>CM053789.1:79978091-80440591 GCA_028749045.1 Cupressus sempervirens
CTTCAAGGAAACGATGAATAACAAAGAAATTGGTTGAAGACTACAATAATGATGTTTGTTTCATGGTAGATAGTGACAAAATCTACATTTAGGTATTGAGACCTAGAGTTGTATGGGTAAAACCTCTTCCCTGTGAGGTTAACATTGATGAAACAAAAAATATCATTGAAGCCCTGGTGAATGAGTTAGTTGATCCAAAGGCATCATACTTTGGAACCTATGATGAGGTAAGGGCAAGAATAGAGCTTGAGATCAAGCTTCCATAGGTGGTTAACCAAGGTAAGAGGAGGATAGAAAAATTGAAAACATCCACACCTCTTATTTTGACTAATGGAAAAGGAGAAGATGTTGAAGAAGTAGAGGATGAAGAGGAGTCAAAAAAGGAAGAAGAACCAGTGAAGAAGAAAGGCAAGGTGATCATCACCAAGCCACCTAAGTCATCCACTACAGTGTTTACTAGAAGATCTAGGAAGAAGGTAGGTAAAGAAGGTTGTGACATTATCTTGAACTGACCTCCATCTACATTTCAAGAAAGACTCAAGGTTCTAAGAGAAGGAGTAGGAGTGCATAACTTTAAAGCTATAAAGTATGAGATAAGGACTCCAATAGAGAAAAAAAAAAGTTGAAGATTTGGTCATGGACAAGATGAGCCAATGTAAATACTCTCCAGACCAACTACCATCACAAATCCCTACATTTTTGTTAGAAAAGATCAAGGTAAGATGGGAGAATACCAAGCAGACTATTAAAGACATTTTTGCAAAAAAATTTAAGATAGTTGCTACCCACCTTAACTGATGCAAAAGTAAGTAAGGCATCAAAAGAAAATGAGAACAAAATGACTCTTAAGTTCAATACTTGTTTAGTTCTAATGAAAATTTTAGAGTATGTCACAAGGAATGCCACAAACACATGGAGAAATGTGTTTCATCTTCACAAACTAAGTGAGTATCTAGTGGAGATCAAAGATGATGATGATGACAATGACAAGGACAAAGATAATGATGTAGACTCCACTCAATTTATCATAGTTGATTATCAAGAGATAATGAAGGATGATGAAGAAGAGAAAGAGGAAGAAGTGACAGAGGAAGTCAAGGAAGATGACGAGGAGACTGACCCATTCAAGATAGCTATGACTGTCATTTCCTCACTTCCTCACTCTCCAGCTTAACTTGCAACATCATCAAGCTTGGAGATAGCTTCAACAAGTTTAATTGTGGCAACTACTAACACATAAAATGTTGAATCACTCTTTGAGTGTCTACCACTTCATCTACTAAGCTAAAGCATCCTTCAGCCACCGAGTTAGCATCAACATCAATGGATATAATATGTTCTACCATTTTGTGCTATTCTACATTAAGTACAATTTTGGACTCTATAATTTTGGCTACTACAGTTTTGGATTCAATAAGCATACCAATTAGTGTTCCATCTATTGGTACTGTACAAATTTTCACTACTAGTCCTACTATCTCTACTATTGTTTCTATACTGGATTCAAAGGCACTAAGTACAAGGATAGTTGAACCTAAGATTCAACCGAGTACAAGATTTTTGAGTAAAGGAAAGGAGAAAGAATAGGATATAGATTTAGATGAAGATATTGAAATTCCCAAATGGGACATAGTCGGTGAATTCCTCCAAAATAAGGAAAAACATAAAAAACTTAGAGAGGAGAGACATAGAGAGTATAAAATTATAGATGATGCCAAGAACATTTTAACTGAGGCTATAGGTGTTGAAGTTGATACTTCTCAATACATTTTGTTACAACTAGAAGAGGTAATTAGTAAGTTTAATGAGGATACCAATGGTCAAGAAAAATTGATTAAGAAAGAAAAGAAGAAATTTGATAATAACGCGCTTGAGCACATTTCTCAGCAAATAGCTATCCAAGAAGTAGAGCTTTCCTCAATTTTGACCAATCTTGAAACCTCTTGCACAAATGTAACATCACTTTTTGGAAAGCTATGTGATGTTACCAAGTTCACAAAGAAAATAAAGAGCAAAATAACAAGGTTGATCAAGATTTTAAGGCTAGTGCATAGCAGTCACAACTTGACCCAAGTTCAAGCTCTGCACATCATATTAAGGTCATATTCTTGTCAGATATGTAGGCAGATTTGTTGAAAGAGGAAGCAATGATTCAGTCTACACTGATAGATATTCAAAATATGATCCTTCCCATCATGGGTACAATGCAAAAGCATATTGTCTATTCAAAAATATTGATCCATGACAACAACGTCTCCATTATAGATCACATGATCCAACTATCTACAAAAGTTCAAGTAGCTCTACATACGTGCAAATTTTTGCAAGAGAACTAGGATAAGATATTAACACTCATTATTAAGGCAGATTCTAATTTTCTTTCACATTTGGGTGTCTCTATGTAAATAAATTGTGAATAAATCTTTGGCATTACTGTTAAAAAGGGGGAGAAATACTTGTTATACTATGGGGAGAGACACTCAATATGCTATATATTGGTGAAAGACTTGCTATGCTATGTCTATTGTATGAGGGAGAATCATGCAAAGGGAGAAAGTGCATATAGAAGATATTTTTATAGATATAGTATATTGTATATACTTACAAAGACAAATTTTGAAAAATTTCAAAAATAGTGTACCATATCGAGCTAGTATTACATTGTGATGTATATAAGTTTTGGCTAATAAGTATTTTTGCCACTAATGCCAAAGGGGGAGATTATTGACATTCAGTCAAGTTTTTTATTAGTGACAACACTTATTCAGATTTTGTATGGCTACTGAGCTCATTGAAGAGTCTAAAATGTTTTCCATGTAATTCAGTAGCCATTGAGCACTATAGTTCATATCAAGCATTCTAGTGGTTACCAAGTGAATTTAGTTAGTGTGAAGTCTAACAATTCAACCCAAGTAGTTCAGTGGTTATTGAGTTTTGTAATTTCTACCGAGTTAGCAATATATGTCAAGTGAAGCCAGTGTTAATTGAGCTATATGGAGATTTGTGTTTACCAAGTGCAGTCATGGTAAACAAATAATTCAACTTGTATTGAGTTACATAGTTTCTATCGAGTCACTAGTATATACTAAGTTTGAGATTACATTGAAGTGATTAGTATGGACCAAGCTTCTACTTCTATTGAGTGCATGATGAGGTCAAGTAATCATAGTGGACACTGAGTATCAGAACTTCACCAAGTCAGTCTTCAAAACTTGAGTATCTACATATGGGCTGACTTTATAATATTGGTGTTAACATGTATGATGGCTAACTTTGTAATTATGTAATTTGGATTAATATATATGTAATATATTGTATCATATCCAAGTGTGACAATGAGTGAATGTAATGTGAAAAGGAAGCATGCGAATGTGAATCAGTAGTAGACAAAGTGTATTGTAAGGCCATTTCAGTAGAGGAGCAGTAGAGTCATATCTATCACATAGAGGTGATTAGTACTTCAAGGAATCTCTATCAAAAATTTGATTGTAAATCAAAGATCTACTATTTCATCCTAATAGGTGAACTAGCTTCGAATCCTTTAACAAGAAAAACTTAATAGTCTTTTCTCAAATCTCTTTATTGAGTGCATACTTCATTGTATGTTTGTAAAACTTCTAACAAGGTGGACCTAACAGTCCTAATTGCTCCTAACAAGGAAGATCATTAGAAGTGATCAATGTAAGCTTTAACTAGCCAACTTTATGTTGCAATATTGAAGTTTTGTGGGTATTAGCCCCACCCTAGTTTTACTTTCTATTTGGAAGGTTTTTGAGTCACCAAATTATTGTGTTCAAGTGTTATGGATGTTTTATGTTTTCAGTTTCTCATATATGCAGTTAGATCAAATTTGATTAACAAAATGGTAATTGGGTTATTGCAATTAAGATTTGAATTTGATCAAGCTTTTTAGGTTACTAATTCACCTCTTCCCTCTCAATAACCTAGCTAGTCTTGAATATTTCCAACAAAACCATATTTGTGTTCCACACCACAACACCCATAATGATCGTGCTCAATTCCTTAACAAGCAACCCAAAAAATAAAATTGATTTTGAAAACCCATCTCAATAACATAAAGCTCACAAAACATAAATCTCAACTCAAATCATAAAATTCATCATTACATCCAATCAAATAATCATAAAAGAAATCTCAAAAAAGCACCTCTAGTGCACATCCTAACAACCAACTAAACAACCCACAAAGAAAAACCATCATGAAAATAAACATCACATGACAATAAATATAATATTACAAAATGCATAGTTTTCAGCCACATGATTTAATTCCATCAATTTCTCTTGTTTAGTTTAGGTCATAAGGATGTGTTTAGAAGAAAAATAAGAATATACATATAAATTTTTATGGTAATAGACTTATTTGTATCAATAAGTATTTAAATATCCAATCTCTTTGCATATAAAATATCATGCAATATTATTATGTTTTTTTAAATTTAAATAATCTTAATAAATGATTTAATTAATAACATAAATGTATATTATTAGATTAAATATTAATATCAATTTTATTTCTAAAATATTATTTTTGACTTCTATTTGAGTCCAATATTAACATTTACTTTTCCTTTAATTCATAATGCAATTAGAGAGAAAATTATAAATTTAATTTAATTATTTATAATTTCTCTCATAAAGTCAAATAGTTAATAGCTAAATGATTACAAAGTGAACTCTACCACAACTTCTCTTAAAATATAATAAAATTATAAATATTTATTTATCAACTTCCCTCTTGCATTAATAAATATTAAATTATTTATATGCCACTAAGAGTTTAACTAAACTTAAAGAATCACTAGTACTAACATTCACTTTAACTAAAATAATAATATTTATTTAATTTTAGAAATTAATAATTTTTATTTTAATAAATAAATCTAAAAATAAAAATAAAAATACACATGCAATTAGTATTTTCACATGTCTTTGATCTCTCAAATCATGCAACCATACTATACTTAGTTTTCTATTTTTAGCATATTTGTTTTCACATGCATGTAACCATACTATACTTAGCTTTCTATTTTTAACATATTTGTTTTTACATACATGTATACATTTAGTTAGAATGTGCTTTCCTCTCAAATAATCTTTTTCATTCCAAATAAATATTGCAATCAATTTATTTTAGATGTAAGAAGAATAATCATCTATATTTAGGCACTTCATGATAATCACATAGTTCTAATGACAAATTTAAAACTGAGACCCTAATTTATTATTTTCTTCCAAATTTCTATAATCAAATATTCCCTATATTATCTAAATGGATTTAAAAGAACATAGTCATAATAATTTTCTATAGTTTTAATATAATTTTCTTCAGTCAATTTTCCTTGATTAATAAGTTTTCCTTTTCAAAATCTACAACATAATTCCTTATTGAACAGTCACTAAAATAAATTAATAAGCAATATACAAACACCCAAGGAGACATGAAGTAGACCGATCATTCACTAAAATTCTACAATGAGTTTTGAAACACTACCTCAAAACCACAGCTAAATATGAGACAATCTGCCAATGCATGCAAATCCAAACCCTATGAAACTCTCAACAATTTTTTTGATCCAATTTTGAATTTTGCTCCCCAAAACCTATGTGTGTAGAACTAAGCTCAAATCTCTTAATAAAGAGTTTAACTCTACCTACGGTTTCTATTTTCAAACATGCAAAGAACTCTTGTTAAAATAAACTTTTATTATTTAATCATTTCATGCACACTTAAATAATTTTTTAATTAAAATATTCTTTTATATTTTATCTTCTTCCAGTTTATTAATTATTGCAAGCACTAATTACAACATAGTTTATTATTTAAAATAATAATGATCAAAGCTCATTGTTTAAATGTAACTCTAATTTAATTATTATTAATTATATAATTATAATAAAGAAATATTAAATCTTTAATATTTTAATATTTTAACTCTCATTTTGTCCAACTTCTTAAATTAGACTTTTAAATTTAATCTTTTAAACTGAATTACATATTTAATTAATTTATAAATAATTAAATATCACCATATTCTAATTTCTCTTTAATTAATTTGTGAAATTTAGACTTCTAAATTAAAGCATATATTTAATTAGTTTTTTTAACAATTAAATATTCTCATACTTTAATATTTTCTTTTTAATCAAATAATATTTAATAATTCTCAATATTATATGATTAATTGAAATATTATAATTAAATGATTTATCGATAAATCACATAGCCAAATTCACATAAAAGCAATCTTACCAAAGCATACCAAAACATAAAATCAAACAACATAGACAAAGATAAACTTGTGTACTTTAAAAAGGCTGAAAAGTCAGTTATGAGTCCTCCTTGCAAGACAAGTATTTAGGCTATTGTTGGGATTGAACTTGAACATTATCTCCTCATTCTTACCATTGAGTTATTGTGATAGAGCACGCTCATCCTAAAAATTAAGGGAAGTCGATGCCCAGTACTTGCAATCTTGCAAAAACTTTGAACATGTACACATGCATATATATCTAAACTAAATAAGCAATGATGGGGAGTGGTACATCATGTAGATCCTGACTAGGAGGTGACTATGACTTCCTTCTTTAACCATATCAGACATGTTAGACATAAAAGTAAAATAAACACACACACCATACACATGCAAGTATGGGATAAGTACTATAATAAATCTTGGGTATAAATAATCATATATTCAAACATAAAAACTCATCATTTGACATCATCTTGAAAGCAACCACATTTACTAACTAAGAACCATTAAAGCATTTTTAATGCACTAGTAATCATAATCAACAATCAACATGTGAAATATAATAAACCAAGTAATTCTTTATTGATATACATGTAATCCTAGTCATGAAATAATTTCATAATTATAAATCGAAGATCCTTGAAACTAACACATGCATGAAATAAATATAATAGAAAAATAAACTATGGGTGGGCATTACATTTTTAGTTGTTGACCTCTATTTCTTGGGTTTTAAACTCTACAGTTTCTTAAAGCCACATATCAATCTTCTATAGGGTTTTAAGCACCACTATTTCTCTATGAATAAATGTTTCATAAATAACATATTATTTTTTTGCAGGATTTCCCCATGTACCATGCCATTTTTTGCATTAGGATGGATATTTTTTAGAGCAATGGTTTTTTGTACTTGAGCTCTATTTGTAGGGTTCTAGACTCTAAAGTTTCTTACAACTATTTTTCCTAGGGCTTGAAGCTCTAACATTTTGATGTGAATGAATGTTTCATAAATAATGTACTTTTTTTTGGTGTTGTGTTTTCCTTCATGCTTCTATTTTATGTTTTTGCACTATTGAATGTCTCTTTTCCTACTTGTTTTGTTACACCATGTATCCCCATCTTATAATTTTTTATTTTTATTTTTTAAATACACTACAAGTAATCAAAAATTCCTTATATTATTATGCCTCACATTGTGTTGGAGATTACAATCTCTATTTATCTATGGTTGTGTGATTGTATATGAGTAATTATCAGATTTACTATATTGGTTGATTATGTAGATCAATGGTTTTGAATCCCATAAACAACCATATCAGGATCCTAATTAGGAAATGGGAACAACTTATAGTGTTTTCTCTGTCTTAAGATTATGCTATGGTTTGGTTTAAAAACACACATTTCTTGAATGTTCAATATTGTATCATTGTAGTCATTTGGGATGACCTTCTTTACGTGAAGAGATGATGCATTAATCCATTATAGCTTGTTCCTATTTTTCTATTACAGTGCATGGAATTTTTGCAATACATTTGTGACCTAAGATGAATTGCATAGGCTTATGGTAAGAAATAATTCCTTATCGAGAATACTTAGAGGAGGTTGTCAAGTTATACAACATGTATAGTGGCAACACATATGTGGCAGGAATTATCCCTTAGTCAAAAATGAAGGAAAAAAAAGGGATGAGAATCATATTGAAAGAATTTTTGCATGATATAGTAGATAATGAGGATGACATAATGGATGCTATATTTGATATGCATTGGTCAAGAGTGCCATTGCACTTTCATGATGATTTAGCGAATATTTCAATTGTAATTGCATGGTTGTTATATAATTTGATTCATTTGTAGTCCTTAGGTGTAGAATGCACATCTGATATATATAGGAGGGAAGATTGTCAGTGGGAAGCAATTAGCATGGGCAGTGATGAATATTGGTTCTAGGTGTTTTTAAGAATCATTCATATTATTTGGATCTATACACTTGGATGGAGGGTCATTTCTGTAGAATTCATTACCAATTGTAGTATGTATATTGACACAATATTATATGGATTTTTTGGAGCCTTCTTTTGTCTAATGATTTTTTAAATGAACTCTTTGAATCCTTGAATCTTTTTTTTTTTCAAAATCTAGACAGTGTAGCTATGTAGGTAAAAATCAACACTTCCATTCACTTTTAATTTTAATGCTTACCATGACGTGTCATTGTCATTAAAAATGGTTCTAGAATCACTATGTCCCCGTTTCTAGGCAATTTATAAAATTTTCCCCTAAAATACTAGCTCCATCTTAGTTTTGTAAGAGAATTATATCATAAACCTAGATTTTCCAACAAAGATGGATTTTGTTACAATATTCAACTTGACAATAGTAAGAAAAAAAATTCAAAAGTAAATCAAATCTTAATTGCGTGTTGCGTGATATCTAGTTTGAGGATTCTATGTGGTGTTGATACTATTAGAGTAATATTTTTTTTTCTTACTACTTAAATCATTTTGATTTAATTAGTTAAGTTATTACTCTTTAGTGCTTAAGCTTTCTCTTAGGTGCATTAATAACTAATCCTTATATTAATTATTAATGTGCAACCTTGTTTTCTTAGGCTTTAGGGTTTCATTCACCTTTAAGGTTGAATGCTTGTATTTTATTTTTCATTATCTTGGAATACATTTTGCTCTCACACCATTGAGATTTCCAAGCTACACTTTTTCCTTCTTTGTTTTCTCATCAGCAACAGGCTATTTGCATGTAGTTGTTCTTGGTGAACTATGAAGTTGATTTTCACAACTTCTACATGGTATCAAAGCACTTGCTACTACCTAGTTTGGAGATCTTGAAGCCATAATTTGAAGACACAAACCCTAACTTTTTTGAGGTTTTCTTCTTCAATTTAGTGGAGCCACCTTTTTTGGTGCACTTTGGGCAAAAATGAATGCTGCCATTATGCTTAGAAGGCCTAGTATAGTGAAAATTCATATAAGATTTTCAAATTTTGACCGTAATTGCCTCTAAAATTTTTTTGGCCTCAGGGAGCCATATAGATTGCAAAAATTGAAAAAAATCAAAATATTTAAAAAATCATTTGTTTGGGGTGCTCTTCCTGGCAGCCACCTATGTGCCACCCCATCATCATCAATGCACTCCCCACACCCAACCTACACCCTACTGTAGTTGGCACACAACTAGTACCTCAACCCATGCCCAGCCACTACTGGTGGGCCACCCTCTGACAATTGCAAAATTGCCTAAAGACCATTATTGCTAGCACATCCCCACCCAACAATTGTAGCCACTGCCAACCTACCACCCATAGAAAAATAGAAAAGTGATGTCACTTCCCAATGGGGTGATGTCAGTATTCTGAACACTAACTGCATCAACATTCTAACTACTAACATCATCATTCCAATAGTGACATCATCATTCTAGTTGACAAGTTTTTTTAGGTTGTCGACTTTATTTTTTGGCTCGTCGACATCATTTTGTATCATGCTAATGTCATTTTTTGGTGACCAAATTTTTTTTGGTAGATGGTTATTTGATGGCCATATAGTTGTCAATTTTTTTCTAGTGCTTGTAATTTTCCAAAGAGCTGGTTCTTTGGAGGAGCGGTTTGTTTTTTTGGCCATAACTTGAGCATACAGATGTCTTTTTTTGATCTGAAAGAAGTGTCAAAAAGATGGTTCTGAGCCAAATATGATGATGTAGGTTTCATTTTCTTACAAGGCCATTTGAGCTCCTTCTTTTGACATTAAAGTGGAGGTTTTAGTTTCCTCCCTCTCTGCATCTAGTGTCCAAGCTTTCTTCTCAATTTTTGTGCTTTCCCTAGTTGGATCTTTGGTTTACAAGGGATAGATTTATACATTGTGGGGGTGCATTTTCATTTTTGTCATTTAAATTCAAAAATGACCCTTCTAGTTCCATCTTCTTCTCTCAATGGTGGACTCTTCTGTCGCCTTCCTTACACCTCACAACTACCATACTTAGAAATGATAGATGACCAAATTACTTATGGAAAAGGGGTTATGGTCATGCCTCAATGTGGCTCCTATAGTTCTACAAAGGCCTTATGAGGTTCTTATGTAGTACAATAAGATGGATGAGGCAATGGGCCTCATTCCAATAAATATTTTTGATGGGTTACTATTTCACTTGGATGGTTTGACTACACCTAGGGCTATCTGGGACAAGTTTTCCACCTTATTTGGCATAATGAATCAGTTCAAGGTTCTATAGGTAGATGCAGAGTTCATCTCCTTGGTTCCTCAATCATTCAGTATAATTGAGGACTTCTTGATGAAATTCAAGTCTCTTCGATCTATTTTACAGGTTGTTGGAAAGACAAAGTCAGATGATGAGTGTATATTTCTAATACTCTCAAAGCTTCAAGGTCCTTATCAGATTTTCACTTCTACCTTCTACTCCACTATGGATGCACTAGGTGCACAACATGTTATGCCCTCTTTTGAGAAATTCTATGATAGGTTAAATTTTGACTAGTCCAAGCTCAATCAGATGGATTCACAAGTACAATTTCATAGTCATAGGCATTGCTTGCGAATTCACCTCAAGATACATAGAAGTAGAAGCTAAAGCAAATATCAAATTCCTCTTCTCAACATTCTACTGGTTCATCGTCTTCTTCTAAGAAGGAGAAAAAGAAGACTAAGACCACTACCTATTCCTATTGTCAGAAGGGACCTCATGACAAGTCACATTATTTTTAGAAGAGATTTGATGGCTATGAGCAATAGATTGCTGATTTGTAAGCTCTTCTTCAGAAGATCACTATTTCTTCTCCATCCTCTTCTACCTCATAGGGGTCTACTTTTCGGTCTTCTTCTACATCTACACTAGATTTTGGATAGGTTCATGCATTATAGACATCCATTGCATCCCCTTCTCAAGTCCCTTGGATATTAGATTCAGGTGCTTCTCACCATATGGCATCTTCTCAAGGGGTCTTCTCTACTATTGAAGCTTTTTTCATTCCTCACATTATCATGGGGAATAACACTACCCTAATAGTGTACATGAAATGTTCAATTTGAATTCAATGTGGAACATTCAATGATGTATTGTATGTTCCATCTCTGTCTGCAAACCTTCTCTCGATTTATCCGATTACACATAGTGAATCAAGGAAGATAGTTAAGTTCACTACAGATTCAATCTTCATTTAGGATAGTGCAACATGAGGCCTTATTGCTATAGGGACACTTAATCATACCACCTATCTCTACACCTTCTCACATTTTGGTCCACCATCTCCATTGTTAGAGCACAACTCTTCTCTTTTGCGAGAGCATCCTGTCAAGACACTTGAACCTTTGTACTGTTCCCAATATCACTATTTTGACTACCACACCACATAAAATTGATTTTTTTTCTCTTTAGTGGGATTTCATTTTCAAATTTTCCTAACCCTCCAACTCCTTTCATTGAGCCTCCAAATGCACTTGTTGAGGATTCTACAAAGGATATTCATCTCCTCTTTCATGACAGTGTCAACACACCTACATTGGGGATTTCCTTTGAGGATCCTCCTATTTTCTCCTTTGAGCATCAGTTAGGCCTTCCAATTTCACCTCTCACTTAGGGGTTTCCTTGTTTTGTGTCCTTGTTTCTTCCACATTGGAGTTGTATTAGTTTGATCATTTCTACATGGGCTCCATCATTCTATGGGGGCTTTGGTGTCTCTTCTCTCTCTCATTGGGGGGGGGGGGGGGGGGGGTACTGGTTGTACTTATGGTTTTGAGAGAGTCTCTTCAGCCATTTATTTTTGTTCTTTCTTTTATCTCTTTTTGGAGAGGAGTTTTTCTTACTAGGTTTTCTCCTTTGTCTTTGGTTTACAAGGATATCCTTGTATTGGGTACCCAATCGAGCCTTGTTGCCTGGACCCATTTTTTGCTTTCATAGCTATGCTAGGTTAGCTTATCTCCTTTTCTTAGCTTAAGGGGGGATGTTAGAGTAATATTTTATTTTCTTACTACATAGATCATTTTGATTTAATTAGTCAAGTTAATACTCTTTAATGCTTAAGCTTTCTGTTAGGTGCATTAATAATTAATCCTTATATTAGTTATTAATGTGCAACCTAGCTTTCTTAGGATTTAGGGTTTTGTTCACCTTTAAAGTTGAACACTTGTATTTTCTTTTTCATTATCTTGGAATACATTTTTCTCTCACCCCATTGAGATTTCCAAGTTGTGCTTTTTCCTTCTCTAGTTTCTCTTTAGCAACAAGTTATATCCATACAAGTGTTCTTGGTGAACTGTGAAGTTGGTTTTCACAACTTTTATAGGTACAAGGCCTCTCTTTTTTTTTTTTTTGGGGGGGGGGGGGGGGGCGGGGCATGGCGGCAGGGTGGTGGGGGGGCATGAATTTCCTCTATTGTACCTGGCAATATATAAGAATGTTGTTGCCTTCTAGATATTTTGATTGGTCATACTAATGAGTATTTTATATTAATAATAAAATTAGTTACTTTATATCTTATTATTTATTAAGAAACTCTAATCTCAATAAGGCCCAAAAGAAAACTTCTCATTCTTCTGCACCAAAGTGAAACATAATGTTCAATGTGAACTACACTCTTGGTTTCCATTTATTTTAGTTGTTTTTTTTTATTGTTTTGTCTCAACATCATGCCATTCCATTGTGCACTTTGATGCCAGTGATAGTCACCTCCATCCATGTACCATGTGATCTATGTCCCTAGTATTTAATAGTTTTGAATAGCCCTCCTAAGTCTTATATAGAGGCAATCCTTGACAGGTGATTATCATTGAAAAAAATATAAATACATATACACACACATATAATTACATATATACACACACATATAATACACACACACACACACACACACACACACACACACACACACACACACACATATATGCATATATACACATACATATATATTCATATACATATATACATATATACACACACATACACAAACATATATCTACATATATCTACACACACACACATTTGTGTGTGAAAACATACCTCCAAATAGAGAAGTATAATACCCTAACAAGAATAAAGAGAAAATAGAGTTGGATATATATACATGCCAATAAAGGTAAGAGCCTACAATGCATTAGTAAATTGTGATCCCCTCATCGAGGAGGTATTGGATTCAAATCTACTCTAGATTAATACATAATAATAATTAATTTAATAGTAATAATAAAATGAATAATAAATAATCTAGGCTTTGGATGATTACCCATATATAGACACATATACCAATAAGAAAAACCTTAAAAAATTAATAACTTACATAAACATTCAAATAGAATGTCCCTCCCCTTTCAAAAGCTTTGAACATAATAAGAACTTGTAGGATGCAAAGTGAGATTACACATGCAAACATGGACTAAAAGGAGATACTTGATTGTGTTGATATAAGGCTTATTTTATTTACTACTCATCCATTGGATACTATACTTCTTCCTCTAACTCTCATTTAGTTGCCCTCCTTTTTCCTATCCTCCATAAGATAGACATTCTTTATCTATCTACATATATATTACATTCATTTCCTATGGTAGTGGTTGTGTAGCCATGAAAATAGATTACATAACAAAAAACACTTTTTTGTTAAATGAAGTGTAAAAATCCTTCTTGGTATGCCTTCTATTTTGGTGTCTACTTAACCAGTGCCCATTTCCTAATACGTATCTCATTGTGAATTCATCATTTTACACATTTCTCTATAATTAGTTAGTCTATTTCATTGGTTATAATGATCTAGTTGTAACTATTCAAATGTTCATCCTCAACCTCTAATAAAACTATCCTATAATCTAAGAAAATAAAAAATGTCTAAAAGTGGTCCAACTAAATTAAACCAAACCTAACTCATGTATACATCCATGCAATCTAACTTAGTAACAAGAAATCCATTAATTTGGATCTAAAATTTGTTGACAATTGGCTATATGTAGTGATGTAATTGTTGTCATTAATGCAAACACATGATGTACACACTTGTAGTAAAACTAAAAAATAAAGATATATAGCTTTTGATACTTAGAAAATTGTCTAAATATGAAATTGGTTTATAGCAGTACATTATTTTATATGTAAATTGTCATATTATGACTAGTAAAGTTAGATGGACATAGTATACATGTTGATGATGATGTGTATAACCTAAGACATCAGTATAGATAGTATGTAAAAGAATATTCATGATTTTCTAGTGAAACAAAACAAAGAAATTATAGGTAAATGAATCATTTTGTTTACAAAATAATTACTTGACCAATTAGGGCTAACATTTTAGATGTTTTTGAAATAAAAGGAAACCAAAACAAGGGGGTCACCGCATACAAATGAAAAGCTAGTAACCAACACATTACCAATAGAAACCACCAACAAACATAAAACTGCCTAAGCATTGTAATCTTATGTCTACAACTAACGAGCATAAACTAAGAACAACTAAACTAAAATAAAAATCTAAAGAAACTAACCAACTACAGAAGTTCATCAAAATAAATGTTAGCATAATAAGCCAACCCAAGTCTTAGTTACAGTTGTATACCTACAAAACCAAAACTAGTAGTAAACCATAAAAAAGTCTTGGATCCAAAGATCCCATGAAACTTAAACACTCAATTTTCTTTTTTCTCCTTCCCCTTCATAGCCAATAGGATTTGGGCCTAGTCATTAGCAAGGAACTTGAAGAGCAGTTTATGATACTTCATATCCATATCGATATCCTCCTTTTCCTATACCAATAGCTGGAGGGTGGTGGCTATGGCATGGGTGACTTTGAGGGAAAATTTGGAGAAAGTAAAGAACCCTTCCTCCAAAGCTTTAATCCTCTTGGCCAATTTGGCATACCACTCCACCAGCTTGTTGGTCCCATCCCCGGTCCCCACTTCTACCTTTATTTCTTCCTACTTAGCTTTCTGCACCTGGATATCATCCTGCAAAACCCTTGGGTTAGTGGGAACTTTAGAATTGACATTCTAGATGTTTACTCTAAGTTGGTAAAGTATATTGTGGTCTTAGCTAACCTAGAAATTTTTTTTGAAAAGGCATGGTATTTATGCGAATGACATCTTGGAAGATTAAGTATACTTTTGATGTATGCTATTATGATATAAAAAGCAATATGAAATTTTTTTGTGAAGCAAATATATGCGAAGTTTTTGAGAACCTAATTTTGTAATCTAAGATCAAGCTAAGGTCATAGATTAGCCTAGAAGAAATTATAGAATCTATACATCTATATTTAAGGAACTTAAAGTTCAATTACTTGTTTGGGTAGTGAGCTCTTCTTGTAATTGGGAGTACATGTTTCAACAATGAGCTCTTCTTGCATCCATTGTACTACAACTCCTAACAGGGTTGGAATCTCCTAATAGGGATTCAAAGTATCATAATAGGGACTCTTTATACTATATTTTCTCATTGACTCCTAAGAGAGTCCATCCTCTAACAAAGAACATATATATTAGTATATCACAGACTGGGAATCATCCCCAGTTGGGTTTTCCCTTGGCTAGGTTTTCCCTAGTTAACAAAATATGGAGTTACGAGTTCCTTTTATGTAAGGTTATAATTACTATTCAAGATTACTTGTTTACTTTCTTATGCATGGTTTAGAGTAACTAATAATATCTAGTTGGCAACAAAAGTTTGTAGAATATTTATTCACACCCCCCCCCCCCTCCCCGCAATATTCTCGATTTCTAACAATTATTATCAAAGTATAGTTACTCAGAAGAGGCTTAACAACTTGAGTAAGATCCCTATGGATATAGCATAGTTGATGAACAACCTTAAAGAGGCACTTGAACAAATTGATCTCCTTACTATAGAAAGAGATAAGCTAAAAGAAAGATATGAAGACTCCATAGTATACATTGGACAATTGAAGCCCAAATCTACTAAATCTGAAACCAATGATGATGAGTATTCAAAATTGAAAATAGAGTACATGATATTGAAGCATGAATCAAATACTACCATTCTAAATTTGAGTTTGAAGAATGATCCTAGCAAAGTTTAATCTAGTTTGAAGACTACAAATTTAGATATTAGAGTGAGTCTAGCAAAAAAGAGATCTAAATTTTGAACATTGAAAGAAGATCATGAAGAACTTCATAAGTAAAATACTATTGTGAAAGGTGAACTAAATCACTACAAGAAACAACTCAAAAAAATTTATACTAGCAGAGAGAATGTTGATGAATCAATGTCAATAAAAAAACCTACTTATAATAAGACTAGTCTTGATTATCTATTTAACATGTCTACAAAGAAACCTGGAAACAAATCAAATCTAAAAGAGAAAGATAAATTTGATGATAAGATTGAATCCAGTGAATCTTATGATAAATACAAAGAAGTTGGACAATAGAAAGAAATTGAGAAATTGGATGAACCTAAGAAAGTGGGATCTCCTAAGGAAACTAGGTATGAATTTAGAGGTAAATGTTTTTCAAGTAATGAAATAGGTCATATGAAAAGAGATTGTACAAATAAGTCATTTAATCATGTTGCAAAATTTTATTTTCATAACTGCCATGGTATTGGTCATAATGCAATTAAATGTAGGAAACCTAAATATGATAATGATAGAAGAAATAGTAGAATGCCTAGAAACACTAACCCTATAGATAGAAGAAGATCTAATGAAACAACATCAAGAGAAAGTAGACCTTATGAAGAAAGAAATAATATTGTGTGTTGTAAGTGTAACAACTTTGGACACATAGCCCAAAATTGTCAAGCACCTATTGATCAAAAAAATACTAGAAGTAAAACCCTAGTATGTTAGTTATATAACAACTTCAAACATAAAACAAAGCATTAAAAAATGGACAAAAGAAATAATGGAAGGAACTTTAGAAATGATAGAAGGAATCACGAAACGAACTTTGGAAATAGAATCAATAATGGAAGGAACTTTAGAAGTAACAAGAGAAATCATGAAAGTAACTCCAAAGCTAAGAAAGAAAATGAAGAATAAACAAATGTAGTCAGTGAACTTTGAGAAGAACTTAATGAGTCATTTATAAAGGTATTAGATATTTTAGAGGAAAAGTTAGATGATGCTAAGATAGGAAAATTGAAGTTAGCAATCGAGTTTGATCCAACCAAGTTGAATTAAGCTTGTTTACAACACCATAATTGAAAACTTCATTCAAAGATCGAGCTATGAGTAGCAAGGTTGAGAGAAGATGTATTGTAATGAGTTTGGATTATAGTTAAGCTCACTTGCAATTTGGAGCTTATCAAATCAAGTTTGGAAGCAAATAAGAGCTACTATTATAACAAAGAAAATTTACTTTGTGATAGAAGATGAAATCTATGTTTCTATAGCAAAATTTGTCGAGAAATTTTTTGAGGAGCATTGCCATGATGAAAGAAATCTATGGTGAACCTTAGATAGCATTAGAAGATTGGACAAATGATCTTAAGTAGATATTTAATTTCAGACTGAAATAAATAACTCTTCTGATTTGGTGAAGTACATAATTAATGAAAGTTTTGGCTAAATAAGTAAAGTACAAACTTTATTATTTCTACATTGCAATCATCTCAGAAGCTTAGAGCACCCAAAAGCAATTTGGCAATTTGATTTTGAGAAAAATCATACTTGAAAAAAGGAATTTTATCATTTTCCACACATAAATTCATCAATAAATTTTTACTCGGTGTAATAATGGATATGTCAATTTTTTAAAATGTTGATAATATTGAGAGACCCAAAAAAAAGGTTGTTCCTATGAAATCCCTAGAGGAAAACCCTAATTTGGCCTTATCAATTACACCAAACAATGTAGTTTTCTTTGAAGATGTAGAAGCTACTTGTGTAGTAAGTTTGAAACCATTGGAAGTGAGTTCATGAAAAAAGATATGGAAATTGTTTTCAATTATGATATGACTATTAAGCTCAAATATGAAAATTTGAAAGACTTAGACTTAGTCAGATTTCATTTTTACAAAAAACTTAATAATGAAGAATGGACTCAAATCATATTGAGTAGAATTCATAATGGAAAGATTTGGATGGGAGACAGTGTAGTTGACATCTCTGTTGACCTTATTCATGAGGTCACTTGTATTAGTAAACAAGGCAATGTACCTATTGGTGAGAAATTAGTTAAGAAAAAGGTTGAAAGTTACACTAAAGTAGTTTATAATGGTAAAACAATGGTGATCAACACCATTAGACAACATGGTGTGAGATTATTGAGAAAAATCATTGAAAATTCTATTTGTGCAAGTTATAAAAGTGATGAGTTGTCAGCAAGCTTCATATGTGTAGCTTATAAATGTGTGTTGAGAAAGAACAAGTGAATTTAAGTGAGATTTTAAGAGTACAACTTCCTGAGAATCTGAAGAAAATTAAGAGAACTAAGAATGGTGTATTCAGATTCTAGTCTCTAATTAATCATATTTTCTTTCATGTACTCAAGAGATTTCCATTTTTATCAGTGATTGATATTATGAGCAATGAAAGATACACTATGGACAAGATAACAGATGTGTGTAGATGACATCCTATAGAGAAAATATTGGACAACAAAAATTTGATTATGAGGACATTTCAGAATGAAATGAAATAAAGATACAAAATTGCCCCTACAATTGTTGATAGATTTAAGAGTGATATATGTTTTATGGTTGACACTAACCTAACTTATATTATGTTAGAATCTGAAAAGATTGATAATCTAAAAAACTAGTGCAAAGAATAAATATCCAAACTATGAATACAAATGATACAAAATCAAAATAGCAACATAGAGTTAGTCTCCAAAAGAGTAATGCAAATTCTTGAAGAAACATAACATTAAGAGGATGCAAAAACAAAAGCTGCAAATACAGGCCAGGTAGCATGCTTATATAGGCTAGGAAGAGGGAGGAGGTGGCAACACCAACTAATGAGGGCAACCATCTATCAGACTAAAGATAGCAAAGTATCTTCCCAAGATAGCTAATGGATGGTCACATGTAGGAAGGTGACACCTCACAACCATTCACCTAATAAGACATGCTTTATTAACCTACGCGAGATTATTAAAAGTGTAGGAAAAACTTAGCAAAATAGGAAAAATAAAAAACTACACTAACACCCCCCCCACCCCCCCTCATAAGTGAAGGTTAGGTGGATGTAGAAATGGGTCCCGACAAGTCAAGCCTAATGAGGTACCCATGTACATAAAATTCCCCCAAAAGAAAGAGAAAAGATACTCTCCAAAGAAAATTAGGACTCCAAGTGAGAGAAAGAGGCCCCCCAAAAAGATGAAGCATCTTGCACCCCCAGCAAAGCTTACAAATTTTGTTTGGTAGATCCACTTACATCGAACCAGTTTTCTTCCCTTAGGAAAAGGGACAAGATCCCAAGTCCGGTTCTTCATCAAGGAACTATACTCTTCCTGCATAGCTATATCCCACTCAAAAATACCAGAAGCCTCATGAAAGGATTGTGGATTTGAGGTAGTAGCAATGAAGATATGTAGAGCATCCTGGAATTGTGAATGAGTCTACTTGGTGTCTGATGGATCCCCAACCCAATCACTTGCAAACTGCAAGGTCCGTCTAGCCCAAATTGGACCAGAAGATGGAGAATCTAGAGGAGAATCATCAACCTATGAATGATGACTAGGAGAGGAAGGAAGTGAGTCCTCTGAATCACTCTCTACATCAAAAGTGGAGGTAGAAGACTGCTCAAGTGAATCTGACCCATCAGAAGATCTATCATGTATTCCAAGTGACTCCAATGTCAAAGTAGAAGGCAACCCTATGACCATGCTCTATTGGTTAAGTTGATGCAAGTAGTGGAAGTTAAGATGGCCAAACCACTCATGCCATAATCAACTCACATCATTAGAGTGAGTGAGCAAAACAGTCAAAGGAGGATTAGGAACAAAGTGAGAAAACATATAGAGTCGTGACTGATGATCTGCTTTCCCAACTACAATTGTAGAATCATTTTGCAACTCACATATCTCCACTAAATCAGGAGTGAACTCAACCCACTTGCCTAAACTTGTGTGAGTGATCTAGTATATCGATAGGAGATTAGTTGACAACAAGGGTACACAAGGAACATCATGGAATGTGCCATTCCCCACATCAACGGACCCTCTCCCACACACCTCAACGAGAGTGTTATCACCCATCAAAATAGAAGGCATAATACATGGCTCCAAGGATGCAAGTTCTTCCTTAGATGAAGCCATGTGGTGTGAAGCACCAAAATCAAGAACCTAAGTGGATGGTGAGGAAGCAGCTGCAAAAAGGGCCTTGCCCTTTCCTTTCCCCTTGCTATTTTCTTTTTCCTTGTTAGAACCTTCATTAGAATCTTGTTTGATAGACTCAGGAACACTGATATTATTCTTCTCAAGAATGTATGTCAAGTGATCAAGTTGTTTCTGGAAACGTTTATGTTCATCATGACCAAGTCTTTTACAATAGGCACATTTGACCTTTTCTTTCTTAGGCTTATCGCCCTTGGAAGATGATGTATCAATAGTTTCTTTTGAAGAAATTGGTATCTGATCCTTCTTCTCCTTGCTATTCTTTTGTTTCTTGTCCTTACTATTGTTGTTACTACTTTGTCCTTGTTGTTCTTTTGTGCCTTGGTTGGTAGCCAAGGCATATGACTTAGAGGACGTAAGAGTGCCCATATGGAATAGCTTGTCCTATTCTCGAGTGAGATTGACAGAAAAATCATCTAAAGATAGCATGGTGAATTGAGTACCAAGTGCACCCTTAGTAGCATAGAAGGTAGAGACAAACACAGAATATTCTGAACTTAGCTTAGAGAGAATACTAAGAATTAGTTGTTCATCTTTCTTTTCAATTCTACATTGTTTTAACTACAACCTTAGTGATTTTAATTTGGTGAAGAAATCTTGGATTGTGTTGAAATTTCTTGGACTTAAACTAATTAATTCATTTTCCAACATATGACCCCTCATTGAATCTTGTGTGCCAAATAGTGTTTCTAGCTTTGTCCATACTTCATTTGGTGTATCCAAAGACTCAATGTGAAATACAAAGTCAAGAGAAACAGACAAACACAATGTTCCATATGCCTCATCACATTTGTTAAACCACTTAGGCTTATCTTCATCTTTAGCAAGTTCAGTTTCAAGTCCCATTGTTATCCTATTTAATCCAACTTTTCTTAAGTGAATTGTCATGCATGATTTCCACTCAAACTAATTGTATGGAGTTAGGATGGGCATATTTGTTTGATCCATGATGAAGAAATGTAGAGAAGAAATGCTAAAAAGAAGAGAACTCATCCACAACAATGCCCCCCCCTTTTTACTCAATCAAAGAACCTCCCCCCCCTCCCCAAAGAAATATGATTTGAAACTTTATTTTAGTGCATTTACAACTACCACTAGAAAGAAATACTTAGTGGTCTTGATTTCAATGCATTGCAAACCCTCATGAAGAGTATATGTTGAAAGTGAAACTTAGGCACAATAATAAAGGAAACAAATAGCACCACTGCGATCTACTCAAAAAATCATGCACTTTCAAAAAATGAATCATCCTGATATGAGATCGTATGAGGAAGTTATGATCCTTTGAACTTTCTAAAATGAGAATTGTGCATAGTCACTACCGAGAATCTGCAATTTTTGAAGAATTCATGCATGAAAATCAAAAGACAACTACACTAGTGGATAGAGCACAAAAAAATAGCCAAGTTCATAACAAGAATCATCAAAACCAGAGTTTGTATGAGCAAGAACGAGACATTTGAAAACTACATTCAAATCTGTGACTGCCAATGGAGAGGAGTATGGCTGTAGCATTTCATGCTCGATTCTATAAAATATACAGCTTGCATGAAAAAACTAAAAGATACCCAGATGGTTTTTTGGTGCCGTGAACAAAACCCAGAAAGCATTTTTATTGTTGATATATAGAAGATGTTGTTGTAGTATAAATTAGATGCCTTTAATAGTAAAAAATGGCTCCAAAAATCAAGAAATAACCCCAGCAACCAAAATATGACATTCAAATGCTAGATCGGCTTCCTAAGTCCATCAATGGCATGCTAGAACTTGTAATACTGATTGAAAACTCCAAATATGCAAGTTGGTTGTCAGATTTGAGATTAAAACCCTAGAGAAAAACTATTTTTGTCAAAACTTTTCTGATTCTCAAGATCATCCAAAGATGCAAGAGAAGAGCATACTTCATTCTTCAAAAAACTAGAATAAAATTTATTAGCCCCCCCCCGAATCTTTCAAATAAGGAAACTAAAATCTACTCTTGCACATAGAAAAGCTCTGATACCATGTTAGAATCTGAAAAGATTGATAACTCAGAAAACTAGTGCAAAGAATAAATATCTAAACTATGAAAGCAAATAATACAAAATCAAAATAGCAACATAGAGTTAGTCTCCAAGAGAGTAATGCAAATGTTAGAAGCAAAATGGCATTAAGAGGATGCAAAAGAAGAGCTGCAAATACAAGCCAGGTAGCATGCTTATATCGGCTAGGAAGAGTGAGGAGGTGGCAACACCAACCAATGAGGAGAAACCATCTATCAGACTAAAGATAGCAAAGTATATTTTCAAGATAGCTAATGGATGCTCACATGTAGGCAGGTGACACCTCACAACTATTCACCTAATAAGGCATGCTTTATTAACCTAAGTGAGATTATTAAAAGTGTAGAAAAAACCTAGCAAAATAGGAAAAATTAAAAACTACACTAACATATTGAAGTAGTAAAACCTTGGGAAACATTTCTTAATCCCCTAGGCTATGAACTGAGTGGTGATATAGCTATTAGTTATATTGATTTAATATTGAAATCCAATAGAGATCAAGCATCATATAGATTTGGAATGTATGAGGAGATAAGCCAGTTATCCTACTAGGAATCATTAGAAAAGGCATCTCATAATAAGATTGCATCTATAATGAAGAAAACACTATTTGAGGCCGGCATGTCAAAAGATGAATCACAAGCAGTTAGACAAAAAATCTTTGGACTGAAACAAACTGGTGAACAAGGTGTAATGTATGTGACACCTCTATCAGTTGGCCAAGCATCTAGTGTATCCATTATAGAAACTCCTACAAAATAGAGCATCCCATATGCTGCTATATCAGCCGAGCAACCAAGTGAACCTAAGAGGAAGTCTAAAAGGTTAGTAGAGACTCACAAGTCTAAAAGAGTTAAGCAATAAGTTATTGGACCTAAGAAAAGAAAAAAACATTATTGACAATTGAGGAGTCTAGTTATGAAGAAGAAGAAGAGGAACAAGAAGAAAGACAACAAAAGAAAGTCATTGTTTCCAAGTAGTTAGCAGGTAAATCAAGGAAACCATGGAAACCTAAGATAGAGAAAATCAACACAACCATTTTCAATGAAGGAAATTTTTTGCAAATGAACAAGTTATATGGTCTATATAATGACATTGAGAAGGAATAAATAGATATCTCTACTAGGAGATATATGATTCTTAATAACTTGAAACTTGAGAGTATTAAAGGCATGATGAATCAAAAGGTCTATGACAGACTTGTAAATAAAAGGGAACCAATTCATGAAGAAGACATGAAACTTTGGAAGTCAATGCTAAGAACTATGTTCAAGATAAACGATGAAGATAAAATCAAGAAATTGATGAAGAAATTAGCACCTTACTTGCAAAGTAAGATGAGGCCATTTTTGTTCATGGGAGGAGAAAAGAGTGTTATAAGAAGTGAAACTACAACAACCATCAATCAAATGATAAGTGAGTTAAAGGAAGAACCTGAAAAATTAGAGAAAACTTTGGAGGTATTAGTAAGTGGTGATACTATGCAAATTGATCAGACAAATGTTACTGTTAACATTGAGGAAGATCTGTTCAATCAACCTGAGCCCCATTCCAAAGATATTTAGGATCAGTTAAGACTAATTCAAGAAGAGAAAAGACAACTAGATGAAGAAAAGAAGAAGATTGAAAAAGCCATGCTAAAATTGCTTAAAGAAGAAAAGAAGCAAAAAGAAGATGAAAATAGGAGAGAAAAAGAAAAATAGAAAAATTTGGAAGAAGAAAAGAAAGAAAAAGAAAAGGAAGAAAGAGAAAAGAAAGAGAAGAGAATGAAGAAGAAGAGAGAAAATCAAAGAAGGTAGTATAGAAGAAACAAAAGGAAGATGAGGTGAAAGCATTTAGGTCATCCTCTTCTATATATCTTGCTAACCTTACAAGTAATGATGATGATCAATCTAACTTGATCTAATCCTTGAAAAAATTGATTGAGAAGAACAAAAAGGTGAAAAGTCTATAAAGAGCATTAATGGAGGTGACTAACAGATTGCACAGTACCCTCACAACCAAACACATTGAAGAAAACCCCTAACAAAGAGCTCAAGAAGTTGTAAAATAATTTGATGATGAATTTAAATTTTTTTTGAACATTGCTAAGTCTAAGGCTCAAATTTCACATGATGCTAATCTTTTTAGCACCATTCATCAGAATATTTAGAATGATTTGACGAGTCTTGATAGTTGTATCAAGAAACTCAAAAGATGTCAAAAAATTGGCAAGGTACTATACATAAAATGTACTTTATCTCATATGTTGACCAAAGATTTGGATAGAAAGATTTAGGGGAAGCTGAGTGAGCTAGAAGCTTTAACTAGTTAGATGTAGCAAACCTCTTATAGAGTTGATGATTTGGAAGGACAAGTTGTCAATGTTCACATAGACATCAGGAAACTAGAACTTGAAAAGAACCTAGTTTTTAGAAGACCATTAGAGTTTAGAGAATCTATTTCTCTGAAGATATCAACCATTGAGAGACAGTTGGAAGAATGTGTGAAAGTGAAGGACACTTATGAAAACTTCTCTTACTATGACCTTAATGCAGTTGAGATTGCATCATATATCTAATGTGCAATGCTCACCACTACTAAAGTAGAAAAGGACACTTGGGATAAAGGTATGAATAGTTTGAATACAAGTGTTGATGATTGCCTGAAGATATTAGTAGCTTGTGGTAGAAAGATAGTGTTTGACAATAGAAAAATAACTTCTTGATAGTTTTTGGACTTTCTGACCTTTTCCATTGATGTCAAAGGGGAAGAAGTTATAAAAGAAAATTGTGTAGTAATTTATGGATATAGTACTCATATCCAAAGGGGGAGAAATTAAGAAATTTAGCATCCATAATATGAAGTATATTTAATTTATAGATGATAAGTATTGTATGTTTTTGTTAAGGTTTTTTCACTTAGCCAATTTTTTAAAACTTTTTTGCCATCAATGCCAAAGGGGGAGACTGTTGACAATTGGCTATATGTAGCGATGCAATTTTTGTCATTAATGGAAACACATGATGTACATACTTGTAGTAAACCTCAAGAATAAAGATACTTAGCTCTTGGCACTCAAAAAAATGTCTAAGTATGAAATTGGTTTACAACTATAGACACCCCAAAATTGGCAAAGATTTAAATCATGCAGTTTCAATTAATCATGCAAATTAAAGAGAAAAATAAAAAAGGACACAACAAACTTTCAAATCAAAAATCACATCAAATCATTAATCACCTATCAAATTGAAAAGACCTAAATTAAGTTTAAAAGAGGAGAAAAAAATTCAAATTCATTAAAATGAAATTCAAAAAAGGAGCAAGAAAAGACAAAGTGTTGAGAGGAAATTACAAATTTATTAAATCAACAAAATCATTTATCCTCACAAAAAGGAAAATCTTGCTTTTTCATTTTAAAAGAATAAAAAACATCCTCAATTATCCTCAAAACCAATTCTATTTGACTCTTCCTATCAAAGGTGAAAATCCTAATTCTTACCGCAACCCTTTCCGAAATCCTCTAAAAAAGGAAGGAAATCCAAGAGGCAAAGGACCCAAGTCTTAGGCATCTGCACTATAGGCACATTTTGATTCATCATTTTAGCATTCTCATTGTAGCATTTTCATAGCATTTTAGCATTATTTTGTGTTATTTAGGATCATTTATTACTTATTAGTTTCTTGCATATTCATCTTAATAGCATATAATCTACATTTATATCATAGATCTTGCACGTATCCATCATAGATCTACATTTTAAGCATTCTCCCTTTCTAGAACTATCACTAAGATTCTATCTGACAGTTATTTTAGTAGTTGTGGTTAGGGAAACATGAGATGCTCATAGAGATTATATTCTGATGATGATATCTTGGGTTTAGTTTAGTTTGTCCTTAGTCCATTTGCATTCTACACTAAGGTTTCACAAATGCACATTTACACCATGTAGAAATTGGCGCCCACCGTGGGGCTTGAACACAAAGTCTCTTTATTTTCAAAATTTTCAGTCTAATCATTTATTTCTAGTGTAGATCTATGTTTTTCACTATTCTCTTGTGTAGATCTAATCAAATACAGGTTCTACAATGTTTGGGAGGCCTCATATCAGCAAGAACAACATTCCAAAATCTTTCCTGAGTGTACAAGGGCTAGATCTGAGCCTTCTAGCACTTTTGAGATCTATCACAACACTTTTGAGAGATATTTTGATGCTTATGAAATCTATTTTAATGCATTTAATCTTTCTGTAGTGCATATACATAGTTCTATAATGCATCTACATATTTCTATAGTGCATTTACATAGTTCTGCAACACATTTGCACTTTTCTATAGCACTTTTGAAGACTTCTGTAACACATTTAATATATCTACAGTTCATTTAAGGTATATTATAGCGCATTTGATTTTCTTATATTGCATTTTCATGATAAAATAGTGCATATAAGGTTTCCTGTAATGCATATGAGCATTCTTGTAGTGTATCTGATAAAATTTATAGATTCCTGAATCTAACTTCCAGATCTGCATATTGCTTGCTTACAGGTCCCTTTTGAGTCAAAAAAGAGGCTCTCAAATTATAGATAGTGCACAAATAGGAATGAAGACCCTCATAAATTTTCCCAGATTTTGCTAGCTTTGAATCAAGTAAGTGGACCTCGGCTCTCATTGATTAAGAGTGAGGAATTTCTAAGTTTCAAACATAGATTAATAGAAGTGTTCAATCTCACTAATCTAAAATAGAAGTAGGCCTATGCTCTAAACTCCTTTGAGTTGATCAAAATTCCTAACCTTTTGTAAAGATTGGTCATAGTTGAACATGGAAAGAATCAACACATAGTCTAATTAGGAGCCCCTCTGTCTATAGTAGTGTAAGGGTTGATAATCAATACTTCATGTCTGTTGTGTTTGGGAAGTTGAAACAATAGGGATATGTGGTGTAGGGGCACCCAAATTTCAAGAGAAAAAAGAGGTTTAGAGTCATTAAGTCATATGCTCAATTAGTGTGATCCATTTATTATATATTTGAGTCTTTTGATTCAAGATATAAATGCTAGAGAAGCCATTTGTAATAAGTTGTCAAAGTTGTAAGAGGAGGTCTTAATATGACAAATATGACAAAATATTTATTTCATAGCTGAACGGATCTATTGGTATCTGTATAAAGTCATTTGAGTCATAATTTTGGTCTAGGTTGGGTTTGTATGAAAGTTGTAATGCAAAAATGCATAAAGTGCATAAAATGTGGTCAAAAATGAAAAAAAGGTCAAAAGAATGTAATGGGTTGGTTTAAAGGGTGGTTTGGAAGTTATAAACAACCAAAAAAATCTATAAAAATGGATGCATGGTTGAACCAAAGCATTAATGATAGGAAGAGATACATTTTGAAACACAATTTGTAATATCTTTTGTTGTCATTTTGATTAGTTTTTTAGTTTTAGTGTTGGTTCCAGGTCTTGTATAGCTATGTATAGCTTGGAAATCATTTAAATGTTGTATATTTGGATATAGTAGTGAATAAAATTTCTTTTGGATTTGGTTTGTTTTTATTTCATTTAAAAATGAAGAAGTTATCAAAGTTTTGGCAAAACTTATAAATTGCAGATTTGAGGATGCCCAACTACAATCAAATTTAAATATTTGGAATGATCATTTTTGAATGAATAAGAAATAATTTTTATATTAATTGGATAGATATATGAATAAAGGTTTATTTCCAATTTGTTTGAGTTATTTTCATCCAAATTTGTGTAAGTTATGTTCACTTTAATGAAGATTGGGTTTTATAGATCTCCATTGAAGTTACAAAACACAATTGGTCCTTATAGAATGATTTATGCATTGTAAAAATTAATTTATTATATATTCTGAAAGTAGACTCATATAAGGTTGAGTGGAAATTGGTTTGATATTATTTGGAATTATCTTGAGAAAGTTATTTGATTCCCTAGCAAGGGTTACCAGTTCTATTTTTGGTTTATGACAGAGAAAATGAGTCTAAGTATAGAGACTATAAATTTCAATGGGTTTATTTATTTTGTCTCATCTTTGGATATGTTTTAGTATTCCTAATTTGGAATAACTATAGTAAAGGGTTTTTCAAGAAGATAATTACAACTTAAGTTATGAACAATGGAATAAGATATAGAAATCAGGATATGTGAATGGAGAAAGGTTGATATTTTTATGTTGGAAAATTCTTTTTTTTAACTTATAAGATTCCTATACTTATGGAGTTTATTTAATATATTTTAAATGGATCAGCATGTATCCTACTAATTGGTTGATTTATAAGATTCTCTGCATCAATATGCTCTTACTCTCCTTGAGTGATCAGACTCCTAGACCTATTGTGATTTCCATTTCCTACTTTTCGCTAGGTAGGTTTATCTTCCCATAGAAAATGCTACCTCCCAAGTTGCCTTAGCAGGGTCAATGAGAGGGATTTCCTCCAAAGCTTGGATTCCCAATAAAATTCAAGCCACCTATGTTTAAAATGTAATTTTCCTCTAGTAGTACCATAAAGGACTATGCCAAACATCCTTAGCATTGGTGGGAGGCTCTCTTGCCATAAGAGATGTAAATTTGAACATAGATAGTTAAATACTAAAACCCACTAGTCACCAGCCTTTAGATAACCTTGTCAGGAAATTATTTTCTTCCATTTTCTAGGTGCCTGTAGTTTTACATTTTTCTTTGGATTTTACTACCATTATGCTTGGAAGTTCTCTAAAACTTAATAACAAACACTAGTGTGAATCATAATCCTTCTAGAAAGAAGAACTTTAAACTAATATCGAGAAATCAAGTTCAAAACCAAGACATTGCTGAACAAATCTTAAAATGGCACATATACTACATGAAACAACACCTTTGAACATTCCTATAATGCTAATGATCTCTGTAATGATGCATATGCCTATAGACCAACACATATGATTAATCCTACAATGCATCTCAGTAAACACACAAAATAGAGGACATCTAGCTACATAATAATTGTGAACAAATGATAAATTTGGATACCCTTTTCCTTGCTGGATTTTTATAAAATTTGAGAATTTTAGTGTCTGACCGAAGACATCTTTCAAAACAAGCAAGCTACGAACATCATCACTAACCCAATCATTACCATTACCTCACTTTGCACATCAAGCCAGGGATGTTCAGAGACACACATCCATCCCTTTACCTAACTTTGCAAAATTGAACCTTATCCTATCAAAATTGGCAAACACCTTGTCCAATCTAGCTTGTTGCTACAAACAAATCATGGCCAATGAAAACCTTCACTTTTTGAAAAATACCTAAAAACTAAAAGAATCCAACTCACCTTTCATGCCATTTTAAAAAATAGGTGTACCAAGAAAATTGAAATGGTTGGCCATATGAGTGAGTGTTAGGATAGCAAGTAGAACCATCAAATGCACAACACCTCTAAACCTCCTCGAATCCACTACAACAACAAAGTGCACGTACAATATAGTTACTCCTAAGTCACCTTTATCAAATCAAAATTCAAAATTCTTAGCCACAATGGGTTCATCTCATGCATGGGATGACAAAAGTATTGAAACTAAAATTGAAGATTTTCAGCAAAATCTTGAACTTGTCGATATCATGGACAAGATATTGGAGATATACTCACATTAGCACAACAAGGTGCAAAATTTCCATCTAACATTGATGTGACCAATCTGAAATGAGATTAAGAAGAGTCACCTCTAGACATTTTCACACAAAAATTTTAAGATTTACAACTAGAAATGGGAAAGATGAAAAGAGAAAAAATACAACCCATAGAGTTTAGCCTTGAAAAGATGTGTCCCCTACCATTTGATAAAAGCATCACCTTCACACCTTTCCCTCCAAATGTACAGATACCAGAATATGATAAATATTTTGGTATATCAGATCCAAAAGATTACCTTAGGAAATTCTATATGCTAAGTATGGAGTTTATCCATGACACAACATACCTAATGCACCTATTTCCTAGGAGCCTTGGGGGGCAAGCCATGGAGTGGTTCTCCAAACTACCCTCTAATATTAAAACCTTCAATCAATTGGCCTCCATTTTTATTACTCAATATTCTTATAACATTAAAAGGTGAGTTACAATGGTTGATCTATGTAACACAAAAAAACTCCCAGGTGAATCATTCAAGGCCTTCCTACAATGATAGAGGCGCGTGTTTGCCAAATATCATAGAGACATACCGGATAAAGAGAAGACATATATCTTCATCAATAGTCTCTCAAAACCAATGAACTATTGGCTCCAACTCCAAGGGCCTAAAGATTTTAAAACCACCTTAGAAAATATCACTAAGGTGGAAGAAACCTTGATAAATAATGACATATTTAAATTATCTAAAGATGGTAAAGGCCTCTCCAATAATTCCACACATATGCACAATTTCTCTTATCGATCTATTGACAAATATAAATTGTGGTGGAGAAACAATAACAAAACACCACAAATAATGGGGGGGTTGAAGCCAGCCATGTCAAAACTCAAACTCAACCCCCTTTCAATTGATTGGTCCCATTATCACACCTCAACAAAATAATTCCTACCCATTTTACCGATGTAACACAAAGACTCCCTCTACATCTAATCAACAACTTGCTTATAATCAAGCTCCTCCCCCATGAAGATATGAGTCTTTTGATATACCTAAGGATTATACACCCATAGGGATGTCTTATGAGAGTGCTTTACAAACTCTCTTGGTCGATGAACTCATTGTGCTACCTGAGGCCAAACCATATGAACCCCAAGTCAAGCTGATATAGTGGAACAAAAAACACATTTGTGCCTATTATCAAAATTGGGGGCACTTAACAAACAATTGTTTCACCCTTAAGGGGGGTCATCCAAAAATTAATAAATGATGGAACAATTGAAGTAAACAATCTTAACAACAATTAAGACCATACAGCTTTCAAGAACCCCTTCATGAGTCATGAAAAGAGGGAGACTTCTAAGGCCAATCAAAATGCACCTCCTCAAACCAAGGTTAATTATGCTCATATCATCATAATTAAAGATAAAAACAAAAAATAATCCTCCAACGCTGTTACCCGAGGTCAAGCCTCTAAAATTATCCTACTAAGACCTATGAAAAATCCCAACCAAGTAGATCCAAGTTCCTCCATGCCCAAGTACAACCTAGTTAACCAATTACTCAAGACTCTAGCCCACATCTCTATTTTTGAACTATTTCAAATCTCCCCAGAGCATAAAGAAATAATCACCAAAGACTTAGTGCCAAATGACCTAGATGTGAGTAGATTTCAAAACATGGTTAGCAATCTAGTTGCCCCTTACTACATGTCTTTTTCAGCCCAAGATGACATGTCTATCATCCAACCACAAAATTCTCTGATGCAGGAGCATCTAGAGGTATAAGGGCAATCCTGTGTCACCCAAAAATATGTACTTAGACTTAGTTTCTATTTCATGTGTTTTCATTTCTGGATACCCATTTGGGTCAAATAAAGGTTCCAACTCTCACAGTTCCACTACCAGTGTTCTAGGATAGAGTATTTGAACACCTTGGGATACGTGTAAATGCAAAAAAAATAGGAGTATGTAATTGAGCCATCATTTTGGTGAACTAGGAGGTGTAAATTGGCCAAATAAATGTAATTGCAATTTAGAGCATTCTAGAAAAAGAATCAAGTCAAAAGGCCCCATGGTTTGAAAGTTATCGCAGTTTTTCAATTTTTGGAGACCTCCTAAGAATGCATGAAAGTCAGGTTAGGGGCATTAAATGACCTCAAAAAGGGCCAAAAAATGGGGGAGGAGCACAACTCATCCATAGGTCTATAGAACTCTTTGAGAGCTTTTTGAAAATGTAAACGGTTCATCAATCGGAGCTACGATTCAAAAGTTATGCCTCCCAGAAGTTCGGTTACCAGTTTTGGATTCTTCTAGATTTGCACCAACTTCTAATGTGGCTTCTAGAGCCTTCTACTTGGTTGGTGGATGCCTACTAGCACTTTCTAGAATGCACTCCTAGTCCTTAACCCTCCAAGGTCTATTTAAGGACATTACTGGCATTGTAAAAGGCAGTTTGGAGTGGAGTTTGAGAGGAGGTACCAAAAGGAATAATTATCTCCAGTTTTGTGCTATTGTAAGCCCTTAGGGCATGTTTTGAAGTCTATTTTCTCTGTACTAAATGTACTAGCTTATTTTCATAGTTAATACAATTTCCCTTTTTCTGTTGTGTCCATTCTGTGCTTGGGTTGTGTCCCCATCATTCTCCTTTGCATATTGAAGTATTCATCCATAGGAATTGAGTTAAGAGAGCATTGGTTGATGGTAGTGCTGGTCTCAATATTTGCACACTTAATTTAGTAAAAGGCCTAGGGTACATAGAGGATTTTGTTGACCCAAGAAAAAAATTACCATCAAAGCTTATGGTGATGAAGAAAGACCCTCCAAGGGCATGGTTATATTACTAATCAGAGTAGGACTAGTTGTAAAAGAGACTGTCTATTAGGTCTTAGACCTACAATTGACTTATAACATCCTAATGAGAAGACCATGTATTCATGACATGCAAGCCATTCCCTCCACCTACCACTAGTGCCTTAAATTTTCTTACATGGGTCAAGAGGTGACCATACTTGGAGATCAACACTTTTCCTATTATTATAACTCACTTGTCCCTCATAACAGGGAAGAAACTGCCACACTAGTAGATGACATAACTAGTCAATAGCTACAAACACTTCACACTCTACTAATCAAATGAGCAACCACTCATCAACATAAACTAAGGGTAAAGAGAAAGTGGTTTTTTTGGGTCCTTCCACTCCTTCACCACCCGCATCATCAATAGATCCTAAACAATCACATTATGAAGAAATGGATAAACTAATGAAATAATTTGATATAAAGTGTAAGTTGCACCGTAAAGGGGTAGGCAAGTACTCAGTCTCCCTATTTGATCTCCACTTTCTCTAAGGTCTCATGGAAAACCATTATCCACCAAGCCATATCATGCACATTTTATCAAAGTGACACACTTCCAAACTCAGTGGAAGACATTAGTCAATAGAATATTGACATTTCCTCCCACCTACACGAGAAAGGCTTTGACCTAATGAAAAAGATGGGATACACAAGAGATGGTCCCTTAGAGAAAGGGATAGGCATCATCGAACCTCTAATGGCATAGTTTAGGTCCAACAAGTCTAGAACAGGGGTAGAGTATGGTAGATAGGAGAAGGTACAAACTTCTTTCAAAGCTCAGCCAAAGAATAATGATCCTTCCTCTTCTACCTTGGTTTGGGCACCTAAACAAAAAAAAAAGTTATATCCCGACAAAAATTGACATCATAAATGTGAATTTTTCCCTCTCAAGTTCACATTCTACAGAGGAACCACCCATCAATACCTCTAATAACAAAAACAATGACGATTTTTCTAAATGGGAATTTGAGTCACTATCTAAGAAGTCTCTCCATAATAAAGAATGTGATGTTGTCCACATACCCATGCCTGACAGTTTGGCTACACAAAGAACAACTCATAGTTCAAGATCCACTTCACCAAGAAATAGAGTACATCACGATGGCTTAGAAGATGCTGAACACATTAAAGGATTTCAATTTCAAACCTTATTCCTTGACTTCTTCCTAGTAGAAGTTGAAGATGATTACTATGAGCCTCTCACAAGCTCTACTTTTCTTGATACTGTAGAAGAAGTCCATGTCATAGATCTAATGGATACAACATATGAGCCATCCAATGAAATTATGTCTTGAGACCTTGCTGAACCTTTCCCATGCTATAAATCACTTTCCCTAGTTAATCTCAAACTCATTAACTGGGATACAACCGAGCCTCACCACCTCCCTAATTTTGACATTGAACATGATGTTTTCATCTACCTTAACATGGTCAAACCATCTCATCAATGATGAACAAAAGAAGAGGATATAGTTAGGTCTAGTATCAATCACCTCAATAACACTAGAGCAGGGCAAGCATCGCACAACCTAAGTGACCGCCACCAAGTTGTGGCTAATCTTGACAAAAATATGGAAATAAAGAGAAGTGATGCATCCCAAGGTGAAAACTCAATTGTGGCATCTACGGATTGTGTACATGAACATTCCAAAGAGAGATCTTCTTTTTTGATCAAATTGATAGAACCGGTCAACATTGGCATAGAACGAGAACCAAAGGTCATTTATTTGGCACAGTCCTTGAGTACAAAAGAAAGGAAGGCATTCATTGACTTCTTCAAAGAAAGATAGATAAACTTTGCATGGTCTTATGCAGCCATGCTCGGCTTAGACCCAATCTTAGTCCTCCAACATCTTAACATTTCCTTGAAGGTCAAGCCAATAAAACAAAAACATAGAAAGATGTATCCCCATATAGCTCTATTAGTCAAAGTAGAATTGGAAAAATTAATCAGCATCAATTTCATCCGGCCCCTAGCGTATGTATCATGGATATCCAACATTTTCCCCATATCCAAAAAGAATGGTAACATACACATTTGTATCAACTTCTAGGATTTAAACAAATCATGTCCCAAAGATGACTTTCCCCTCCTCAATATCGACACCATTGTTGATCTCACAATAGGTCATTCCATGTTTTCACCCATAGATGATTTTTCAGGGTATAATCAGATCAAGATAGCACCACAAGATTAGGAGAAAACTAATTTTACTTGTGAATGGAGCACATTTTGCTGGAATATGATGTGCTTTCATTTAAAAATTGTTGGGGCCACCTATCAGTGGGCTATGACCACCATCTTTCATGATATGATGCATATCTTTATGGAAGATTATGTGGATGACATTCTCCCCAAATCCCATAGCTGCAAAGAACGTCACCCTATATTGTCCAAGATATTCACCCATCTAGAAGCATTCAAAGTCAGGCTCAAACCCAAGAAATGCACTTTCGGCATCAAATCAAGCAAGCTTCTAGGATACATTGTCTCAGCCAAAGGGATAGAACTTGATCCTAAAAAGATACAAGCCATAATTAGTATGCAACCTCCAAAGCACCCAAGTTAGTTACGCTCACTTCAAGGTAGGCTTCAATTAGTTCATTTCTTAGTTGGTGGAAAAGTGTATACCTTTCACACACTTGCTACATAAAGACATAAATTTTAAGTGGGATGATTAGTGTCAGAAGGCATTTGAAACACTATAAAACCTATTTGATGAATTCACCCATGTTGGTACCTCTAGTATCACACAAACCATTACAATTGTACATTTCTCTAATGGATAAATCCATCAGAGCTCTCCTAGCATAAGAAAATGACCAAAGAAAAGAATGAGTTATTTTTTTCATGAGTCGTACCTTTGTCAAGTATGAGCTTAACCACTCTTTCATTGAAAAGGCTTTCCTAGCCATAGTTTTTGCTTCCCAAAAACTATGTCATTATCTTCTAACACAAAAATTCAAGCTCATCTCCAAAATTGATACTTGCAAATATCTTCTCAGTAAGACAACATTAATAGGTAGACTGGTCAAATGGGTGATGATTCTAAGAAAATTTGACATTGAATATGTTGATAGGAAGGCAATAAAAGGATAAGCCATTGTCAATTAGTTGGTAGATGCACCTATAGAAAGTACCAATCCTATCCTATTTGACTTTCCAAATATGCACATTCTCTAGATAGAGCTAGTAACATGGAAATTTTATTGATGGTTCCTACAAACACCTTGGATCAGGTGCCGATATTTTTTTCATCACACTACTCAGTGTCACCATCTCTACATGTTACAAACTACTCTTCCCTTGTACTGGTGGTAGAATATGAAGCTCTGGTCTTAGGTCTCAAGCTTGCTTTAGAATAGAAATTAATAGCACTAGAGGTTTATGGAGCCTCCTAGTTGGTCATCAATCAGGTCATGGAGACATACTAGACCAAGGATGAAAAATTATTGCCTTATAAAGACATACTAGACCAAGGATGAAAAATTATTGCCTTATAAACATATGGTTGAAACACTTAAGGTGTGTTTTGTTCACATTACTTTTGAGCAAATTTTGAAAGAGAAGAATAGAGTAGTAGATGCTATGGCCACTTTGGCCTCTTTACTCCAACTCTTGGAGCAACACGAGCAATATGAGTTCTTAGTAGAAGAGGTGGTTCAACCCATGTTTACTCAACTTGACTCCCTTATCATTTTCCACTTAGATGCTCCTCACTCCCTTTGGTATAACCCCAACATTACCCATCTTTGTGATAACACCATCCCATATAAACTTTCACGTAACCAAAAGCAAAATTTCATTTGACAAACCTCATGCTACTCCTTGGTGGCTGATATGTTGTATAGGAAGGGTCTTGACTATACTTTCTTTAGATATCCTTAAAAGCATGAGTCTAGAGTCACTCTATAGGAAGTCCATGCAGGGATTTTTGGGTCACACTCCAGTGGGTTCACATTAGCAAAGAAGATTCTTGGAATGGGCTATTTTTGGCCAAACATGGAAAAGGATTCTATCAACTACATAAAAACATGCAAAAAATGTCAAATCCATGGTAATCTTGTTCATGCACCAACCCAAGAACTCAACCTTTTGTCCACACCATGTCCTTTTTAATAGTGGGGTTTTGATTTGATTGGAGTCATCCATTTGCCTTCCTCCAGTGGACATATATGGATTATCACCACTATTGAATACTTCACCAAGTGGGTCAAAGTAGTGCCACTTGCTAACTATATGGGAAAAAAAATTTCATCCTTCATCCTAAACCATGTCATTTGTCAGTTTGGCATACCCCATGCCATTCTATGAATAATGCCTTGTACTTTAAAAATCAAATAATTGATGAATTATGTGAAAAATTTTCCATTATACACCACTCTCATAAATTTATCATCCCCAAGGCAATGGCCAAGTAGAGGCCACCAATAAAATCATTATCAACATCCTCAAGAAAACTATCAATAGCATTGGTCAAGATTGGCATTTACAATTGAACCCCACCCTCTGGGCCTATGGGATGAGTGTTAGAACACCTGTGGGCATGATACCCTTCTTCTTGGTTTATGGTTGTAAATCTATTTTTCCTTTAGAGGTTGAGATCCCATTCTTAAGAGTTACTCTTCAAGATGTCCTATCAGATGAGGATTATAGAGTGGCCCATATAGAAAAAGAATTGTTAGAAGGACATCAATGTGAAACACATGACTACCTCAAAGTGTATCAAAATAAGCTATCAAGACATTACAACAAAAAGGTAAAAACCTATGTTGATTTAGATTGGTGACCTTGTGCTCAGAGAGAACGCTAAAAACCAAGCAGCAAGGGAAAAGAAAGGAAAATGGGAAGCCAATTGGATTGGTTCCTATATTATCACAGAGTCCTTTGTGACTGGTACCTATAGACTTTTAGATTGTGATGGCACAGACCTAGTAGAACCCATCAACAACATCCATCTCAAACAATTTTCTATCTAAAGCTTTGAGAAAACACATCAAAAATAGAAAAATAAAATAAAAAATACTAAAAATAAAATAGAGGATGCCACATTTGGCTTCCAAAAGGGGCAAGAGACAACACCTTTGGACTTCCCTTCACAACACAAGTCCTTCAATGCTAAAAAAAGTCACAACAAACCCTCAAGCAATTGTCTATGGACAAATTTTGCTTGTTTCAAGCACTGTCGAGTTAATTTCACACATACCCAATTGAGAAAAACTTGCGGGTTATTGTTTTAGGGTCTTTTTCCATCAAATGTGGTTCATAGTAGTAGAAACAAATAGTATGATAGTACTAGTAGAGCAAGGAAAACAGAGCCTATAAGAGCAATAACAATAACAATATCAAGAGCAAATCAAAGCTCTTTTGCTTGATTGAATGTACATCCACAACTCTTTATGTTCATGCAAAAACCCCTGTCCATGCAAAGTAGCAAAGACTAAACTAGAACTAGAAGTATGAGTAGTAGATATTGAGACACACTTGTGGGTTATGGCTCTATGGTTCTTTGGCATCAAATATAGTTCACAACAATAGACATAGCCAACATGACAATAGTAAAAAAATGGAGGGCAATAAGGAGTCAGGTTATGTATTGAGCTACCATAGACACGACTTGTAGAAAAATCAATGCACATCTTAGCTATCCACCTTGACCAATGCTCGCCACTATTTATTTTGGCCCTCCTTTGACTCATTTGATATCCAACACTCCCCCTGCATCCCAAACATAGCCATTCATGCCCATGCTTCAACCTTTTGGGCCCATTTTGGTCTCCTTACCTCTTTAGGTGCCTCACATTGTCCTAGTTACCCCTCGTATTCCAACAAATCTCACTCACATCCTCACTCCATTCCCCAAAAATTCAAAAATCCTCCAAAAATATAAAAAAAAATCCAAAAATTACTAAAAAATTAGCACAAAATAAATTTTAAAAAAAAAAATTCAAAAGTCCTCCACAAATATCAAAAAATCCAAAAATTATCAAAAAAACTTAAAAGTCCTCCAAAAATATCAAAAAAATCCAAAAATTGCCGAAACTAACCAAAAGCTTTCAAAACTTGTCTAAAATTATTAAAACGAGTTAAAAAATTGCCACATTTTCCAAAAACATTCGAATAAGTTCATAATTGCCAAACATGGTTGTAAGATCTCAAAAAATTAACAACACCCTAAAATTCCTATCAATTCTAGGTTCACTTTAGCTCAAATAGGGTATACGACATATGAAAAACCTCAATGGTATTAAGAAGTAGTAGTAATGTCCTAAAACATTTAATTAGGCTTTGAAAAATCTAGCACAATGCAAATAGTGCAAAAGGCATTGGTGGCGCCTTCTTTCCCCCTCTTGTAAGGAACAACAATTCCCAATGGATGATTAGTCTTATTTATGTTGCATGGCCATGATTGGTCTAGCCCCCTTCAACAAATATATCAATGCTATCCCAAAAGCCTAGATATCCATTGGACTCTTTTATCCTCACTCAACTAGGGGCATAGAATAAGAAAGTGTAAGAGTATGAGTCCACCCCCCTCCTCCCTCAAGTGCCTTTTTCAAGGCCCAAACATTCTTTTCCAGGCCTCAAGCACCTTTTTCAAGGCCCAAGTGTCCTTTTTGGACCCCTCCAATGCCTTTTTAGACCCAAAATGCCTTTTTTTAGGCCTCAAGCACCTTTTTCAAGGCCCAATTATCCTTTTCGGGCCCCTCTAGTGCCTTTTTAGGCCCAAAACACATTTTTCAGGCCTCATGCACCTTTTTGAAGGCCCAAGTGTCCTTTTCGAGCCCCTACATTTTTAAGTCCTTAAGGGCATTTTTCAAGGCCCAAATGTCCTTTTCAAGCCCCTCTAGTGCCTTTTTTAGCCCAAAGCATTTTTTTTGGCCTCTCAAGCACCTTTTTCAAGGCCCAAGCATCCTTTCTGGACCCCTCCATTGAAGCACCTTTTTAGGCCCCTCAAGCACCTTTTTTCAAGGCCCTGTTTCACCTTTTTCAAAAGCCTCAACATCCTTTGGGCTCCCCAACATTCCTTTTCTAGGTAAAAGCACCTTTTTCAAGGCCCTATTTCACTTTCTTGAGACCCAAGTGTCCTCTTTTGGGCCCCAAACACCTTTTCATTGGCCTCAAAAATGTCCATCTCATCATACACTTAGAGAGAAGTCCCCACATTGGCCTTATTATTATCTATCATAGTTATTAATATATACACAGACATTCTTACCTACCAATCATGGTTACCCTTACTTTATGGATTGTATTGTTCCCACTTTTATAAGAGTCAAACCATTCCACTATTTATCACAAAAATACAAAAGCATTCACATATCTATCAAAAATTCCAAAAACATTTACATATTCCACAAAACACAAAAATATTTATATATTCCACAAAATACCAAAAATAAGCATGACACAACATTATGATCACAATTGGTTGTCCCTTTTGTTGCCAAAATAACAAGCACAAAATTTTTATTCTCCCACAACAACAATGAAAACATTACATTTAACTAGTGTCTAGTGGCTTATTTATTCTAGGCTCCTTGGATAAGGTGGCACAATAGGGTGTCCAATCAATGGTGTTTCTTTTGGTGTAGCTCCAGACGAAGAAACCCCTGGTGTCAACCCCCTCTGTGCCCACACTACATCCATGGGAATTGAAAACCTCCCACCATGTAATTGCATTTTTAGCAGATGTGTAAATTCCCTATCTATGAACTATATCTCTCACTAGTCCTCATTTGGAAATACTTGATAATAATGTCACATCAAATAAGCAGCTTCTTGGTGTACCTTTTTGGTCTAACACATTTCCATGAATACATTCTCCTCCAACTTGCTTACCCCCATATAGTGATCACTTATTGGGCCACATTCTACTCTTATTGCATTTGATTATTCATTATTTTCCATCATTCCACATGCATTTTTGTCTCACTCAAATGTTGTTGCAATTGCCTCACCTTCCCCTCACTCAATGCTAATTGCTCCTGTAACTTCAACGCTAAAGAATTTTCCTTCACAATCACTTCTCTAAAGGACTCTAACTATTACTACAATAACACTAGTTCATTCTAAGCACTCTCTAAACCCACTTGTTCCATCTTCAGTGATTCCTATAACTACTGAGCTCATGACCATTCCACCCACATCCCTACATTATTTCCCTCTACCCGTGAATGCTCCATATGCAACTCTATCTCTAGTGACTATGCTCATGCATGTTCTACATCCACCACTACTTGTAGATGTCTTACCTCTATTTTTGCCCCATCCTCTCACACATTCTCCATCAATCTCAGCAAAAAGGTGACCTCCTGTTTGGCATTCTCTGCTTGCACTCTTTATAGCTAATGTTGGTGTTTGAAAACGCTGGAGGGTTTTCAATTATCCCAATGAGAATATAACACATCTAGGGGTAGCTAACTCCCATTTTCAACATGCTATTTTAGACACTGGGCCAACTATAAGGCACGAACCTTCTTCTACTTCAAGCTCTACTAAACATAGGTGGTTAGACCTTAGATTCAATTGATACCATACCAGTGCAAACATATCCCTAAATCTATTAAGTTTATTTTACCCTTATTTCTCCTAAAGACTTATGAAATGACATAGACCTACAGTAGCTAAATGCAAAGCTATGAACCTCATAAGCTGAGTGAGGGGTAAACATTTAGGTCCTTCAACATGAAAGGTGAAAACACTTTTGATTAATAATGTTGATTTCAACAAAACCTTAGATATGCAGTAATAAGACCTAATGATCCTGTAACTGATCAGTGCCTTAACCATTGGACATTCCCATGAATCACAAACATACATATAAATATTTGAGACATATGTGCATCTTTAGATATCTGATCTATCTATTCAACTTGTAAATAAACATCTATTTTTAGTTTAAATCCCATTCTTACCTGATATCCTCTTGAATAAATCTGCAACCTTGTTGATTTCTATGAAGCATTTACACAATTCCTTGAATTATCAGCAACAATGAAACAAGATACAACCTTAAGGGACTACAACTATGACCTAGGCTCTTTGTTCAAAGGTCATAAAATATTACAACTCACTGAGAATGGAGACAAGATTCAATTGAAACTCAATCATCTACTGCTCTAAGTTGTATTATTTCCTTGAAATTATACAGTCATATGCATGAAATGAAAGACATGAAACAACATAATAGATCTAAACTATTTGTGTTAATCTTCCTATTGTTGTTCATACAAAAGAGAATATGCTGAAAGAATGAAGGTGGAATCACAGTTCTGAATCCAAAGAAGTGGTCTCACATAATGACTAACACTTTCCTACCAACAATGGTCTCACAGTGAAAAAATTGGAACCCTTACAATACATAAGAGAAAGAAAGATATATGAGAAGAGTTTATTCTTGGATCTGATCAAAACATGACATCTGTCCACTTGGAAAACCTTCTCAACAGGTTAAAAAATACTCTGTAATCTCTCCCCTCAACTAGTGAATCAAATATGCATCATTAGGCTTCTACAAGTGCAAAAATATCTCAGATATTTGGAGAATAACTAATTTTGATTCCTAAACTTTACCCAAAGTAAAAGTGAAAATCAGTTAAAAATGACTTCTAAAAGCCAAGAAACCCTTTGAAATTGATTTTTTTCACATTTAGATTTCAAAAAACCTTTATATATGCATTTAAACTGATTTTAACATCCCACGATGAATTCTACTCATTTTTACTAAGAATGCCCCATAAATTAAAAATCTTCTTATAGATTAAACTGGTGGATAGCTGTGCAAAATCTGACCCCAAATTTGGAAAATTCGCTTCTTCCCGATTCCTATGGTATATTATAAGGCTTATTTCAAACAAAAAATGCCCCTGATATGACCATTTGAAAAATTTAGACCTGGCCTAGACTGTGGCTTTGCATTAAAAATGAAAATTTTAAAAAAAGTATATAGTTTGGACTATATAAAAATTCAGAATATTTTCATTTTTCATTTTAATCCATTCATGTGTTGATCCTCTCAATTTTCATTTGATGTTTATACTCTCCTTCAATTTTCCATCGCTACATGTCAATCTTTCATTAGGCCATCAATTTGAAATATTAATTAATTAATTAATTAATTAATCAATTAATTCATCAATTAATCCTCCCCTTATGTAGCCCCGGAAGGCTTTCATTTTATCTCTTCTCTCACATGGGCTTTTTGAGAATTCAAACCCCTTTATGTTCTTACAGTTAATCATGTAAATTCGGAACCCTTAACATCTTCATTTACACTCATCCACTGAATGTTGCCTTTACATCTTTACATTCATGCGCGTAGCATCAAAGAAGCTCAAAATTTATTTCTCTAGCCTACGGGGTCGTCAACTCGTGTACCATCAGAGAGCTTTGGAAATTGCTTTACACCCACATGGGCTTACCTTTATTGTAAGTGCGTGAGCCTTTGAAAATTGCCTCACATTCCTATGGTTGAAAATTTTCCTTACATTCCTATGGGGTAATCGTAGCAATGTAAGGTCTTTGAAAATAGCTCCTGAACATACGTTGAGCACCTTTGAATTACTCCATGTGGAAATCCTGTTGGCGTTGAAACTCAAACAAAATGCTTGGTACTTGCCAGGCTGGCCGCAAGCAGGCCCCAATATGTTAGCAATGGCTTCCTTAAGCATTATGTGCCTTAAGACACATTATGTTTGAGCTTTGAATCTTTTCAATATTCTATTAAACTGCCACATCCACAATGTGGGATAAAGCAACAAAACCCCATCGGACTTGCTCTCCGTCACTACCTTGCAACCTCTTCTCTCATCATGGGTACTCCTTGTTGGTGTTCTCTCTCCATGGTTGGTTCCTCTGTACTGGCATGGATGCGTTCTTGGTTGGCGTAGACTTCTAATGCATGAGTCTCCTCTTCTAATTGACTGCTACATGCTTTATATAAAGCAGCATCTCCCTTTTTTTTTTTAGCCTCTAGTGATGGACACCTCCTTCATTACCTGGGAGTAGTCTTCAACATGAACTATGTGTTATTGACTTTTGCATGGGACTGCTCTGATGGCATCCTCAAACTCTGATGCCTTCCTCTGTTTTAGATGATGGTCTGCTTTGTCTCAAGCTGTGGGCTCTTGTATGGAGGACTTTGCTCACTATACCTGCATATTTTGCCTGTGTTTCTTTATTTTCTTGGCTCCTACTTCATTTATGACATCTTTTATAGTTGAGATAGATTATATCTGAGAACCAATGTGAAAATGAAGCAATTGCAAGCATTGCAATATGTTTTCTTTTCTGAGCTTGTGCAAAACTTGAACAAGTTTATTGATGTTGAGTCCAAATTTCCCACTATCACTAGGAGTTCTAGACCAGTGACCATTATGCTTGGTGCTAAACTTGGCTCTTGGTCCAATTACTAGCTAAGCCTTCACTACTCTACTAGTTTTTATCACTAGATTCAGCTCCTCTATCTGTTCAAGAATTGGTACAACTTTAATACCTAATCACATTTCTAATAGAGTAGTTTTGGTATAAATCTTCTCCCAAAATCTTATCAACACCATTTACATCATTATTTGACTATGAAATTTTAATCCCTTTCCACATTATCTCAAAAATCTCCCAATGCCTTATCGATCTGATGGAATCAGTCAGGCCCCAAAGTGGGTTTGGCTAATTTTTTTTTCATTTTCAGACAACTGATACTCCAAACTGACCAACTAAACATCTTAGACTAATTAAAACCAAGTTCAACCACTGATTAATAAACTAGAACCCATTTTACCATTGATCTGCAAACTATGAATTTCATGTCAAGAGGTCAATTGACTAGCCTTAAAAACTAACCCAGACAACTGACCAGGCCCTAAAAACTGGCACATTGAATCTTTGCTCTACATACTTTCACCTTGTCAGATCTTGTCTTATGAAAAATTCAGAGTCAAAAGATATTTGCTATTAAATTTACTCACTCAGAATTGCCTACAAGAGAACATGTCAGAAAACAATAAACCGGGTTCGGAATTGGCTTCAAAAATTGGTAAACTGAAACTTGGGAAGACAAAAATTGGGGCACTGGTTCTTTGTCATGAGGAGAATATGGATCTATGATTTGGGCTCATGAAAAATAACAGGACACAAATGGCCAGTGGTCAAAGTGAGCTACTTGGAATCTGTAAACTAGAAACACTGACAGAAAACATTTTTTGAAAATGGAATTGACTTGGAAAAGTGTGCATATGGATTCATCAAGACTTAAAAACTGACACAGTTGGAGTATTTTAATAGGGAAAAATAGTGGTACAATCCATTCAATCTAAAAAATCACAGATCTCAAGTTATAACATCTTGAACAGGGGTCTTGACAAATTTGCAAATGCTAACACTAGTAAAAAGATAGAAATTGCATTTGGAATCGCATTTGAAAATTGATCAAATAGATTTTTCATAAGCTGAAACTTGAAACACAACAAGTCTTTGACATCTAAAAAGGAATTCAAAAGGAATTTTAGCATTTGGGTCAACTGGTCAAAAGTTATAGCACATCAAACAGGGCTTCCCAGAATTAGGTGCAAAGTGTAAAATGCAGGAAAACAGTAACTGACCAACTTTGAGGGACTCACAACCTAGGAAAATGAACTCAAAGTGACTCAAAATATGAAACATAGGCTCTCAAGTATTTTTATTAGATACTCTCAAAGGATCAGGTCATGATATAATTTTGGGTGTGAGATATTCAGGTGCAAACACAACCTCCTTTCGTTGTTTGACAATTGGGGTGAAACTATAGATTTGAAACTAGCTCAAAACAGGACTTCGCCAAATGACTCAGAATGTCAATTTCACTTCAAAGAACACTTAGATGCATTGAATAAAGGGTGTTAGAAAAATTAAACACCACTTAGGCCTCATACTGACAGCCAGGTACAATCTCATCAAAAGTAGTTACGGGGCTTGATTTCTCAAAATTTTCAAAATGGACGGTCAAAATGAGAATGCAATTTTGAGTCCCAAAAGTGGCTCTGTCTTTGGATGCATGCCCCTTGTGGGCATGGTAAGATTTTAGATCTCTAGGAGAAGCAGACCACACACCTGAACAACAAAAGCTCTCTCGAACAGCTTTATTGAAAGCAAAAACAACTGCCTCTACTATGTACAAGTGATGGCCTTGGGCCACCAAAAAGTTTCAGAAATCCTTACCTCTGTCATGCACTTAATTTTCATTTACATCTTCTTGAGATAAACTAAAATTCTCATTCTTTTTTGTTTCACCAAACATATCAACATTTGCAATCAGCTCATTAGGCAAAACAAAACTAATATCACTACTTCCATAGTGCATATAAAAATCAGACATATTTTCCTCATCTTTCTCACTATGAAAAAATGATTCAACATGATCATAAAAACTAACATCAAATTGAAACTGATCACCACTGGCTGAATCATGGATTCCTTCAACTAGAAACACAAAAGCTTGGTACTCTACTTCATTCAATGAGTTATATGAATCAAATTGTAACTCACCTTGTGTCTCTGGGTGTGAAGAGAATGTAAAATTTGATTTCTCCTTGTCTGTATTATTAGTACTCCTATCATGTCCCCAATTTTTGGTGACAGTTCGATTTAATTAATTTAATTAATGGTTGTCCAAGGACGACTAATTAGTTATTTTAATTAAATAAATAAATATTAAAAGATGACCTTGTATTTAATAAAGTGACTTGGAAAATATTTAATAAAGTCACTTGAGGGATAAGATCAAAAATGTTCTAGAAGTCTCTGGAGAGGATGGAGAAAAAAGAATAAATAGGCACCCCGGGGCTCCATTCGAATCAGGCAGTTGTTTTATCTCTCTTGTTTTCAGATTGTGATTCAATCACAGGTGCATTGTGGAACCTAGGGTTTCTACAATTGTCACAACTGGCCATTGAGAATGATAACTCTCAATTGGTACGCAATTTTGAGGGTGTGAAATATCATCTGAATTATTGCAGATTAGAGGTGACGATACAGTCATTTCATCAGGGTGATTAATTGCGGCTTAAGGCCAATTTGTAGTTTTGTTCATTGAATGATTTGATTCAGATCCATCGATTCTGAATGTTCAGATAAACAGATTGAAGACCAAGATGGAAGCTAGGCGATGATGGAGTTAAGGGAGCAAGCGACCTTTTGATTAATAACGATAAATACAATAAACACGGGATTCATGTCCCGTGGCTGCCAAGTCTGCACAGATTCCAAATTCCAGCTTTGAAAGAGATTCCATGAGCGCGTTCCAACGATTACGGAACCAACTCAGATTCATGAGAGTCATTTGATAATTATTTAAAACGCGCTTTTTGGTGGACGCCACCATTTTGAAATTGAATATAAAGAAGCTTGGAACCCAAGAGCACAAGTTGAAAGAACAGGATCGCGCGGGCAAGGAAACATTGGGTCTTACATGTGAACAAGATCGATAAACCCATCTTTCCCTCCGTCATTACAGCAGCGATTTTGTATAAGACTAATAGCATGGAGTAGGGAGTAATAAATGCATCGCAGATCGTAGCATATCTTATTGTCATTCCAGGCAGAGTCGGGTCCAGACCCATCTCTCCGATCCGTTTCCATCAATAATATAGTTCCAAAGACTCAGAGCGGGCTGATAGGAACAGATCGCGGGCAGATTCCAGGCCGTCCTACCCTCCATTTTCCATTAGCAACGGACAACACGCGGGAAGTGCGATTTCTGTGAACAGTCAAGTTTTTACTCAAATAAATTGAGTGAATGCATGACTATAGATACTTGAGATTGGAGTGCGATTTCCTCTACAATTGTGCTGTCAACATAAATATTGTGCTCTCTGCAAACGGGTCGATCTCTCTTCACAAGATTACAGGGACACCATTTTGAAGGGCATTAAGTTCACGGAAGTGTTAGAGACTTGTGCGAGTTCAGGCCATCATGCCAGCATTCGTCAGTAAGTAACCGCTGTCTCAGCAATACAAGCCCACTGCCCGCGACTGCGAGTTTCACGCGGGTTTCATATTTTCGTTGGCGGCTTTCGCATTACCTAGAGCAGTGTTAGGAGTATTTCTTAAATATTTCATGGAAGTGTGTGGAGATTAAGCTTTGGTGGGCAGAGGTGATGTACATGAGTCTATAGATTTATCAGAGGATGAATGGAACAAAGTTGTTACAACAAATTTGAGAGGAGCTTGGTTGGTATCTAAGGCTATGGGAAGACGCATGCATGATACAGGACAAGGAGGTTCAATTATTAATATTTCATCCATTGGTGGCCTCTCACGTGGCGAGTTGCTTGGAGGAATCACATACAATGCTTCCAAGGCAGGCATAAACACATTGACAAAGTTTAGTATTTTGGTCAGGGTCATTACAGTGGTATTAGAGCCTGTTGCAAACTATTTGACGAATTGCCACAGTACATTATTGGGATTTACTGACCTTTATAGCTAGGGTCATTACAGTGGTATCAGAGCCGTTTTCTTGCCATCCTGTGGGGTGAGAACCGAATTACATGAGTGATCAGCACTCTACTTCAACCAAGATGGATAGGTACAACACCAAGTCTCCAAGGACACAATCTCGGACAAGTAATAGACGCAGTATTTAGAGTCGGAATTGTGGAAAGGAGGACTATTCAGACATTCAGGATGAGCTCAGAAAAATCAAACATAACATGTCTGAACTGTTGGTTAAACACCACCGTATGCTTGACAGGCTGTCCGTCCCAGCTAAGGTGAATAAATCAACTGGATTTCATTTTGGCACATCTTCTCACAAAGCATTGACTGATACAATGAGAGATGTTACTGGGAACCTTAATGAGGAGTTCGAGAAACAAGTGTACAACCGGTCAGAGGTTTCAGTTCGGTCACAGGAAGAAGCGGTGAAGGACATTATGTTGATGGATAGTAACTGTCAACTTGACACTCAAGTTAAGACAGTTGAATACGAGCTTTCCAAGGGTGATGTCTCATGTACTCTTCCGACAAGCAATGATTTCAGTAAAGTGAGTTCAGATGATGATGAAGATGTCATTGTGCATGATGATGAGATACTTGGTGAAAATGAGTAGACATCGAGCATTTATGATTTTGCTGACAAAGAGTACCAGGCTCAGTTAGATGCTTCGTCACATGAGGATGAAATTGGTGGTACTTCACATGATTGGTCCAGCCAGCTGAAGGTGAGCAAAGATAGTATTATGGCTTCTTTATCTCATCATGACAGGATGCGGGAGATGTTAGAAGAACACATCCAGATGATTCAGTTACAAGGAAGACATAAGGGAGTTCAAGAAAAATCTTCTTGTTGTGACTTACATGCAATTGGTGAAGGAATGGGAACGACAAAGTTGAGCTATTTGCATCTTCTATCAGACCGTGACTATCTTCTTAGCCTTACCAAAGATTATTCAGATGCCTTGAGGAGGAAGGAGGAGGAAGTTGTCAAGCTTTCTTGCGAGCTTGAGGACACTCGAGCAACTTTGGCATTACAGGACTGGGAGAGACATGGGAATAAACACGACATGGAGCTGAGTTCATCTTGCACTCAGCTTTCTACATTTGACGGATCATATATGGTAGCTGATAATGCTACGAGTTCATCTTGCATTCACATCCAGGATACAAGGACAATGGCAGACAGGTATGTGAAGTTAGCTGGTATTGGTCACATTACTCAGGTAAGTAGTTTGCTTGAGTTACCAGTTGTTTCTTGCATATGGATTCGGGAATGTTTCAACATCATTTGGGATTTAGTCAACCGAAGATCTTTAGCACTTTATGATAGCCATGATTGTTTGAGTACTATCATGGATTTGATTAGCAGAATATACAGTGTTATCTTTCCTTGTGCCAGCAGAACATCCGATGTTGGTATTAGTTTTTATGCACCGTTTTTGGGTTTGGTTCATATTTCCAGTCGACCATCCTTGCTGAAAGGTGTTGAAGGTTTTTCATATTTGGAAGCATGTACAGATGAGTCACAGGATCGTTTTGACCTTGATGACATCCGGGAGAATGAAGTGAACAGTTTTGAAGATTTCGCTTCCTTGACAGTTTCTTTAGGTACAGAAGAGCTTGACAGCAGGACTACAGATTTTGACACTCTGGATGTTGATATGATTTTTAAAGTTGATTCAAAAAATATGGATGATAATAATCCAGAGACCAGTATCTTTCAACACACTCCTCTAGACAATGTGTCAGAGGGAATTTATAAAAGACGGTCTAGCCAGAGCCATCATGTGATTAGCCAATTGAAAGTTAGTGAGCGAGACATTGCTATCGCTTGTGAGCATTTTGATACTGTTCGTTAGTTGTTGGCTGTTACTAGTTGGGGTACTTCTATGACAGATGAGTCCAACAGTGGTTACTTTTCTTTGGCAGAGATTCATGCCTTGCGTGAAGCTGTTCGGATTTTGAAGCAGGATTATTTACAATTGGTAGCCGACCGTGATCACTTGGTTGAATGGGGAAGTACAGCATATGAGGCACTCTTGGATCGTGAAGAGGAGTGAGTGAGCTTTCCCAAGAGCTCATAGTGACTACTGAGGCTTTAGAGGACACACGGCAGGATCTACAAAAGTCGCAGTTTCAGTTGAAGGAGGTGACCGTGGAATTGGAGCATTTGCGGTCAAAACCAGCCCCAGACCCAGTTCATTTGACTATTGAGGTAGATGATGGTAAGTACACTCCTATAGTTGCTTTTGAGGAGCTTATTGTTGAGACTGACACACATGTTCAGGGTTTGGAGGAAGTTGGTCTTAATGAGTTTGGGATACCGGTAGAGTCCAGTTTCCAGATTGGTTCTACTCAGATAGTTGATAGTGTGGTACAGCTGAGTATGCCACCCTTTTAGGAGGACCAGTTGTGGTGTAAAGGAGAGTATGTTAATGTTTCCTCATATAATTTTTACTGCACTGAACCGTTCATGGAGTATTTGCTCGACAGTGCATGTGTTCATTTGGACTCGCATGAAGTGACAGAAGGTGTGCTCATCCATGATACTAGTGTTATTTGCAGATTGGTTGAGAAGATTATAGAGGTCCTTTCTACTATGCTACCTCACAAGGATCTCGAGGAAGGGTTTGTTGAGCGGAATGCACAGGATCCTATCCAGCGTACAGTCACTCGGAGTCAGAAAATGGAGCCATATGTTGATTACCAGTTCAGTGATGATGAGCTAGCAGCAGAATTTGGAGGTTCTTACCGGCATTATACGGTAGGGTACGCTCATCGTTTCTCTTTTGACACAGAGGTAGAAGATTTTATTTCATGCAGATGTAGATTGGCTCCAGTTTCTTATCATCCATTAGGGGATAGATTGGCACCATCTTTTGAAGATAAAACTGGTAGTAGCAAGTTACTCGGCTTGCCGCATCGACACGCTCGGAGTAGTTTTTCAGAGATTGGATTTGCTGGCAGTAATTCAGGTACCTATAGCTATTGTCATATCTACAGTGCAGTTGGGTGCAAGTGTCATTCTGACGGGGGCTTGAGTTTTGATAGATTTGATGTTTCAGTTGGCTTGAGTTCCGCAGAATGTTTTCTTCTACAGGCATCTAGAGTTGGTTTTCAGATGATTCCCTTAGAGTTGTTAGTTGTTTGGATATTGAGCATAGTTTCTCAGCTACAGGTATTGATGATTTCTCCACGGGAGTATGATGCGGATTGGGATGATACACAGGTTTACATTTGGGATCCAGGCAGACTGATTGGTTCATGGTTTAGCCATTGCTTGGGGACAAGCAATTTCAGGAAGGGCGGACTGTCATGTCCCCAATTTTTGGTGACAGTTCAATTTAATTAATTTAATTAATGGTTGTCCAAGGACGACTAATTAGTTATTTTAATTAAATAAATAAATATTAAAAGATGACCTTGTATTTAATAAAGTGACTTGGAAAATATTTAATAAAGTCACTTGAGGGATAAGATCAAAAATGTTCTAGAAGTCTCTGGAGAGGATGGAGAAAAAAGAATAAATAGGCACCCCGGGGCTCCATTCGAATCAGGCAGTTGTTTTATCTCTCTTGTTTTCAGATTGTCATTCAATCACGGGTGCATTGTGGAACCTAGGGTTTCTACAATTGTCACAACTGGCCATTGAGAACGATAACTCTCAATTGGTATGCAATTTTGAGGGTGTGAAATATCATCTGAATTATAGCAGATTGGAGGTGACGATACAGTCATTTCATCAAGGTGATTAATTGCGGCTTAAGGCCAATTTGTAGTTTTGTTCATTGAATGATTTGATTCAGATCCATCGGTTCTGAATGTTCAGATAAACAGATTGAAGACCAAGATGGAATCTAGGCGATGATGGAGTTAAGGGAGCAAGCGACCTTTTGATTAATAACGATAAATACAATAAACATGAGATTCATGTCCCGTGGCTGCCAAGTCTGCACAGATTCCAAATTCCAGCTTTGAAAGAGATTCCATGAGCGCGTTCCAACGATTACGGAACCAACTCAGATTCATGAGAGTCATTTGATAATTATTTAAAACGCACTTTTTGGTGGATGCCACCGTTCTGAAATCGAATGTAAAGAAGCTTGGAACCCAAGAGCACAAGTTGAAAGAACAGGATCACGCGGGCAAGGAAACATTGGGTCTTACATGTGAACAAGATCGATAAACCCATCTTTCCCTCCGTCATTACAGCAGCGATTTCGTATAAGACTAATAGCGTGGAGTAGGGAGTAATAAATGCATCGCAGATCGTAGCATATCTTATTGTCATTCCAAGCAGAGTCGGGTCCAGACCCATCTCTCTGATCCGTTTCCATCAATAATATAGTTCCAAAGACTCAGAGTGGGCTGATAGGAACAGATCGCGGGCAGATTCTAGGCCGTCCTACCCTCCATTTTCCATTAGCAACAGACAACACGCGGGAAGTGCGATTTCTGTGAACAGTCAAGTTTTTACTCAAATAAATTGAGTGAATGCACGACTATAGATACTTGAGATTGGAGTGCGATTTCCTCTACAATTGTGCTGTCAACATAAATATTGTGCTCTCTGCAAATGGGTCGATCTCTCTTCACAAGATTACAGGGACACCATTTTGAAGGGCATTAAGTTCACGGAAGTGTTAGAGACTTGTGCGAGTTTAGGCCATCACGCCAGCATTCGTCAGTAAGTAACCGCTGTCTCAGCAATACAAGCCCACTGCCCGCGACTGCGAGTTTCATGCGGGTTTCATATTTTTGTTGGCGGCTTTTGCATTACCTAGAGCAGTGTTCGGAGTATTTCTTAAATATTTCATGGAAGTGTGTGGAGATTAAGCTTTGGTGGGCAAAGGTGATGTACATGAGTCTATAGATTTATCAGAGGATGAATGGAACAAAGTTGTTACAACAAATTTGAGAGGAGCTTGGTTGGTATCTAAGGCTATGGGAAGACACATGCGTGATACAGGACAAGGAGGTTCAATTATTAATATTTCATCCATTGGTGGCCTCTCACGTGGCGAGTTTCCTGGAGGAATCACATACAATGCTTCCTAGGCAAGCATAAACACATTGACAAAGTTTAGTATTTTGGTCAGGGTCATTACAGTGGTATCAGAGCCTATTGCAAACTATTTGATGAATTGCCACAGTACATTATTGGGATTTACTGACCTTTATAGCTAGGGTCATTACAACTCCACAAATTAGACTAAACATATGCTACATTTTATTCACACTCAAATAAATGATTAGATCCCAAATCACAAGAAATATCATGAAATTTTCTTCTAAAAATATGTTGATCCATATCAAATTTCCTCTCGAATAACTCACTAGGATAAACCACTTCATTAGTACTACTTTTCTCATCACATGAGTAATCTGAATGTATCTTGGCCTCATGAAAACAAGAAGAAAATGAATCAACAATAGACCTTATCTCTACATTTTCATTTTCAACATAGAAGTCGTCATGTGTATTGATGCATGAATTACCATCACATACACCTCCCAAACTTGACATAGCATATTCTGAAACTATATCCTCTTCAGCATAAAATTTAGGGGAAATGAATTCATTGTATGGAAATGCAAAATGTGGTAAAACACAAGCATCCTTAGATAGAATAGCATACCTTTCAAAATCATGAGCCAACAAATCAGAAATCTCATCAACGCTTAACAAGACTCCATCCTTAGTTTCTTCTCCTTGGCTATGATTATTATTTGGATGGCTTGGCAAAATTACAATAGTAGACTTATTAGTAACATATTTTGAAAAATTAGAATTTTGATTATCCCATAGATCTTCTTCTTTTGACAACACCTCAACAACCGACATCCTAAAACAATCACATTCATCACTAGAAGGAAGACTATTACTACTGTAAGACTGTTCCTCTTTTTTATATTCATTATCATAAGAAGATGAACCCCCATTATGGCTATTATCAAATTGCTGATTACTATTCTCTGATTCATAAAATCGAGACTCTTCATTTTCCATATCATCTTCAAAGGATTCATTACATTCGTTAACATTAGACTCATTAGCTTTCAAAACATTTTCAACCTCCATGATAAAATCTTGGATTCCACACATCTTATCTAATCTTATCTTGGTTGGCCAATCAACTAAACATGGCATAAAAACTTCTAAGAGTACCACTAGCCAGGAAGACCCCCCAGGTGTAAAAAACTCATCAAGATTCATAACTACTGATTTGAATTTCATGTGAATTTGAAATCCACTAAGACCCTTAATATCACCAATTGTACTTCTTAACATTAAAACAATCTTATCATGAATCCTTCTTTTCAATCTAGCAATATTTGCACGAACACTTTTAGGGGTTGGCACATTATTTTCAGACCTAGACGCAGAATCCATCTCTTTGTTTCAAAAACTCCTACCTCTATTTTCTTAGTGCTGAAACACTAGATGGAGGCATCCATTTTTACCATTCAATTTTCACAAAATGTACATACATGAAAACTAAAAATACCTTTATGTGTTGCTTTCTGAAATCTCAAATCTGCTGACTGGCATAGGTGTAAATATGAAATCCTTCACACCATAGATAAAATCTTTTGTAGAGTCGCCACCTCCTTGAAGAGGAAAATGAAATCACAGCAGTGATTCACCCTTTGAAATGAATTTCTTTAGCAGATACAAGCAACCACATAAACCATTAATCAAGAAACATATACTTTCTCTTTCCCAACAAACTAGATCTACCCACAAATACTGAAAGCCTCTGAAATTAAAACAAAACATGCACTGGCACAGAGATTTTGAAGAGTCACCACTTACACTTCATGAGAAATATTTTGAAATTATTTTACCACTTGTAAATTTTGAACCAAACTTTCAATACGAAAAATCTTGCCTAAATAACTTTCTTCAAGTACACTTCAAAAACTTAAATACAATAGCTGAAGCTTAATCAATGAAGTGTATGAAACCTTACAACTATTGTCCTCTTCTTAGTGTTGAAACTCACTTGATGGAGAACACATGTGTAAAACCTACTTTCTTTCATGACAAAAAAAACATCATGAAAATGAAATACCTCAAGTGTTTCTATATGAAAATTTGATCTGCTGATTGGCCTGGTGTTGATCTCAATTCCTCACACCACTGATCATATCCTTTGTAGAGTCACCATCTCCTTGAGGGGAATTAAATGAAATCACAACTCTGGTTCATTTTTTATCATTTCAAAACTTATGACAACAGATCAAACAACACTTCTAAACTTATTAGTTAGAAATTCATATATATCTCTCTTCTTGTTTTAAAAATTTGACACAACTTTCAAATCTACCTAGGTCAACTGAAAACTCTTGAAAAAAATTATAGGTAACCGATCTATACTGGTACATAGATCCTTTAGAGAGAGTTGCCACTCACGATTGTGAGAAAGATTTAATATAAATCATACATGATAGATCTGAACTAGAAATTCACTTTGTAGAACTTTGTAAAACTTTAAACACCTTGAAGAGAGAAACCACTTTAAAAAAATTTTGACTCTAAAATTATAGTAGTACTATGAAATCCACAACTGGTTGAATTGATTGGAAATAAAACTTACTAACATAATCTATATTCAACCTTGAAATTACTACTGTAAATGGATTAAAACTTACTAGGGTGCATGAAACTTCAGCAAGGAAATAAGAAACACCTCTTGCTATATATTTTTTGTATCTAATCTGTTTCATGCCAGAGATTTTAGCTTCTTCTATATGCAGTCCCCAATAGAGTCACCATCTTGTTGGTGACTCGGATGGGAGAAACCCAATTGAGAGTAGGACTGAAATTTTCAATGAACTCCAGAGACTCTTGTCCTTTTAACAAGATTTATTGCCCATCTTATCTCCCTAGCGGAGTCACCATCTTGTTGGTGTTTGAAAATGCTGGAGGGTTTTCAATTATCCCAATGAGAATATAACACATCTAAGGGCAGTTAACTCCCATTTTCAACATGCTATTTTAGACATCGGGCCAACTATAAGGCATGATCCTTCTTCTACTTTAGGCTCTATTAAACCTAGGCAAGTAGACCTTAGATTCAATTGATACCATACTAGTGCAAACATATCCCTGAATCTATTAAGCAGATTTTACCCTTATTTCTCCTAAAGACTTATGAAATGACATAGACCTATAGTAGCTAAATGCATCCACTACCACCATAATCATCAAATCGGACCATCACATGCATACATAAGTCCATGATATATCAAATGCACAAGTCCAAACATCAAAAAGCTCAACTATCTTATATATCAAAAAGATTGAATCATCAACATTAGAAGATCTCAACACAAAAGGATCCTCATCATAAATGACATACATGATAAGCCAATAAAATTAAGCTCTAGAAATCAACCCTATGTCACACCACATACATCATCTCTCTATGACTAATTCGAAGGTCTCTACTTACTAGGGGTACCCATCTCATCTTGAACAACTGAACACCAAACAATTACATCAATTTTTTATCACAAGTGATCATTCTACATCAATCAAATCCCAACATCTAGCTATTTAGCTAATGGTTCTATCTTGACCCAGTTATTTTTCCTACTCTATAGCTTGAGATGGGCATGTTAGTTTTCCCTACTCTTTATCCTGAGGGGGGTACTTTTTCTATATATCAACATTACTTGATTGATTCTACTCATCACTTTGTGACTACATATTCCCTACCAACTATTCTCATCAACATTGCAGAAATAAAATTAGAACCTACTCAACTTTTGCAATTCCATATTTTCTTCCAATTTTATTTCTGAGGGGGCAATATATCTATACCAAACTGGGGCATCAATTTTTTTGGAAAATATAAAAAATGTCCTAGACCAGCTACATTTTTTTTTTAAAACATCAAGCCCACCAAAACCATTGCAATCATTAAATCAACATCACCATCAAATCATCAAATCAATGACAATCAAAACATCCAATTGTCAATGATCAGACATCATATCATCAACAAATAGACATCCAATCCTTAGAATTAGACCTAAATTTTGAAAATCAAGATGGTCTTTGAACTAATATGCTTCACATATTAACTTAAAGAGGGGCATTTGTAGATAGCCAAAAATTGACAAAGACTTAAATCATGTAGTTTTGATTAATCAGTGCAAATTAAAGAGAAAAATTAGAAAAGACACAATAAACTTTCAAATCAAAAATCACATCAGGTCATTAATCACCTATCAAATTCACAAGACCTAAATTAACTTTAAAATAGGAGAAAAATAATTCAAATTCATTAAAATGAAATTCAAAAAAGGAGGAAGAAAAGACAAAGTGTTGAAAGTAAATTACACATTTATTAAATCAACAAAATCATTTATCCTCACAAAAAGGAAAATCTCCCTTTTTAATTTTAAAAGAATTAAAGATATCCTCAATTATCCTCAAAACCAAGTTTGTTGGACTCTTCCACCTAGTCTCTTATGAGATATTTTTAGTTTTACTTTCACCCCAGTCAAAGGTGAAAATCATGATTCTTACCCCAACACTTTCTAAGATCCTATAAATAAGAAGGAAATCCAAGAAGCAAAGGACCCAAGTCTTAGGCATCGGCACTATAGGCACATTTTGATTTATCATTTTAGCATTTTCATAGCATTTAAGAATTATTTTGTGTTATTTAGCATTGTTTATTACTTGTTAGTTCATTGCATATTCATCCTAATAGAATATAATCTACATTTCAATCATAGATCTTGCACGTATCCATTGTAAATCTGCATTTTAAGCATTCTCCCATTCTAGAACTATCACTAAGATGCTGGTATGAGAGCTATTTTAGCAGTTTTAGTTATGGAAACATGAGACACTCATAGAGATTACATTCTAACGATGATATCTTGGGTTTAGTTTAGTTTTTCATTAATCCATTTGCATTCTACACCAAGGTTTCATGAATACACATTTACACCATGTATAACAACAATAAATTATTTTATATGTAAAATATTTTTGACATTATTTTATGACTAGTGAAGTTAGATGGAGATAGTATACATGTTGATGATGATGTTTATAATCTCATACATTAGTACAGATAGTACAAAAAAGAGATACTCATGATTTACTAGTAAAACATAACAATGTAATTATAGGTAAATGAATTATTTTGTTTACAAAATAATTACTTGACCAATTAGGGTTGACATCCTAAATGTTTACTCTAAGTTGGTATATATATTATGGTCTTAGCTAACCCTTCAATAATTTGTAAAAAGGTATGGTATTTATGCAAAGGACATCTTGCGAGATTAAGTATGCTTTTGATGTATGCTGTTGTGATATAAAAAGTGATATATGAACATTTTGTGAAGCGATATATAAAAAGTTTTTGAGAACCTAATTTTGTAATTTTAGATTGAACTAAGGTTAGAGATCATCCTAGAAGAAATTATAGCATCTATACATTTGTATTTGAGGAACTTAAAGTTTAGTTACTTTTTTGGGCAGTAAGCTCTTCTTTTATCTATTGTACTACAACTCCTAATAGTGTTGGAATCTCCTAATAGGGATTCAAAGTCTCCTAACATGGACTCTTTACATTGAATTTTCTCATTTAACAGGGTCCATCCTCTAACAAGGAACATATACATTAGTGTATCATCTAGTGGGTGTCATCCCCACCGAGGTTTTTCCTTGGTTAGGGTTTTCTTAGTTAAAAAAATATGGTTTATGTATGGTTATTATTACTATTCAACATTACTTGTTTACTTTTCTATGCATGATTCAAAGTAATTAATAATATCTAGTTGGCGACAAAAGTTTGTAGAATATTGATTCACCACCTCCCCCCCCCCACTAGTAATCCCTCTTTCTAACAATTGTTGACAATCCATTGATCATGATTAATCCAATTATAAAAATATAGACATATCATTTTCATTCTTGATACATACTCATTATTGTAGAGAAAAAAATAATTTTAGATATGTGATTTTTATTATTATTAAAATTTATATCTTCATCATCTTGATAGTCAAATAATATTTAGGTTGATTAGGGGTTAAATCTTGGTTTATTTTTACTTTATTCTATATGCTTTCTTATGTGTAGTTTTATTATGTGTATTTATAAAGATCCTTCTACAATATCATGATAAGGTCATCATGGTAGACTATATTATAAATTTAGAAGGATCACATTTTCACTTGACCTTTTGGCACCAACTTGGTATATTGTAAGCCTAGTTCCTTATAAATTTGTCCATAACATCAAGTATAATACCAATTTATGGTTTATCATACCACTACAAGATGACTCTCCCTCCATCTCTCTCACCACCTTCTTATCAATTACATGTGTCTCATATATCCATGATCTAACCTTTTATCGATTTCTAGATGACACCCACATTCTTTGAACTCATTCATCCTATTAAGGGGACATGATTTTATCTCCTCTCAATATCATATTTAATGAATCATATCTCTCCAATGACTGGATAATCATGCTACTAGTTTTCTCTCATTGAACCAATAATAATATTTAATATGTTATTCCACTTTTTTTCATGATGACATATTAAAGAGGGAAAAATCTAAAAACCTAAACTTGTATATAGTTAATCGACAATCTTTATCCCTTTTCTATATTCTCCTTTATCCGTAGTTCTACTTCATTCGAGTTTGATATCATAGAACACATTTAAACTTATCCAAGACTTCTTCCTTGGAGGGTATCAAAACTTGTAAATGGTTATGATGGAGTTCAATCTATTAATCCATTTCTATATCTAATGTATTTTGAGATATAAACTCATCAAATTATAATAGCTTGAAAGGTCTTGGATGTCATTAATGTTTAACTTATTTTGAGGTATTTGTATCATCTTAAGTTGGAAGCACTCTAATTTAATGAGCATTTAACACCTTTTTAATGAAAGATCACCATTTTCCCTCTCTTTAATTTCTTTTTCCATTTTGTATCCTTTCTCCTAGATAGAATTAGGGTAAAACCAAATAGATCCTCTTTAAAACTCCTATTTCCATGGTGATAAACATAAGGTATGATCTATTTCTTGTAGGCCCTTCCATTACATACATCTTTCAACTTGGAATCTTCTCGTGGCATTGAAATAGGGTTTCCTTGGAATTTGAACATGATTTATAGGTTTTGAAACCTATTTTGGGGTACTTAGATTATGCTTGGGGTTTGTGCACCTATAATTAGAGGTGAATTGTGTTGTTAATGCATCAAGGACACATTGCACCCATGATGGACCAATTAGGGGCACAATGCACCGTTGATGAAGCCCTATTTTAGCCCTTTCTCTTTGGATTCTATGTTTCAGATAATTGTGTGTTAACACCTAAGACAACCAACCTATGAGATTTAATAAATTCTAATGTCTATATTAGCCCCTCCATTTTCTCCATTTCTCATCCACACTTGTTGTGCCTCTTATGTTTGCATTCTATACCCTGTTATATTTTGGATTTGAGAGACATTTTGACACCCCTATTGGATGATATTCAAGATGATTTGATGGTCATATAATATATTTCGATATCATAGATGATAGATACTATGTTATTCAATCTAATCATATTTTCATGATGATACTTATTGATGTGGCATGATTCTCTATGATGATATTTGGTTATTTTGTATTTGAATATACACTCTATTTATGATTATATTGTGGACTTATTGGATTCTGGATACTATGATTTGATGCTACATATATTTAATTTGTTCTTTTTTGGAGATGTTTTCTAATGCAGTGAGTGATGTAAATAGATTATTTTAATGTAATTAAATAAATGATCAGTTATGTGATTTAATATAGTTATCACTTCGACTATATTATTATATGTAATTTCTCTTGATCGTGTTGTTTAGTGTGTAAGACTTATATCCCCATTAGTGGCACATGGAGATACCGATTCAACTATTTATACCTAGCAAATTTATCCTTGTATGGGTGACCTATCTTTTTTAATTGCTAATTAAACCCCCTAGTTATTTAAAATATCTAGATTCATTTGCATTTATGACAAGACTAGTATTGTGTTTGTGCATTTAGATATCCACATTTTGCCACAAAAATTATTAAGGAATATTGCAATTCAATCTTTTAAGGGTATTTTGGTTTTTGATCTTATTATTCTAATTATCAATAGCTTTTCCATAGTTGAATTCCATTAATTGGAATTACCTAATTTTGTCTAGGTTAAAGAGGGATTTATTTTAGTGAACCAATTATTTTCCTATTTTAATATTTCATTCCTAAAGTGAATATATATCCCAAAAAGTGAGTTATTATGGACTACTCACTTTTGAATTGGGAATTTGGAGAGAAAAAATCCCAAATCTTTTTAAAGAGGTATTTTTGTTTTACTTATTATGGGAGCTGTGGGTGTGGGATCATTGTCTAATTGATCTCGTTGGATCCAACTCAGGGAGACCTCAATTTTTTTAGACTTTTGGAAATTTTTGGGGAGTGATTATTTTATTGCAAGCATTCCTAGTTTTTCCTTTTTGGTTGTAAGGTAGGGCTCTTTCATTTTTGTTTTTTAGCCTTGTTTTTGAGTCTCTTTATGGTAATAACATGTTAGGAGGTAAAGAACTAGTGTTCCCCTTCATTCCTATATTTTGTCTCTACTCGGTTGTGTGGGCATGAGCATTTTTTGCTTTTGGTGTGGGGTTTTGGACCATTATGCTGGTCATTTTTGCATACAAACTCTAAACCCAACTTTTATTTTATATATGGGGTTTTTATACTTGATTAGAACTATGGTTTCAATTTCATTGGTTTTCATCAACATTACTTTTTGGGCATTTTTTACTTCACCTTGATTTGCGAGCCACCTATTTTTCTTGGGTGTTTCTTGGCATTGGCATTAGTTGTGGACTCGAATTATCTATAAGGAATCTAATCTGACTATGGATGTATTCTTCTTACATTGGGATTCATGTGAAATTCATACTCCCAACAATGTGCTCAATGGAATGATTTTATATTTGATTATTTGATTGTTTCTCATCCAACCCTTGTTGTTTATTATTTTCATGTAGTTGGTGTGTCCACACATGAATACATGAGCTTGCACTTATCGAGTCCTTACAAGACTTAAACTCCCAATTAATTCCATTTGAGTTATGTTCACTAGGGTTGGTTGGGAAACTATATTTCCTATAGGTACTCATCGACAATGTGCACGGGTATGTAAGGTAGACAAGTGGAGGGGCTTCTCTCATAACCTTGGGTCATGTTCTTGAAAAGGTTGACATGAAGAAGTTTCTAATAAGTGATAACTTAATGAATTAATTGGTGATAAAAATAAGATAATAAAAGGGAATACATGTATGGGTTGATCTGAGGGTGTGTCTATATAGGTTTACCAAGGACACAGTGTGACGATTTCTCGAGGGAGAGTTTCCACACAATATTTAGCTTGGGAGTCCCAAGTGATCTACACTCCACTAGAGTCCCTATGTAGTAGAGCCATAGAGCATCTTACCAAGACCTATTGCATTGCATTGTCTCATGAGCTTGGTTTTAGTCATTTTCACTATTTGGCATGAGTGTTAGCCATGGAAGACTATATTGTGTATTTTTGTGGTTAGATCACTATCTCCATCAGCATCACAAGAGTAGGCCTACTAGTTCCATGACATTGGTAGGCATATCTACCTATACCACTGTTGAGGACCAACATACACAATTGGCCTTCCTCCATATTTAGTTTCAGAGCTGGATGCTCACATGGTTCTCTGTATCTTTTTGGAGTATGTTTTCCATGTGATCTATGTTATTTTAGTTTATTGAGATAGTTGATTTATGCACATGTATGTTCATTATGATTTTTCTTTTCTACAAGATTACATTAGATACTATGGAGTAGATGGTTTGATTCTCCTTAATTTACATGTCATTTTCTTTTCCATGTTTTTGAGTGTTTGAGCCTCAATTTATGTATTTCTAGTACTCTTGAGTTTGAAGGATTTATTCTTACCATGCTTACATTTACACATTTTATATTTGATGTTAGTTATTTTAGCATTAGAGATGTGTTTCCTTACATGAGGAAAGCATTCTCTCATATGGGCCATGGTATATGCTCATGTGAGAGTGCACATTCTTGCACATAGCCTATAATTTACTTGTGTAAGAAAGTACTAGCTCACACTTAAGGTGTTTCCTCACACGATGAAGTGTTCTCTCATGCGATTGATTATTTACTTGTGTAGCAGAGCAATTCCTCATGTGATGCATGATACTTTATTGTGTGAGCATTTGTTCACTTGCACGAGTCTAGCTTTTTGTACTTCCTTGCATGGAATATAGGGATCCTTCTCATACACCTTTAGAAAGTGAGTTTGGGTGTCTTGGATACCCAATTGGGATGGAGACCTTCCTAGTTCTTGCTATTTTGGAGATTAAGTATATTATTGTTTTTTAAAATTTTATAGTTGGTTAAGGAATCTATTGGTAAGTAGTCATGCTTGGAAATCATTGGTTGCTTGGATAGTTTGGTTAAGTCTTCTATTGTGTTCTTTGATCGGTTGCAAGTTGATGTTGTTTGAATCCATGCTTGTTACCTATTAAAAAAAAATTGGCTTTTTATTTATCCTTGTTCCAAGGATCTTCATATGGGGCATTACATATGGTATCAAAGCCCATGTTGCAACATCGGGATCTCTGTGTTATGCTCCCACTATGAAATCATTTTAGTTATACATAATAGTATCTTATTTTGGCTTATGCTATGATACTTATGTTTTTTGTGTATGACTCTAACCCTTATCTTCATTCTCCCTTATAGATGCCTCTTACATGTAGGATTGGTGTTCAAAGGAATAATTGATAGAATAATGATGAAGAAGAACATCATGAGGAGGAGTGTCAAGATGATGTGGGAGGATGGGCTAATAATAATCAAGTTATTACTAAGGCATTGATACCTTTGTTAGAGGATATTATAGGTTAGTTTAGAGCTTAAGTTGAGAAAAACTGACATGATCATGGCCAAGAAGAGGTATCTGACCATGGAGACTCCCACATATCAAGGTATGAAGGGGAGAAGAATGTGGGCACAAACATGAGTGTTCTCACACACCACCTAGTGGTGGTGATTATCATAGGAGAGGCCATTGTTGGGTTGATAGAGATTACATTTGAATGGATATTATGAGAGACCTTCATAAGTCTAAACCACCACTGTTTGATGGCCTTGGAGGTGGTCTCAAGGCTGAGACATGGGTTACTAGATATGGGATGTTGCTTTTCCTTCCATGCTTATGGAAGCAACTTGAAGCCCATTATGTTGTTACATAGTTGAGAGACCATGTATCTTTCTGGTGGGATATAGAGAGCAAGATGCTCCTGATTAGTATAATGGATCTCACTTGGAAGATCTTTGAGAAGAGGTTTAGGGAAAAATGTGTGCCTCCACAACATCGAGAAGCCCATGCTGATGAGTTCTGTGAGCTCAAATAGGAGAACATGTTAGTAGATCAGTATGAGAGGCAGTTTCTTGGGTTGAGATAATATTCAAGCTATCTTTATGATGAGGTACTCCTTGCACAACATTTTGTCAAGGGTATTAAAGACTCTATCATTAGCGATATCCGTTTTCACCACCCTAGGACACTTGCATTTTCCACAAAGAAGGAAAGAATTGATGAGAGTAATTTGGCAAGGGGGTTCAATGTTAGACTAGAATTTCAGAGCCATAATACATGATCCATAGGGAAAAGTGTACCACCTCCTCAGACACATTTCACATGATAGGGCCAAGCCCAGTCAACATCCTTATGAGGCGGTCATGGTTGTTAGGATTGATTATAGCATTAGTATTAACATAAGGGTAGGAAAGATTCTAGTGCTACAGGAGGGAAGGGGGGTGCTCAAATTTGAGGTCAATAGTCCCAGTAGAGTTATCCATCTAAGGATAATCAATAGGACTCTAGTAGATGGATTGCACCATATTCTAGTGCTCCCCAGGGTGGATGTGGATTTGGTTCTAGTTTTAGAGGAGCATGTTTTTCATGTGGTAAACTCATCCATAGATTAGTGGAGTGAACTCTAAAGACATCTTCAAGACCAAATAGTGGTGTAGAAATGTTTGAGCCTATCGTGGGTGATGCAAGTAGATCCCATAGAGCTTTTGTAGCAATTAAAAATCACCAAGTTGAGCACTATGGTACTTTAGTTGAGACTATAGGTATGTTGCATTGTAATTCTTCTATATTATTAATTGATCTAGGTGCTTCAAATTATTTTATTTCACCATCCCTTGTTCAACAATGTGGGCTAGTGGTTGCACGATAGGTTCTAAGGTGACTATGGATTCCATAGTCAGTGGTTGTCTGTTGGACATGGGAACCTTCATCACCATAGTTGATATTTGTCTCATACCCTTAGGATTTTATGACATTATGTTGGTTATGGATTGGTTTGTAGCCCATCAGGTGAATATAGATTGCCAAAGTAAGTTGGTGTAGTGTGTGGATGACACAAGTGAGAAGGTGGAGCGTGTAGTGGTCTAGAGGTCACTCTCACTTTAGATAATCTTAGCTAAGTAGTTGAAGTAGAGTCTGAGATATGGATGTTAGATTTTTGTAGTCTATATCTATGACCTTGAGGAGCTTGAGAGCTATGAGGTAACTTTGGATGATCACCCACTCCTTTGTGACTATATAGACGTATTCCCTAATGAGATACTAGGTACGTTACCAGAGTGTGACATTGATTTTTGTATTGATCTAATTTTAGGAGTTGGGCCTATTTCATGAGCTTCCTATCATATGACTACTTAGGAGTTGAGTGATCTTAGATTGTAGTTCGATGAATTATTGACCAAGGGCCATGTTCATCATAGTGTATCCCCATAGAGTGCACCAGTCATCTTTGTGATGAAAAAAGATGGGTCATTGCATTTATGCATTGATTACTAGCAACTGAATAAGGTGAGAGTGAAGAACTAACATTCCTTGCCAAGGATTGATAACTTGCATGATTAGATGAAGTAACCAAGAGTGTTCTCAAAGATTGATCTTAAGTTGGGATAACATCAACTTTAGATTTATGAGGCTGACGTTGATTAGACAACTTTTTTGTATACATTATGGGCATTACAAGTTTACAATTGTACCCTTTGGGTTAACCAATGAGCCATTGTTGTTTATGAGTTTGATGAATAGAGTATTTCACATGTACCTCAATTAGTGTGTCCTTATTTTCTTAGATAACATATTAATTTGTTCAAATACTATTTAAGAGAACAAGATCCATTTATCCTGGGTGATGCAATACTTATGAGTCCATCATTTGTATGAAAACCTAGGGAAATGTGGATTCTTCTAGTCCAAAGTGATGTATTTAGGGCATATCATCACAAGTGATGGTATTGTAGTGGATCTAAAGAAAATTCAAGCTATCATGGATTGGCTGGCATTGACTAGTGTTTTTGAGGTTTGTAGTTTCATGAGATTGGCTAGTTACTACTATCGGTTTATGAAGGATTTCTCACTAATGGCTCATCCTACCACTTCTCTTTAGCAGAAAGGAAAGAAGTATCTTTGGTCAGATCAGTAGGAGTCAACATTTGAGGCTCTAAAGGAGTAATTGACCAGTGCACAAACCCCTATTGTATGTAATCCTAAAGGAAATTTTATGGTTTACATATATTTGTCAATGGAGGGTGTGGTTGTAGTGTTGCAGGATGGTCATGTGATTGCATATGAATTTAGAAAGCTTAAAGACCATGAGCTTAACTACCCACTCATGATTTGGAGCTTGCAGTAGTTGTAGATGCACTTTTACACTAGAGACAATTCCTTTTGGGGCACATGTTTGAGCTTCATAGTGATCATCATAGCTTGCAATATATCTTTACTCAGCCAAACTTGAATGCACAAAAATGTCATATGGATTTTTTGTGTGAGTATGATTTTGATTTTCTCTACATAAAAGGGAAATAAAATGTTTTCTTGGATACCTTGAGTAGGAGATGGAATCAAATATCACTTTTTTCATTAGGAGTGGAATTATGAGGCCGTATCTTAGAGGTCTTACCTAGTAACACATGGTATCAAGAGGTGAGTTTAGAGATTGAGTCAAGACATACCCTTGAGGGGACATTTTAAAGTTATTCCCTAGAGTCCAATGGACTATTGAGATACTTGGGGTGCATTTATGTGCTAACATTAGGTGATATTAATACCTTGATTTTTTTGGAAGCACATCATACACCATATTCCATACATCCTGGTTTCATGATGATGCATGCTAACCTTAGATAGTTATAGTTTTGGGCAGGGATGAGGCATGATGTTGTTGATTTAGTTGCTTGATGTCTTGAGTGTCAAAGAGTGAAGGAAAAGCATCAAAATCTAGTGGGCCTTTTGCATTTGCATACAATTCTAGAGTGGAAGTGGGATACTATATCCATTTATTTTATCACAGGGTTGCCTATGTCATCATGATGACATGATTGTATCATGGTGACAATGGACAAGCTATCCAAGATAACACATTTTATTTGCATGAGAACACCCTACATAACTTCATCTATAGCACATGTTTTCTTGGAGGACATTGTTTGATTGCATGGAATCCCTCATCAAATTATGTTAGATATAGGTAGGTGAAGTGGGAGGACTATTTGTACCTTGTTGAGTTTTCTTATAACAATGGGTACCACAATTCTCTTGGCATGTCACCTTTTTAGGCCTTGTATGGTAGACCATGTTGTACCTCTTTAAGTTTGGATTGTTTAGAGGATTGAGAAATTTTAGGTCGAGAGATGCTTTAGGATATGGAGAAACAAGTTCTTCATATTAGAAGAATTTTGTTACTACCTAGGATAGACAAAAGAAGTATAATGATTCCCATAGGTTGGATTGTCACTTTTCAATTTGTGACCAGGTGTTTTTTAGAGTGCATCCATGGAAGAGCCCCATCAATTATGGGAAAGACTCTAAGTTGGTGCCATGTTTTGTTAGACTATTTGAGATCCTTGAGAGGATCAATCCTATTTATTATCGACTAGTGTTGCCACCTAGCATATCACACATCCATGATGTTTTTCATGTTTCTATTTTGTGGTAGTATATTCCTGATGTGATCCATGTACTTGTATAGGATTCTTTATAGTTGGAGGATGGGTAACTTTCTTTGGATCCCATTCGTGTCCTTCAACGCTAGAGGTTAATCCTTAGAGGTTGAGATTTACAGTAGGTAAGGGGCCAATTGGACCCAAATGATGAAACTTGTGCTACTTGGGAGGATGTTATATGGTTGAGAGATTTGCACCCTTATCCTTTTGTAGGCTTCTAGGATCTAGTGGGGGAGGATATAGTGCCTCTCATGTTTGCATTCTATACCTTATTATATTTTAGATTTGAGAGATATTTTGATACTCATATTGGATGACATTCAAGATGACCTGATGGTCAGATACTATGTTTTGAATGCCAATATCATAACTAATAGATACTATGTTGTTAAGTTTGATCATATCTACATGATGATGGTATCTAATTATTATGTATTCAGACATATACTCTATTTATGATTATATGGTGTACTTATTAGATTTAGGATACTATGATTTGATGCAACATATATTTACTTTATTCTTGTTTAGAGATGTTTTATGATACAGTAAGTGATGTAAATAGATTATTTCAATGTAATTAAATAAATGGTTAATCACATGATTTAATGCATTTATCACTTTGGCTATATTATTATATGCAATTGCACTTGATCATGTTGTTTAGTGTGGAGGATTTATATCCCCAGTAGTGACACATTTAGTTAGTGATTTGACTATTTATATCTAGAAAATGTCATCCCTATATGTGCAACCTATCTTGTTTAATTTTTAATTAAACCCCTTGGTGATTTAATAAATTTGGATTCATTTGCATTTGTCACGAGACCAACATTGTCTTTGTGCATTTTGATATCCACATTTATCAAAAAAATTATTAATGAATACTATGATTTAATGTTTTGAGGGCATTTTGATTTTTGATCTTGCTATTTTATTTACAAGCAACTTTTCCATAGTTGAATTCCATTTAATTGGAACTACCCAATTTTGTCTAGGTTAAGGAGGGATTTATTTTAGTGAGCCATTTATTTTCCTATTTTAATATTTCACTTTTAAAGGGAATATATATCCTCAAAACTAAGTTATTATGAAGTTCCCATTTTCAAACTAGAAATTTGGAGAGAAAAAATCCCAATCCTCTTAAGGAGGTATTGTCTTTTTACTCATTGTGAGACCTATAGGCATGGGATCATTGTGAGATTGATCTCATTGGATCTGGCTCAAAGAGACCTCAATTTTTTGAGACTTTAGGTAGTTTTTGGGGAGGAATTATTTTATTGCGAGCATTCCTATTTTTTCCCTTTTGTTTTTGAGGTAGGGCTCTTCCATTTTTGTGTTTTAGCTCTATTTTTAGTCTATTTCTAGTACTAATATGTGAGGAGGCATATAACTAGTGTTCCCTTCCATTCTCGTATGTTGACTTTAGCCGAATGAATAGGTATGAGCATTTGTTTCTTTTGGTGAGGGGTTTGGGAGTTTTAGACTATTATTATGGCCTTTTTTGCATAAAGACTCTAAACCAAAATTTTATTTGTTGGGGTTTTTTTATACCCAATTGGAATTAGGGTTTCAATTTTATTGATTTTTTTTAATGTTGGTTTTTGGGCATTTTGACTTCACCTCAATTTATGTGTTACCTATTTTTCTTGGGTGTTTCTTGGTACTAAAATTGGTCATAGAATCAAATTATCTATAAGGAATCCAATATAACTATAGATGTATTCTTATTACTTTGGCATTTTTGTTAAATATGTACTCTTGACAATGTGCTCAATGGAGTGATTCATACTTGATTATTTCATTGTTTCTCATCCAAACTCTGTTGTTTATGATCTTCATGTAGTTGGTGCATGCCCACACATGAGAATGTGAGTGTGCACTTGTTGGGTCCTTGTGAGACCTAAACTCCTAATTGCTTCTATTTGATTTATGTTCATTGGGTTTGAGTTGGGAAACTTCATTGCCTAAAGGAACTTATCATGTGGTGAGCATGGGTATGTAGAGTAGATAAATGGAGGGGCTTCTCTCATAAAATCGAGTCATGTTCCTAAAAAGGTTGACATGAAGATTTTTCTAATAAGTGATAACTAAATGAGTTAATGGGTAATAAAAATAAGATACTAAAAGAGAATACCTAGAAGGGTTGATCCAAGGGTATGTGCTTGTATGATGTTTTTGAGGGTGAGTGTTTATATGGGTTTATCGAGGAAACAGTATGATGGCCTCCCAAGGGAGCATTTCTACACAATGTTTAGCTTGGGAGTCTTAGGTGATCTAATCTACACTAGAGTCCCTATGTAGTAGGCCCATAGAGTGTCTAACTAGGACCTATTAGATTGCATTGTCTCATGATCTTGTTCTTAGTCCTTTGTACTAGTTGGCATTAGTGTTATCCATGAATGACTATATTGCATGTGCTTGTGATTGGATCACTATATCCATCAACACAATGGGAGTGGGCCTATAAGTTCCATGTGGTTCAGTGTCATAGCTACCTATAATACTATTGGGGACCAATGTATAAAGTTAACCTTCCTCCATGTTTAGTTCTGGGGTTGGATGCTCACTTATCTCTCTGTATGTTTCTAGAGTATACTTTTCATGTAATTTATGTTATTTCACTTTATTTAAATAGTTTATTTATATACATGTATGTTCACTGCAATGTTTCTTTTCCACATGATTACATTAGATTCTATGGAGTAGATGGTTAGATGTTTGATTCTCCTTTATTTACGCATCATTTTTATTTCTATTTTTTTGAGTGTTTGAGCCTCAATTTATGTGTTTTTGGTACTCCTGAATGTGGAGGATTTATTCTTACCATAATTCCATTACACATTTTATATTTTTTATAAGCTATTTTTGCATTAGAGATGTGTTTCCACATGCAAGTAAACCATTCTCTCACGTGGGCTGTTGTAGATTCTCACTCAAGAGTTGCACTCTTGTGCATGACCTGGAATTTACTCATGCAAGAAGGCATTGGCTCATGATTAAGGTTTTTCCTTGCACGCGTTCACTTGTACGAGTCTAAATTTTTGTACTTTCTAACATGGAAGATAGGGAGCCTTTTCGTGCACCTTCAGGAAACAAGTTTGGGTGTTTTGGATACCCTATTGGGATTCACACCTTCCTAGGTCTTGATAATTCAAAGATTAAGTATATCATCATTATTTTAACTTTCATAGTTGTTTAATCAATGCATTGGTAAGTAGTGATGCTTCGAGATCATTGGTTTCTTGGATAGTTTGGTTAAGTCTTCCATTATGATCTTTGATTGGTTACATGTTGATGTTGTTTGAATCCATGTTTATTACTTATAAAAAAATAATATTGGATTTTTATTTATCATAATTCCAGGGATCTCAAGGTAGGGCATTACAACACTCATATTTTGATGTCACATTTCAAAATCTTGCTTCCAAGCATTCAAGATTTCAAGCTCTCTACAAAGATTCAAGGCATTCTAGGTATCCTTAATTGAAGATTAAGATTTATGCATTCAAGACAATTTATGATTTTATGCTAGATCTTCCATTGCATTTTCTACGTTCAAGATCTTCCTTCATATATTCAAGGTCCTTTGTTGCATCTTCTATATGCTCTATAAAGAAATATTTCAAGCACATACATTGAAGAAGGTTTTGGTTTCACTTGTATTTTCTTTCTATGGTTTTTGAAGTTGAGTCAAAGCTATTGCACCTAGAAACCTTATTACATTCCCAATTCAAGAGAATATTCATAAATTTACATTAACGTTAGATCTATGACTACTACTTTTAAAATTATTTTTTCAGTCATTTCAATTCAATGTTAATTCTTAAATTTTTGTTTGACTAAGGCAAATCCCACCAAACAAGAAACAAAAATTCTCTTTATCTTGAAGGTTTTAGATATTAATGTCATAGAGATGTTTCCTGATAAATATTAAAGGGATCATGTAAATCATTTAATAAATTATTTCTTTTTCTACATTTTTCACTTTCCAAAATTATTAAATTTCCAAGAAAATCAGTCATGGATCAATCAAAAATAATATTTTTGTATATTGAATATGAATTTTAAAATACTTCGTATGGAACCTTAGCTTCAAGAAAAAAATTTCTAGAAATATTAATAAGAGGAGACTGACAAGAACATTACTTCTCTATCATATAGAAGATAGGAACTAATAAATGAAACATTGTGATGGATTAGCCTTTCATTTCATAATTTTGACGAGACATAAGAAGATAACACACGGAAAGTTGTGAGAAACAAATATGTCTAGTTACAAGAATAGGTCTATACTATCCAAAGACAATAAGGAATGCTATGTTGCCTCCTTTTTGTGTTTCAAGGGGTTTGGAGAGACAATGATGATTGGTTGTTGAAGATTGGTGTGTGGCTAACAAGGGATAGAGAATAGTAGATAATTGATATGACCTCAAGAATGTTTTTTAGTGCTTTATAATGTTAAAATAACAAATTAAGAGAATGAATCAAAATAGCCATGAGAGAAGGGAATTTTCATTTTCAAGCTCTATTTGGAGGATTTCAAATTTTATAGTTTCTTAAAATCATGTTTTTAGTTCTATAATATAGCATTTCAAGATTGAACATTTCTCTATGAACATATCTTTCATAAAAAGCATATTATTTTTGGTGTGTTTGCCTAGTTTTCATGCACCATGTCATTTTTTTGCATCATAATATATGGCTCATTTCAAGAGTAGATATTTTTAGTTGTTGATATTTATTTATAGGGTTTCCAACTCTAAAGTTTCTTAAAAGAAAGGTATCCATTTTATAGAGGTCCTAAAGATCCAACATTTCTCTATGAATGAATGTTTGATACCTATTATTTTATAGTGTCATGCTTATCTTATATATATGTACCTTGTCATATTTTATGTCGAAATAGATGAATCCTTTCATTTTATACTATTAGGTGTGACCTTGTTAGAGGATTTAATCACCCTATTAGGAGTGGTCTTGTTAGTGGACTTTAGAAAATCACATTATAGTTTCAACCTTGATTAAAGGATTTTGACTACAACAATGGTTAGAGAGTAAAAAATAGATTGATTTGATAAAACACAACTCCCTTTGTAAATTATAGATCATAATTCAGCTCATTTGATAGTTTATTAACTAGACTTCATCATAATCTCCATCTATGATTAGCTTGGCAACCCTTCAAGCAATCACACTACACCAATCTCCTCAATTTTCCTCTGCTACTCCATTCTTCATAGGTTCTCTATGAATTCACCAATCAAAAATTAAACCAACCTTGTTAAACATCCCTTGTGCCTCCTTAAATAGGTAGGTTTGATCTTTTTCTGCTTAATCATCAATCTTAGGGTTTGATCAAATTCATTAAATCTATCTGTCATTTATCTTTTCCCTACTTCTTTAGGAACTTCTCATTGAATCCATGCCTTAGAATGTTCAACATGCTCAATTCATGCATTAAATATGCTAGTTCATCAATCCATATCTTCAAAGTGTGCTTTGATTGAGTCATAAATTCAACAAAATCAACCATGAATCCTCATTCCTTCTCAAACTATAAGAAAGATGAAACGCAGTCATCATTGTGTTCTTTGGTCTTGATCATCATTTGGTAGCTTTGTCTCTATTGTTGTTCCTTTCTTGGCTTACACTATCGTTCTCAATCTTTAACTAATGCTTGGTCATAATTGACACTTGAGATATAGTATTTTTCTTGGCTTATTCTTTAAGTTTCCTAGTCTTCTATTTGGCAATTCTTTGTGACTTGGTCAAGCTTATGGATACTTAACGTCTCATCTTTCATTCACCATCACTTCCATACTTCAACTCATCTTTCTTCTCCACTTCAATTTATAATGAAATAATAAATCATCTTGTTAAATACCAATTGATCAAATTCCCATTGTAGTTACATCATACTTACTCATCACAACTAAGTGATTTCATTAGGTCATCTTGTTAGCTTCCTTTTCAAATCTTCTACATCAATCAATTGACATGTCACTCTACTTGTTATAAAATGTCTTACCAATAAGGTTTCACATCAATGACAACATAAAATTTGTTCAAATTGTAGTTTTCAACAATATCCCTCTTTAGTATTGATAGAAACACCTCTAGTTACCATGCAATCCAACAGTGTCAACTTACTATCACAACACCTCTAGTTATACTAAGCTTAGATCAAGGATTAATATCCTTAGGTTTAGTCTAATTCTCATCTCAGTATCCAATGATATCCCTAATATCATCTTCTTAGTTTCATTTTGATTCTCATCTTTGGATCTCTAATATGTTATTTCTTTATCTAATACTAACTATAGATAACAATTTTGGTGACTCCCACTATGATATATCATAGACATCTCTCTCTACAAATATGAAATGGTGACTTGGTACATAACTATCTCCCTCTTTGATGACAATACCAAAAAAAATCTCACACATCTCCTTTATCATGTAAATGTCTTCTTCTTAGCTTTCTAAATTAATTTCTCCTTGTATCATCTTTTCTCATAATTGTATCATCATGTGTCTTTGTAACTCTATCAATTCATGCTTCTTACCTTCTCTCTTCTTTTCATAACTTTAGGCATATCCTAAAGTGTGATCTCTTGCATCAATTTGTAAGACATTATATTCAAAAATAAATATGCAATGATGCATCTCTGATCAACTTACCTCGGCTATGGGAATGACCCCTAAATTACCTCTTCAATAATCATATGCATCCATAGCTAGTTCCTTAGTGAATATATCATCTATTTGTTTCTTTGTATTTACATAATCCAATCTCATTTCTTTTTCTTGATTGCAATGATACTTGATTGCAATGTGTTTTATCTTCGTGTGCATCATATGATTCATAGATATGTTTATAGCACTTGTGTTATCGCAATATATCACCATAGTTCATTGTTCTCTTCCTTCATACCTTTTAACAATTACTTGTTTCATAATAAATTTGGACAATTAAATACTATATAAACATTCTCATCCTCTATTGTGGATCAAAAAATATAGCTTCTCTTCTTACTTATCCATGAAATTGGTCTCTTTGATAGAAAGAAAATGCCTCCACTTGTACTCTTTCTATTATCAAAATTTCTATCCCAATCAGTATCTGCATATACTTTCATTTCAAACTTATCACTCTTCTTGTAATATAATTCGTAGTCTTTTATCCCTTCTAGGTATCTCAATATCCTTTTTATTACTATCATGTGATTCTTAGGATTAGCATAAAATCTAGCAATGATCCCAACAAATAATGCAATGTCAATTCTTCTAAGAACTACATATACAATTTTCCAATCATTGATCTATACAATATCTAATTTACTTCAACAAAATCATCACTCTTTGAAAGTTTATGTCTAATGGCCATAGGTGTTCCATCTAGTCTTGAGTCTTCCATTCCAAAGGTCTTAAGTATTTTCTTTATCCATTTTGATTGTGTAATCTATATGCCTTATTGGTCTTAGATTAGTTTTGATAATTGAGTGTCAACACACTTAACCAATTTTCAAGTTGAGGCTGAGTACACTATACATGCCAAAATATAGTATGTGCTGAGGTAGAAATCTAAAAGGTGCTAAGTAACTTTAGGTGCCAAGTGATCTATATCTACCAAGTCACAATTGGTGCCAAGAAATGAATGGATGTTGAGCAAGCCAGAGTTACTATAGGAGCTGAGCAAGCTAGAAATCCTATATGTACCAAGCATTAGCAATTAGTATGTGCCGAGCAACACAAAATCAACAACATATGAGTTTGTGCCTTTCCAAACTCAGATGTAAACAATTTTTTAGGTGAATCATGAATGATTTTAGAGATAAGATTGAATCTTTTACTTTATCTATGTAATCTACATGCAACCAATCAGAGAAAATGGAGAATGCAAGGATTTGGGTGGGAAAATAAGTTTGTGGATTTAAACCTAACCCTAAGTCTTTGAAGCCTTTATAAGAAGGAAAATAACCTAGTTGAAGAGAGTAAATTGTAGAATAGAGCATTAGTAGGGGTGTCAAGACTTAGAGAGCTGATCAACATTGTAGAATACTGTTGGTCAGAATAGAGCATAAGCATTATGCACTAACATCAGATCAAAATAGAGTGAGCAGATCAAGATTTTAAAATCAGAAATAAAGGATTGTAAGCTATCAAGTAAATTCAATCTAATACTCTCTAGCAATTTTATTAGAAAGGAAAATCTTATATTAATAGCTTAGCTTAACAACTATGTTGTAGGATCTTTAACAAGGTGGAAAATCCTTTGATAGGGTAACACTTCAAGTAAGTGTTTGTAAATCCTCTGAATGAGTCACTTTTGATAGAGTACAAATCCTTTAACAAGGTAGGCCTCTCATAGGGTACACCATTGGAAGTGGTGAACCATATATTGCTGCAATGATAATTTGTGGGTATCATCCCCACCCCAGTTTTACCTTCTCATTTTGGAGGGTTTCTCAGTGACCAAAATTTGGTGTTATGCATCTTGATGCATGTCTCTAATTTATGTTTACTTGATATGTTTACATGCATAAAATTTATTTTTAGTTAAAAGATTTTATGGTTAAAGTGTGTTACTTCTAATTCAAACACCCCCCCTCCCCCCCAAACCTTAGAAGTAATCTTCCCATTTGTATATTTCAACAATTGGTATTAGAGCAAGGTTCTCACAAGGAGAAGCTTTAAAAATTAGAGAAAAGATCTAAAGATGAAAGTCTAAAAACTTGGGAAGGTCATAGAGAACCAGATGATTAACATTCACCTCGCTCTACACAACTTGGAAGAAGCTAGAGAAGAGTTGAGAAAATCCTTAAAGAGAAGAAGAGATATTGCCATAGCTGAAAATGACACACAATACAAGGAAATTGACACCACAAAATTTTTTTCCAATGGAGATACCCAAGATTTTGATCCAATAGTAATAGACTTGATGGAGAAGAATAGAGTTCAAGAAGAAGAGATTAGCTCTCTCAAAATTGAGCAAGAATCATAGGCCATGATGCTTTGTGAGATAAGTGAATAGAAAAAAAGAGCCAATGAAGATAAGACAATGATTGAAGATGACAAAAGAAACCTTTCTAGTAGATTGGAAGAGAAGTCAATAGATCTTGCAAGAGTTTCCAACATGTAGCTAGACACCATTAGCCAAATGATGAATGCTCATCATGAGCTAAATGTCAAGGACATTGAGATCTCCACACCAAAAATTCAAAATGAATAGCTACATAATGATTTGAGAAGAGAGAAGAAGATAAAAAATAGATTCAATAAATCAAGTGAAGCCATCAAGCACTTTGAACAACTATTGAAATCACTAAGATCCAACAATGAAACTTCTAGACTAGGATTCACTAGCACTGAAGAAGGAAAGTCATCAAAGAGTGTAGAAGAAAGAAGTGACAAAGGTAAGAAAACTAAACCCACTTGTCATTTTTGTGGTAAGAAGGGAAACACCTCTAAAGTATGCAAGAGTAAGAAAGCCAATTAGTAGGACAAACCCAAAAACAAGGGTCATTGTCATAAATGCAATAAGCAAGGACACTACACTCAAGATTCCAAGACCAAAACTATAAGGACAACAAGATTTGATGGTCACTATTACAATTGCAAGAAGTATGGTCATAGATCTTTGAGTGTAGATCAAAGCCTATGTGAACACCAAACCAACCAACAAAGACTAAAAGCCATGGACACCACTACACTTGGGACTACAGTACTAGGCAAAGCTATCACTATTGTTAGTAGTATGGGCACATTCCTGAGAATTGCATAATAACATATTTTAGTATCAAATATAATAGATGGTTGAGTCAAACCACATGCTTTAGTTGTATAAAGATAGGACACATCAAAAAGTTTTGTCCAACCAAGTCCAAGGCACCCAACTCTAAGTTTAACAAAGGAAAAGAAAAAGTTGATGTTGAACATATCAAAGGAGAGGTGAACAAAACATTGAAAAAGAGAGATGGAGGCAGCACATCCAATGGAGGGATCAATTCGCCCAAGAAGTCAAGTGATCACACTTCATCTAACTAAGTAAGAGAAGGTGTATGGGACTAATATAAAAAGCTATATCATACATTAGTTCCAAGACAAGCAAGTACTAGAAAGGAGAAATTAACATAAGTAAACATGCAAAGTTAAAAACTCAAGTTCTCAGAAGTGTTTATGAGTTGACCTTAGATCCTAAGTAAAATCCTAGTGCATGCTGAGTTGACTATCAAAAATAGTTGAAGCTGAATGATTAGTTGCAACTGAGTTGGTAGTGGAAGCTGAGTGAAGGATACTTTTGTGGAAGCTGAGTGATGTAGAAATCCTTTAGAAGTTGAGTGGATAGCTATAAAAGCACTAACCATTAAATGCAATAAAAATAGGTATATTATCTTGTTTTCAATCATTTTTACTCATCGTGAATGAAGAGAAAAGATGACAAAGAAGTGCAAAGTGACTTCACAACAGAGAATCTAGTGTTTAAGCAATTCAACATGATTTCATCAATTTTGAGGTATTTACATTTGTGCTGAGCCACATAGTTTCATATTTTCTTCATGTTCAAACCCTAGATTGCACAAATGGCTTCTAGTTCTAGGAAAACTCAGGAGAAGGAGCCATTTGAGGTCAAGCTAGTGTCCAATGAAGTGAAACAACCTAATTTTTGCCCAATTTTAGAGGTAGCATATAAAAATGACCCAACTAGAGCCCTATCTATCATACCCCCTAAGGTAGTTATGGTTCAAGATGTTAGGAGATGTTACAATTGCAAGATTGGTGCCATAGAAGATATGGAAATGTGGGAAGCTTATGATAAAATGTGTGAAAATGGAGTGTTGAAGGAAGAATATAGGATTGTTGAGAGGAAGGGTTTAATGCACGCCCTAGAATTCCCTACAATTTTCAAGATTGAATGAATTAGGCTAGTGCTTAGCATAATACATTGTGGAAGCTTATGGTTGGAGGATGGTTTAGTGAGAATCAAAAAGAGAATTGTACATTGAGTGATAGGGCACCCAACCCTAGATTAGCCCAAGACCCTTAGAAGTGATGCCAAAGAAACAATTGAAAAGAATACTGGTGCCAAGTAGAAGAAGAGAGGAATGACAATTGACTCCATTCAAGATCCTCTAGATGATTTTTTTGTTAGATTCATTGCATATAAGTTCTACCAATCCAATAGACTTAACAATGTGCCTTGCACTGTAGTGGATGCAGGCTACAAATTGGTAAAAATGGATCATACCTATGATCTTGCAGAACTACAACTACAACAAATTAATGAGAATTTAGCAGCAATAAAAAGGACAAATTGAGCACAATGCAAGTTTGGTACTATTTTGATTTGCATTTTCTTCTATGTACAGAATGAGTTTCCTTATTTTGGTAAAGTTGTGTGTGAAGAAAATAGGTCAATCATAGCTCAAGTTAATGAATATATTGAACAAATGGGAGCTAATTTTGAAACCCTTATGATTAGCTCTTTTGAAGACTTCAAGAAGACAATGAAGAAAAGGCTAAGAATATTGGTTTCCTTAGTAAAAAAGCATGTGGATGATATATGTTTCCTTGTAGATATAGATTATACTTATAAATAGGAAGCTATTCCAAGGATCAAATTGTTGAGGCCCCTTGGCTATGAGAGACATAGATGAGGCATCTACAATAATCATAGCCTTTCTTGTAGAATAAATAGATAAAAGTGCACCACATTTTGGAACCTATGATGTGGTGAGGTCCAAAGTTGATATAAAATTGAAGAAAATTTCCATAATAAAAAGAGAATATAGACTAGTAAAGAAACTTAAGCCAAATTTGGAGAGGGCATAACAGAAGAAGAAGAAGAAGAAGAAGCAAAAGGTGATGAAGAGGAACAAGGATACAAAATGCTTGCATTAACCCAAGGCATGGGGGAGGGTGTGGAAGAAGAGGAAGGTGCCAAGAAAGAAGCACCCATGGTTGAGCCAAAGAAGAGAAGGGAAAACAAAACAACCAGCTATACAACCCAATGAAAAGAAGAAATCAACAAAGCCGTGCCAAGCCAAGCTAAATACAAGAGCAGATACTAGGAAAACTACCCAAGTAGCAAAAGAACAGGGGAAACAAAAGGAAAAAAAGCAAGGAGGTCCTATATATCAAAATAAGAGAAGAAAATATATTTTACCTCCAAAGTCAAACAAAGAAAAGACAGAGTCTGATAATGAACAATATAGATTGGTAAGACGTTCTACCAAATCTAAATTGGAAAATGTTTATAATAACATTAGAGATAATATTGATTTAAATAGATTAAAGACTATTGATTTTAATAATTTTTCAAGGGAAGAAAAAAACATAGTGGAAGAGTCCATCTACACTATGATGGCTAAGTTCAAGACCACTCGACTTGAACTAGACAACTCAATGCCTAAGGAACTAAACTCCATTGTAGAAAATAAATGACATTACTACCTTAATATGGAAAAGGAAATAAGGGATTCAACATTGGATAGTGTAATGCCAAAATTAGTAAAGGTCAAATAACCAAAGAAAATAAGAAACATGGGAGAAAATTTGCACCCAAATACAGGGTATTTAAAATTCTGCAAAATCAAATTGAAGATGTCATGTGGAAATCCATAGTTATGTGGAAAGTTATATATGGATTGAAAACAATGAAAGAAGGAGAGGAAGATATTTTTGAAGGAAGAAATGATGAAATGGAGGGAAAGGAAGACAAGGAAGAGAAATAAAAAGAAGAAAGAGAGAAAGAATAAGAAGAAGAAAAAGAGAAAGAAAAACAAGAGGAAACAATGGAGAAGACACAACAAGGTGAAGAAGCAACAACTAAAGAGTAGCAAGAAGAATAAAGTTTCCAAGACACCCAATTGCCACCACCAAGTCCTCCACATGTCACTTCTACACCTACAAAGACAATAACTATGAAGGATGTTCTTGACACTTTAGGTAAGAATATTAATCCATTGACTATAGAGGATCTCAAAAAAATCCTTCACCAAACCACATTACAATCACAACTTTGCACAAATCTTGTTTTGGTGAGTATGGAAGAGTTGCAAAAGGTTGTAGAAAAATTAATAGGGAGAAGGTGAACACATAAGAACCACCTTCATAACCTCCCACAACTACAATAGATTAACCTAAAGAGTAAGAAGAAGAGGATACAACTACTAAGGTTGATCATAGAATCACAACAACAATAACTGTCAAGGAGCTAGCAAAGGAATAAATATGAGAAGATGTCCTTGCTACAAAAATTCAAGGTGCACCTCCTCAAGTTATTATAATTGATCAAGGAAGTAGAGAAGAACAAAAGGAAGAGGAGAAAACCCCTAAAGAAAGAGAGTAGGAGGCAATATAGACATTGGAAAACTTGCCTACCTCAAGGACTCTTACCAAATAGTTGAGCACTAATGTAGAACCACTATAGATTTTAGCACTAGGCTTGAGCTCCACTAAGGTAGGAAGGACACTTCATAATGGAGACCCAAAATTGGATGAAGAAATAGTCATACCAAGCTATGCCTCAAAGATACTAAATTTAGAATAGATTTATGAAGTGCAAAAGGCACTAGAGAAGAGAAAGAAGTAGGAGATACTTAGAAATGAGTATAGGCAAAGATAAGCACTAGTGGAAATCAAAGACATATTTCTTGATGCCTTCAGCCTACAAGTACTTGATGAAACCAAGCCCATTATGGAGCATTTGTCCAATATAGTGGACCGGATACAAGATGAAGACCTTGAAATAGATTCAAACTATTATATTTCTCTGAGAGGATATATCAAATGAAGGTTAATGAAATATATCTAATGAAATAGCACTAACCCAATTCAAACTAGTAAAGAAAGTTGAAAAGGTCAAGACAGTATTTGAGAACATTTTCTAATTGTACTCCTAATTATGTGACTCATCATATTTCACATAGGAAAGAAGCCACAAGATATTGAGTTTGGAAGGAAACTTAAAGGTATCTAGCTCCTAGCTACCTAAAGATCTAGCTCAGAGTGAGAAGCATTTTGCAACATTGCTTCACATGTAGAGGGAATTAGTTGTATTAACAATAGAAGAGGATAACATAAAGGCCAAATTTATATAAATTCATTTAGCTATCACTCTCCACATGGAAGTACTCCATGAGGAATAAGCCTATGCTAAGAATGTTTTGTAGAAAGATCCAAATCTTTCAACACTAGATGGCCTTGTTTACCTTGTAGCAAAGATATCTATCTAGCTCAAACTATACAAATTGCATTAGACAATTGGGATGCTGCTCTGAAGATTATTTTGAAGGTAGATAAAACATTTTTTCTAAGTACTCAATTCATCCCTAGGACCCTTTGACATAAGTGTCAAATAGGGGGAGAATAAACAGAGGGGGAGAATAACTTAAAGAGAGAAATTAACTTAAGGAAGAATAACTAAAGGGGAAGATTGTACATACCCTATGATAGCCAAAAGGGGGAGATTGAATAAAACAAGTGCAGAATAGGAAAAAATAGAAGGTTGTTCAAGGCACAAAAAGACAAGGAAAAGATGTATCAGCATGAGATAGATCCAACAAAAAGTGTATCAAATTTTTGGATAAAGAAGTGGCACATCAACTCATGGGGAGTTACAAGATTTTGAGGTATATTGTCTTATACAAAATTTTGAACAAGTTTTTGTAGTTTTTTACATATGCCATAGAAGATGTATATTGTACTCATAAGATCAGATATATAATTCTTAGTTAAGTTTTTTGACACTCATGTCAAAAGGGGAGAGTATTGGTCTCATATTGGTTTTGACAATTGATTGTCAACACACTTAAACAATTTTCAAGTTGAAGATGAGTATACTATACATGCTGAGCTACAGTATGTGCCAAGCCAAAAATCTAATAGGTGTTAAGTGACTTTCGGTGCCAAGTTATCTATATGCGCTGAGTCAAAATTGGTGCCAACTAGTGAATGGATGCTGAGCAAGCAAGAGTTACTATAGAAGTTGAGTAAGCTAGAATTCCTATATGTGGTGAGCATCAGTAATTAGTATGTGTCAAGTAACATAGAATTAGCATATGAGTTTGTGCCTTTACAAACTCAGATGTAAACCATTTTCAAGGTGAATCATGAAATATTTTAGAGATAAGATCAACTATTTTACATTACCTATGTAATCTACGTGCAACCAATTAGAAAAATGGAGAATACATGCAACCTATAGGAAAAGTGCAAGGATTTGAGTAGAAAAATAAGTTCATGGATTCAAACCTAACCCCAAGTCTTCAAAGCCTTTATAAGAAGGAAAAGATCCCATGATTGAAAGTTTTTGAGTGGTTGAGAATTTGAAGATAGAAAATTACAAAATAGAGCATTGTAGGGGTGTCAAGACTTAGAGAGCTAATTAGCATTGTAGAATATAGTTGGTTAGAACAGAGCATAAGGGTTATGCGTTGACATCAGATAACAGAAGATCAGAACAAAGTGAGCAGATCAAGAGCCTAAAATCAGCAATAAAGGATTGTAAGCTATCAGGTCAATTCAATCTAATACTCTCTAGCAATTGTATTAGAAAGGAAAATCCTATATTGACAGGTTAGCTTAATAGATATGTTGTAGAAGCGTTAACAAGGTGAAAAGTCCTTTAATAGGGTAACACTTCAAGTAATTGTTCGTAAATCCTTTGAATAGGCCACTTTCGACAGAGTGTAAAGCCTTTAACAAGGTAGGCATCTCATAGGGCAGACCATTGGAAGTGGTCAAACATATATTGTTGTAGTGATAATTTGCGGGTATCATTGCCACCCCAATTTTCCCTTCTCATTTTGGAGGGTTTCTAGGTGAACAAAATCTGGTGTTATGTGTCTTGATGCATGTATTTACTTTATGTTTACTTGATATGTTTACATGCATATAATTTATTTTTAGTTAAAAAAATTTATGGTTAAAGTGTGTTACTTCTCATTGATCCCCCCCTCTCAAAAGAAATCTTCCCATTTGTATATTCCAACATGTCTTTCTTGATTTGATAGACTTGCAAACCAAAAAAGAGTTCTATCTCTCCAAAAATTGACATTTCAAATTATCAACATATATTTTGGTAGATAATATTCATTTTTTAGATTCATTCTTCAAACATATATTATTGTTATCATTAGATATTGTAAAACCAATTTTCATGAAATATGTAAGTAACCTCTCATACCATTCTCTAGAAACTTATTTTCAAAGCATACAGTTCATTATGCAACTTAATAACCATGTTCTTCTTTCTAGGGTCAAAAAAACCTTCACATTTCTCAATGTAGATTTGACATTCATTTGTTATACTTTGAATCCTTTAAAAATATCATATGCAAACAAAGTTCTTACTCCTAATCTTCTAACTAGGGAAAATATCTCTCCATACTCAATTGATTCTTCTTGTATACATTCATTACAAACAAATCTTGATTTTTTCCTTATGACTTCACCTTTCTCATTCAACTTATTTTTAAATATCCACTTTGTTCTAATTACATTCTTGTCATTTGGTCTAGGTACCAGTGTGTATTTTTTTTGTTTCTCAATATGATCAATCTCCGCATTCATTGTTTGATCCAATATTCATTATCCAATGCATCTTTAACTATTTTAGACTCAAAATCACATAGTAGACATGTATCATTCCTTAAATTTCTTCTTGTCTTAACTCATGTGTTGGAAGAATCATTGGGAAACAAGATACTAAGGGGGAGAGGTGTGTGTGTGTGTGTGTGAATCAGGATCTTAATCTTTTTCTTGCAAAACTAAATTGCTAAATTCATAACTAATTCATCTTATATCTTAGATCTAACATTAAAAATTTAATGCTGAATAATAAATAAAATACATCACATTCACAAAAGATTGAACACATAACACAAATGATTTGGTAACCAAAAAACAATTAAGTATGAAAGTAAAACTAGGGTGGGGATGAAACCAACAAATCTTCATTGTTGCAACAATAAAGTTAACCTATTAGGGTTACAATGTTTGATGATAATATATGATCTACCCTATGAGGGGTCTACACTATTAAAACTTTGAAGATTGCTAAGTCCTATCTTGTTAAAGGATTTCATACTTACAATTAAGTAAGGACTATGTTAGGAAGTTTGCATAGACCTATTAGGATCACTTGGTTAAGAGATTTTCCCTAATTCAAAATTGATTTAGTTTTTGACCCTCAGTTTAGGAAGATGATTTTGGATCTCCTATGTACAATGTCTAATTTGATCTCTCAATTTGATATCTCCTTTCACTTCTTCACTACTTCAGTTGCCCTTGTTTGATTTGGTTCTAGACCTAGCTTTTCTTGCTATATTTTGTCCTTGTTCACTTCTTCACTGGTACATTTGTTTACACATACATACTCTCTCTCTATATGATTCTAGGGTTAGAATCCTCAAATAATTATTCTATGAAAGTTATAGATCTCAATTGATAGTCTATAATTCATCATCTTTTGTCATTTTTTCCTTATTTTTTGATTGGTTGATTTGTATTCCTTGGGAACATTACCTTTGTAATGATGTGTAATCTCAATCTTAACTATCTCTACAAATATTAAGTATAATATGGAATTCAGCCAAAACATTTTACATAGTTGTTTGTAGAATTAGAAACTCATATGACAAATCTCAACTGCTTGGTATCTAAATATGTTGACACTCGGTCATTGTTGACATTTGTACTAGCACTCAACTTCTATATACATATGCTCTCAACTTTCTCAACAAAAAATGTCTTTCCAATTTACATGGACTCCACTCAAATAACTTGGTTTCATATACACTAAATCCCCCAACTAGGATGCTCAACAATCACTAACTTGTTCAACATGTGATGCAAAATAAAAAAGTTCTTATATATGCTCAACCTTTACTAGATGACTTGGTCGCAGTGCTGATCATTCATCATTTCTTAGTAAATGATTAAGTGTTTGGATGCTAATAGACAACATAGGCTTAGAGATCAAAAGTCTCCCCCTTTGAAATTAATGGAAAAACCCTTTATCATGCATAGTCATTGCATTAACAAATACTCCCTTGAGATTATAATTTGAATCTATAAAATCTTGATGTTGTAACATCTAATGTCTTTGACTTCTACTTTTATTTTATCCTTTCCCTTATTTCCTCCTTATTTTAATCACACCAATATATTTCATCCTTTTCTTCTTCTTTCCCCCTTGTTTTTGTCATTGATGACTTGGGGTTGCTGGGAGTAGTTTGTGCTTATCAAAAAATTGTTTGTGGCTTGCTAGAATGTCTATGTAGCCTTTATTCCATTGTTCCCTTATTTTCTCTAAAACTTGAAACTTAATTTATAGCTTGGTAGCTAGATGAATTATAACTTCAATGTGTGCAAAATGTGTGTCCTTAAAAGTATCTTGTGCAAAAGACACTTCTTTCTGAATAATTTCTAAATGGGATAGTAATTGGATAGCTATCAATTTAATTATGATCTCAATGTCCCTAGTTGTGAGCTTGGTTAACTTTTTTTGACTAGTTGTCAAATTATTATATGAGAGTGATCTTGAAATTGCATTCTTTCCCAATGAAATAGTACTTTCCCTCATATTATAATTTTATAAATCAATGGAAAATTGATTCTATAGTGTAAAAACCTCAACATCACTCAACTTCATGCACAATGAATGCATGGTCTCCAAAATTGTTTCTAATTCTATGACTAATTTTGAAATCTTTTCATATATATTTACAAGTTCATGAGAGACTTTCACAAAAAATTTATGTTCATATATTCTTTCAGACCACAAAATTAATTTATCATTAGTCTTTATGTCATCAGCCTAAATTTTGTCAACTATATACACTAGTTCATCCAAAATTGGATGTTGACCATCTAAGTCATTTATGCCAAATGCATTGACAAAATGTCTCTAATACTGTGTAGTACATGTTTCTTCTTATGCTCTCTTCTTAGTTTTTCTTGCTTTTCCTTGTGGCTCAACAAGGTTTATTGTTCCTACATCTTCTCAAGTTTCAAAATTTTCAAGTCATTTATGGGTAATGTAATTACCCCATCTAGACTTATTGAATCATCATCCCATTCATCTGACTAAGTCAAAACTTGAGATCTGGGAGTTGTATCATGGGGTAGTGATAGTTACAATTATTTCCCCTTCTCTCTTGATTCCATTGCCTATTGTTGTCTCCTTTGAGTAGGTGTAACTTGTTGGTCAACTGTTCCAATAATTGATTATGCAGGCTTTGAACTTAGCAACTATACAAGAGCTACTAAAGTCTATTGCTCCTTTGGGGTTACCTAAAATTCTATCATTTCTATGCTTTTATCCTCTTCTTTCTTCTCTTTTGTTTGAGGAATAGGCATATAAGTTAAATGTGTAAACACAATTATAGCTTTTCCATGTTTCTCGACACTTGTATCCCCTTGAATTGATGTAGGCTCTATTTTGTCAGTCTTTGCAATCTTAATATTTGGATAATCTACAACTTAAAATAAAACTAGATTTGTACAAGGTAGAGTTGTGTCTAACATGAGATCCTACATGGGTAAAAACACAAACCCATGTCACCCTTTCATAAAGGAAAAGGCTAACAAAAGTATAATTGTTCCCTTTTAACTACACAAAACTAGTATTATTGTTTAGAATTTGAAAATGAAGTAAACTAATGAAATGTATAGAAATGGATGAAGTTTAATATTATCATTTTTAATAATTATTTGGAATAAAATTGATATATTTTTCTAATTTTTATAAATAATTTTTGGTTGCTAAAAATGCTAAAAATTAAGGGTCTAGTTCCCACTACACAACTATATGGAAATAAAATTATTTCCCTTTGATCTTAGGCTATGTTATAGGTAACCTATATAACTAGAACAATCAAAAATAAAAATCAGCTCTAGACCTATATTTTTGCTTTTATAATGATTCAAATTTTAACTCACCTAAAATCGATAGTTTTCATCTCCCACCACCTTTTTTAAAACAAATTTATTCTAACCAAAAGAAAAATTATACATTTTGGAAGAGGACTCTCTACTCTAGAACTTCATATAATTTTTGAATTTTTTTGATATGATTTAATATTTTTTCTTCTCAAAATTGACATATTTTTTAGTGTTAAAATATATGGTTGTAGAATATTTTAATTACAACATACTATATCTAATTAAAACACTATAAACTCTATATGAGAATATTCTTGCTTTGTAAAATGATTTTTATATTATATTTAATTTTTTTATTAAAAATAGTAAGAGTTTTTTTTTTTATTGGTAAACAACTGAAGCCTAGATTAATTATTTTTATTTATGGTAATTAATTATTCTTATGTATTAACCAAATTCAAACCCAAGAGCTCCCACATGAGAGGCTCACAAGTTACTATTGTGTTGTAGGCTCTTGCCTATTAAAAATAGTAAGAGTTATTGAAATGTCAATTTTCTGAAATAATTCTAGTTCTTTAGTAATTGGATACAAACTAGCATAAAACATGGATTTAATTGACATTTTCAATTGGAAAAGTGTGAGATCATATATAACTTAGCTAGAACAAATTTATGTATAGATCATATGCTTGAAAAAAATGGATTTTTAGATAGAAATACTCAAATTTAGTTGTTCTAATAAGTCAACTCGAAAGGTGACATGAATTTTCACTTTTACCTACATATCTTCCACAGTTAGCAGGTGTGTTAGATATGTCTTTTATAGTAACAACCTCTTGAAGTTCACATTGATGCACTAGTTTCTTGATTTCTTCAATTAATTTAGAAACTTCTTCTTTATATGCATCCTCTAATTGAATTGCATATCTTCCTTCACTAATCTCTATAGTTGGAGTTATCACTCCAAATAATTCCTTACACATCTAAATATTGTCCTACTCAACTTCATGAGCCTTATTCTTAAAATTTTTGTATGCCTTATCTCTTGGCATAATTTCTTTATATAATGTTTAAGGGCTATAAACATATGAGTCTTCCCTAAATCTGACATAGCTTCTATTGGAAATATAAGAGGGGAGGGGTAAATCAGTTACCACTAAAATAATTCTAGATCCCTTAGATGTCAATACAAATATCTCATTAACTCAAATCCTTTCACAACTCAGTTAGAATTAGATAATCATTATAACTTGATTTATAAAGCAATCTTGAGATATTGATGTGTATTAACCATTAATAACTTAGTTGTAGAAAGATAAAGTTGTAATCAAATAACATGAAACAAGAGACATCAATATTTAATCTGGAAACCTAATTTGGGAACCAATGTGACTAGTTACAACTTTTCACTCTTTTGAAGTGATCCTTATTAGGAGCCAACATTGTTAAAGATTACAAAATACATTGTTATGTGTGACTCTATTAAAGGATTTGAATCACCCTATTAAGAGTGGCCTTGTTAGAGGTCTACGAACACTTAAATCTAGAAATGCCAACTTGTTAGAGGATTTACAAAATGACTATTAAGTCAACTTTGTTATGACATTTATTCACTACTACAATTATTAGAGAGTAATAGTGATTGACTTTATTGATGAAGCAACTAATTTGTAGATTCAAATCTCTATTCTTATTTATCCTCTAGATCCTCCTTGATTAGAATGTTCTTTGCAACTCCTTGGATATTCTGCCCTTAATAAAAAATCCTTCCTTATTCACATCTTCTTACACAACTTGTATATATTTCAATCCAAAAATTGACCTTTCATATATATGAAATAAAATGTCAAGTCAGCTTGGATACACTTGAAAATTGAAAAAATTAACATCCACTAATTCAGCTAACATTTAAAAAAAAAAAAAAAACTATTTTTTGTTAGTTGGCTTTAGCTAAAATTGGGTCACTCGGTTACCACTGAGTTCCTTTGGTAACTGACCTAACTTAGTTTACATTAAAATCCTTTGGTAACTAACCTAACTCAATTTATACAAGATTACTAAACTTGAATAGCTCTAGACTTACACTTGGTTAACACTAGAGTCTTCTAAGCTTGGTTACAATGTGATATTTGTGTAACATCAATGATAATAATATAATTGAATAATTGATTTCAACAATCTCCCTCTTTGACATTAATGGAAATACAACATATCATAAACAAATAAATCTTAGAGAAATTAGAAAGAATTAAAGTATCCTTAGTTTAATTTTGATTCTTCATCCATGAGAACTCCCTATAAGATTCTCCCTCTGACATCTTATTTCTAGACTCGCTTTGATCAAGTTCTTCCTCTTGCTACTATACAAATTCAATCTTTCCCTATATTAATCAAGCTCTGCCAACTCCACCTCAATTATTCTTTTGATATCACATATTCAATCTCTCCCTCTTTGACATCAATTACCAAGACTTTATACAATGATGTTTCCAATGTACTTGATGTACTAATTCATGTGTAATGATTCGAGGTTAACTCTGCATCAACTTGATAGATCTTCAATGTAGAATGGTTGATGCATCACTAGTATTTACTCTAGTGAGCATTATATAAGGGAATAACCTCTAAATTACCTCTTATATACAAGAATGCATCCTTAGGTAATGGCTTGGCGAATATTTCAGTAACCTACTCTTTTGTGTTAACATATTCCAATCTTACCTGTTTTCCTTGAACTAATTCTCTCAAAAAGTGATATTTGATTGCAATGTGTTTTGTCTTTGTGTGCATCACTGGATTTTTGGATATATTGATTGCACTTGTATTATCACAATAGATGACCACAGGATCCTTAATTTCTTTCTTGATTCTTGATAATAGTTTCTTGATCCAGATTGTTGGAATAATTAACTATTGTAACCACATATTGTACCTCTATGGTTGATTGAGAGATGCAATTATGCTTTTTTCTTTTCCATGATATTAACCTCTTTCCAAGAATGATTTTTCCTCCATTGGTGTTCTTTCTATCATCAATGCTTCTAACCTAGTCAACATCAGTAAAGGATTTCAACTCAAAATTTCCTCCTTTCATGTACCATACACCATAGTCTTGTGTATCTTTTAAATATCTCATAATTCTCTTGATTGCCATCATATGATTTTCTCAAGGATTCACAAATAACCTTGCAACTATACCAACTACTAATGCTATATCAGGTTTTGGGTGAACAACATACTAAAGTTTCCCAATCATAGAATTGTAGGTAGTCTTATTTACCTCTTTTAAATCATCATTCTTGCATAGCTTATATTCTATAGACATAGGTGTACAAAATGGTTTGGAGTTTCCCATTCCAAATCTCCTCAATATCTCCTTGATGTATTTTTATTAAGTAATGTAGATTCCATCATTCACTTGATGAGCTTATAAAGTAACAAAGAATTTTATTTCTCCAAAAAATGATATTTCAAATTCTTTCCTCATTTCTTCAGCAAATGATTTAGATAAGTTGTCATCTCCTATGAATAATATATCATCCACAAATATTTCTTCTAATAATATCTTATTTTGAGGTCCTTCTTTGATGCACAGACTATTATTATCATTGATTCTTTGAAAACCATTCTTTATTAGATATCCATGTAGCCTCTTATACCATGCTCTAGGAGCTTGTTTGAGACCATAGAAAGCTTTATGTAATTTGTAGAAAATGTTTCTTTTGTTTGGATCAATGAACCTTTAGATTGATCAATGTAAACCTCTTCCTCTAGGATTCCATTCAAGAAAGTTAATTTTACATCCATTTGATATACTTTGAATCCTTTAAATGTACCATATGCAAGTAGTGTTCTAACTCTTTCAGATCTAGCAATAGAATTAAGAATTTTTTCCTCCATATTCTATTCATTCTTCTTGAGCATATCATTTACATACTACCCTTTCCATATTTCTTGACTTCCCCATTTTCATTCAATTTATTTCTAAATACCCATTTTCTACCAATTACATTTTTATCCTTATGTTTAGGAACAAGAGTCCAAATTTTTTTTCCTTTCAATCTGTTCAAATTTTTCATTCATTGGCTCTATCCAACTTTCATTAGATGTCTCATTTCTAATCTCTAATTATTTTCTTAGTTGCATGATGCCTTCTGACATATTAGCAAGTGCAAGTACTTTTCTTCTATATTCTAGACAAGATTCACTTGGTTCACCATGTTCCAAATTTCTACAATTTTTTGAGATCTACTTGGGTCCCATAGTCTCTAACTTGGGTTCCTCTATCTAAGATTTAGTCCCACTATCTCTTACTTAGGTTACTCTAGCTACAACTCATCTTGCACTGACTACAACTCAAGTTGCACTATAGATTTAGGTGATTGGGATAGTATAATCTGTTGGGGTGGAGCAATCTATTGTTTTCCAATCACATTTGTTTGATCCTTTGGTGAGGTGTCAGGCTCATAGTAAACAAAGTTTCTTTGGTCTTTAGGTTCCTTACTACTTTATTCTTCACTCTTTTCTGCAAATTCATCCACTTTTACATGTACGCTTTTTATAAACTTGTTAGGAGCAAGATTCAAACATTTGTATGCTTTTCTCTTGTTAGAGTACCCTAGGAATATTCCTTCATCACATTTTACATCAAACTTTCCTTTCCTTGTCTCTTTAAAAACATAACATTTTCTTCCAAATACGCTAAAACAACAGACATTAGGTTTATAGTCATACCATAATTCATAAGGAGTTTTATTTTTTCCTTTCTTCAGTTGAACTTGGTTCAAGATATGAACTATTGTACTAATTTCTTCTTTCTAGTATTTGGATGCAACATTTTTCTCTATCAACAATGTTTTTGTACAATCCATGATGTCTCTATTCCTACTTTTTCTATACCATTCTATTGAGGTATACTAGGAGCACATACTTGTCTTTTGATTCCTCTTTTATTTCAAAATTCATTGAATTCATTAGAGACTAATTCTCCTCCTCTATCTAACTTTAGGCATTTTAAATTTCTTCCATGTTTCTTTTTCAAATCTAGCCAGATACCATTTGAAATTTTGAAAAGCTTCAGATTTGTCTTTCAAGCACATTATAATCATCATCCTAGAATAATCATCAAAAAACAAAATGAAATGTTTGTGTCCATCATAGCTTTCAATACCTATTGGTCCACATAGATCTATATGAACTAATTCCAAGACCTCTTCTATATTATAATTCTTACTTTTGAAGCTAGTCTTACCCATCTTTCCAATTTGACATTGTTTGCATATGGTTATTTTAGGTTTCTTTAGATTTGGGATACATCTAACTCTTCTATTCTTAATTATAGTAACCATATTATCAAAGTTTGTAGGACACATTTTCTTATTCCATAGCCAAATTTCCTCTACTTGTATCAAAAGCATGAAATTTTAGTGAGATCAAGTTAGAATATATTACCTTTAGTCTAATTTCCAATTCTAGCTAGGTTTCCTTTACCATCCAACATCCTGGCCTTCCCATTCATGAATTTTACCTTATATCCAATATTGTTCAATTGTGCCACACTTAGAATATTGTGTCTCATTCATTCAACCTAGTAGGCATTATTAGATTTGAGTTCATTGGTCAATGCAATGCATCCTTTTCCCTTTACATAACATGGTTCATTGTGTTCAAATTTAACACTTCCACCATCGTAATGCTCCAAGTGTTCAAACTTTTTTTTATCACCAGTCATGTGATGAGAACAACCACTATCTATAATCCATGTGTCATTCTAGCTAACATGAGAAATAAGTGCCATATTCTCATTATCCTCATCATCCTCATCATTTTTAATAGCAATATATACCATTTCATCTTCATCATCACTATCAGAGTCTTTAGCAATACAACATGATTTCTTACCTTTGTCTTTGTAGTCTTTTTAGCTCTTGAAATCTTTATTGCCTTTGAACTTGTTGGATTTTCTACCATCTTTCTTTTCTTTATTTGGACACCTTGCTATAATGTGACCTACTTCTTCACAAGAAAAATAAATCAATTGATTTTTTCCTTTATATTTAGCTTTTCCTTTTGGTAACCTTCTTGCAAGTATGGGTTCAATAAATTCAAGGTCATCATCTAATTCTTCTTCTTCTTCACTATTAGACTATTTTCCTTTTGGGTTTCCTCTTCCTTTTTCAAGAGTAGGTGTTTCTTTGAATGCTGATTCTATGTTGTGAGACATAGGAAGATAGTTATCAAAATTATCCAACTTAAAAGCTATTAATCTTCCCACTAGTGTATCCAAAGTTATATCATTCTTGGGATCACATCTCATCTTATGAATAGCTAAAACTCTAATCATATAAATAGGAAGAAGAGTTCTTAGTACCTTGATAACTACTATCACATCATCTATTGATCCTCTTGCAACTTTGATTGCACTCACAATTGTTTTGATTCTTTCACTATATTTATTAATGTTCTGATCTTCTCTCATCTTCATCTAATCAAACTAGCCTCTTAGACTCTCTACTTTGGCTTTTTTCACATTTTCATCTCCTCCATAGATCTTTTCCAGTTTGTTCCATATTCCATGGGTAGTAGGATAGTCTTTGACTTCATAAAATAATGAATAATTGAGAGAGGTAGCAATGTCAATCATCATTGTGTTGTGATTATTCTTATCCACCATCCGATCCATAGTCAAATCATTAGGAGCTTCTGCATATCTATTCTATAAGAAGTATAGGCATGTATCTCTAATGGTTCCCAAATGAAGCTTCATGGGTTCCTTCCATACTTTGATGTTATATGTGTTCAACTTATGTGTCTCTTTTTTGTAAGACATCTTGATCTTTAGCTTAGGTCCTTGAATCCTTATTTGCAAGCACCAACAACTCTAATACTAATTTTTGGAAATATAAGAGGAGTAACTGAGAGGGGAGGGGTGAATCAATTACCACTAAAACAATTCTAGATACCTTAGATGTCAATACAAATTTCTCATTAACTCAAATCCTTTCACAATTTGATTAGAACAAGATAATCGTTATATATTAGTTTACAGACCAATCTTGAGATATAAATGTGTATTAACCTTTAATAACTTAGTTGCAAAAAGATAAATTGGTAAAAAATAACAAGAAAACAAGAGCCACTAATATTTAACATGGAAACCCAATTTGGGAAAACCACCAATGCAACTACTTACAATTTTTCACTCTTCTAAAGTGAGCCATGTTAGGGGCCAATCTTGTTAAAGGTTACAAAACACACTCTTAGGTGTGACCTTGTTAAAGGATTTGAATCATCCTATTAGATGTGACCTTGTTAAAGGATTTGAATCACCCTATTAGGAGTGGCCTTGTTAGAGGTCTTAGGACACTTCAATCTAGAAATGTCACCTTTTTAAAGGATTTAAAAAGTGACTATTAAGTCAACTCTGTTAAGAGAATTATTCACTACTACAATTGTCAAAGTAACAATGAGTAGCCTAATTGATGAAGCACTTGATTTGCCAATTCATATCTCTATTTTATTTTATCCTCTAGATCCTCCTTGATCAGAATGTTCTTTGCATCTCATTGGATATTCTTCCCTTAATCAAAAATCTTTCTTTATTCACATCTTATCTTCTTCCAAAACTTGACCTTTCATATATATGAAATTAAATGTCAAGTCAGCTTGAATACACATGAAAATAAGAAATTAACATCCACTAAGTTGGCTAACATAAAAAAAAAATATTATGTTGCCACTCAGCTTCAACTAAAATTGAGTCATTTAGTTACCACTGAGGTCCTTTGGTAATTAATTAGACTTGGTTTACATTGAACTCCTTTGGTAACCAATGTGACTCAGTTTACACAAAGTTATTGAACTTGACTTACTTTGGACTTTTGGTTGGTTGACATTGGAGTCTTCTAAGGTCAGTTACAATGTGACATTTGTGTAACATCAATGACAATCATACAATTGAATAATTGATTTCAATAGCTTGTGCCTATATAGCCTCTCTTATTTGTTTTTTAGTGGATAGTGCCAACTTCCATTTGGAATCTGTCCATTTTTACAAATTATTAGGAATCCCTCTCCTAATTCCAAGGGGTGTACATCTAATTCTAACCATCATTATCCATCATTATCAATCATAGCTTCTTATATTTTAACTTGATCATCATAATTCAAATAATCATAATTAATATCTTTGAATCCTAAATTTTTTTTGGTTCTCTTATCTTTTCACATACCTAATCTATAGTAATTAGAAGGAGTCTCATTACAATTTTCAATTTTCTTCATTCATCAAACTTGATCGCTTCATCATCTTTTTCCTCCTGTGTAATGATTACTTTTCTCCTTGGCCTTGCTTGTACAATCTTTTGTGGTGACCTAACCAGTCTCTTCTTTGATGGACTTCCTTTGACTTTCATAGTTGGGGGCTAGGCTCTCTTTGATGTTGTTATGATTTTCACTTTTCACTTCAAAGGTGTGAGAACCTTGTTCACATCTCTACTAAGATCATATTTTACCTTAGGAACACCAATTATTACCTTCATCTTCTTTGTTCCCTTGGGCTTGACAACAATTGATTCTTTTCCTTTTCATTTTCCTTCCTTAGCCTCAATAGGTTGTTTTAATCCTCCCCCTTCCTCATGTTTCTTGTCCTCAAGGCTCTTTCTCTTTCTTTTCTTCTCATCCTTAGGCATACAAGATTTTACATTCAATTTTATCATTATTGTTTCATATGCTCTAAATTTCTCGACATTAGCATCACCATCCTTAATAAAAAGTGCAGTCACTATTGTTATAACCTCATCTACATTAACTTCATAAGGCATAGGCCTTAACTACACAAGTCTTGGTATTATTTCTTATGCAGGTACAAAATTTGTGTCCACTAGAAACATATTTCATCATAATACCTATAAATGGTCAACTTAGGGATTCTCATTTAGTTCATCATATTATTTTTTAGCTCCTCAAAATAATTATAAATTATGGCTTCAAAATTTTCTCCCAAGCTATTAATCAAGTTGTTTAATTGCTTCATACTAGGCTGACTTCTATCCCATGCTATTGTTCCAACCATAGGGAATAAATTCTATACATAAAAAAATATCCAAACTTACATGATGTATTCTTTTTTTTTCTCAGAACTTCCAAATTTTCTAAAAATTGGTGCATTTGTAGCTCAACAATTTAATAAGTATGATCTTACTTGATGATTTTGTACCCAAAATCTGCTACAATGCATGACACACTATTTAGTCGACTACATTGGTAAAAAATTATGCTATCACATGAACTTAAAATTCAATTACATGATCTTCTATCCCACCGATTAACATTCCTTAACAATTCCAGTCTACTTTGGTCAATTTTTCAATTTCATTCCTTGCTACACTCCTTATGTTTTTGGGTCAATCCAAGGTAGGGTAATTAGTTACTTAGTGTATTATGGCCTTGCTGATTTTGATTGGTTTTCCCTCTAACCCTATCTTCATGTAGTAGATGTGACTGAGTATGAATTTTATCCATTCTACCTTGAAAACCTTAGGGAACCCTAGGGCATGAGTAAGCCCTTTCTTGGCAACTATTTTGTTCACATCTTTCAAGACTCCATTACTGCATAACTTCTCATAAGCTGCTCTTATTTCAAAATCTTCAATTTATCCTACACTGCATAGGTAGAAGGATCTTACATCCTTAATAGCCAAAACTCTGGGTGGAATTGATGACAGGGTGCCAATATCATCTTCAATATTCTTAGCAATTACACTACCCCTAAAGTTTCATGGAGGGCACTAGTCATTCCTCACAATTTGAGTGTTTCTATCCTTCAACATTTCACTTGATGATTCCATTTGATCTTAAGGTTTCAAAATATAAACTCTTCTATGGTATCTTATAAAAACAATTTACTTGACACCAAATGCAACACATATTGATGTTAACAAAATTTTCAATGCTCCATTATTATTTTCTTGCTTCATTTCTGAAATTTCCTTAATCATCTTTAAATCACTTATGAGCTATAAAATAAGTTGGTGAATATAAAAGTATGCATAAATTTGATAAATATCTTCAAATATCCATTCTAGGTCTACAATAAATTCTCTCATACTTGGTTGGTATATGGAGAATAGCTTGGTCTCCATACTTGCTCAATCATGGTCACATTACTTGGACATCACTAATTCATTTGGTTAATACATCAACTCTCTTGATCATTGGGTCCATACTACAAAGCTCAGTCAATACACACTGTACAACTAATGATTAGTACTCTATGTAGAGTAAATGATTCTCTCTTACTTTCCTTTCTATGGATCTATTATTAATGCATATTTTTTATGAAGATATAAACCTTTTTGTACATCTATGTTAGGAACTAATGTTAAATATATCATTGAATATACAGTTTCTACATACCTTATTTATCTAGTTATATGTGGTGTGATCACCAGATCCATTGGATTGGGTTATCTCAACCTTTTTGGCTCCATGACTTCTAACATCCACTATCTCTATCCATGTTTTCTTTCCCTCAACTTTTTTATTTCCATTATTTGGTGTTGGTGTTGGGGTTCTATAGTTTTTACTGATATGTCCAACTCTGAGACAATTAAAACATGCTATTTCTCCATTTAGTCACTTCTTGTAATTTCCTCTTAAATATGTCTTGATGGAATTCTATGGGATGTAGCCATACTCTCCACAATAGTGACAACTATACCATGTATTTTAATCCTAATTAGAGGAATTTTCTTCTCTTAGTGCATGCACTTGATTCCTCAAGTGTCTAGTTGGACTTTGTCTTGAATCTACACTCATGAGATCTATGTCCATATTTTTGAAAGCTATAGAAATGTCTTTTAAATAGAGTGAATGAATCATATTTCTTTTTTATGTATTCATGTTCTTGATGTCCTACCTTCTTTCACTTAGAACAATTACTAGTAGACTTAGGTTTAGAAGTTTGCATACCATTCTTTCTTTTGCAAATGTTTTTTGTGTGTCCAAGTTTACCACAATGATGACATGTAGGTTTTCCTTTAGCATTTTTTTGTTCTCCATTCTTTGATGATTCTCCTTCTTCGGTAGATGAAAGTGCTTGTTGTATCCTAGTCTAGAGGTGTCTTTTGTTGATCTAGGTCATCTCATTAGTTCTTCAAAGTATTTGATACACTTACTTGGTCTATTCATTCTTTCCATAAGTTCCTTTGCATGCCTTAACTCACTTCTTAGACACTTATTTTAGGACCTTAGGTTCGTGATCTCCAAGTCCTTTCTATTTTCTTCCTATGTAGCAACTATTAATTGATTGATCATATGCAACTGATTATTTGTGAGCTTCTTTACTTCAAATGATCTCCCCTCAAGTCTAGTTACCATATGTCTTTTTTCTTTTTCTACAATGATTTTTTCTTCTTCATCTTTTTTCTTTTTTTCTATTACTTCATATAGTAATACTAATTGAGTTTCTTATTCTATCTTGAATTCTTTTGCCTCTTTTCTTAGAGAACTATTCCTATCTAATAGTTATGTTATTTTTTTAGTGTTACTACCAGCCTTTCCATTATTAAGTGGTCCTTCTATGTCTACTTCCTTGAATAGAGTATCATTTTGTTGTATTACTATCTCTTTCCTTTTTGTTAGTGATTTCCTTAACTCTTCTCTTTCTCCTTCAAGTTGTTACAAAATGTTCTAGGTTTAAATTATCTAGTTCTCAATGATTTTTCACAACATGTATTCCTCTATCTCCATGATCTGATCCTCTCAAGTTGTGAGGCTTCTTTCAAGAGAACCTAGCTTTGATACCAATTATTGGAAGGACTATTGGGAAACAAAATATTAAGAAGGGGGGGGGCGGGGGGGGGGGGTGGTGCATGAATCAAGATCTTAAATTTTTACTTGCAAAATCAAATTATTGAATTCACACATTATTTATCTCACATCTTAGACCTAACATTAAAACTTTAATGTTGAATAGTAAATGAAATACATCACATCCATGAATGATTCAAAACATAACACAAATGATTTGGTAACCCAAAAAAACCTAAGTATGAAGGTAAAATTGGGGTGGGGATGAAACCCACAAATCTTCACTTTGTAACAATAAAGTTAACTATTAGGGTCACAATTTTTTTTATCATAATATATGATATAACATGTGGGGGTCTGCCTTATTAAAATATTCAAGACTCCTACACTATTAAAGCATCTTACACTTATAATTAAGTAAGGAGTCTATTAAGAGTCTTATATAGACATGTTAGGATCACTCGGTAAAGAGATCTTCCCTAATTCAAAATTGATTTAGTACCTAACCCTTGTTTTACTTTGTAAGCTAATTTTGGATCCCCTCTACACAATGCTTAATATGATCTCTCAATTTGATATCTCCTTTCACTCATTTTCTACTTCAATTTCCCTTTTCTAATCTCACTCTAGACTTGGCTTTTCTTTCTTTGTTCTTTCCTTGTTTTCTTCTTCACTTGTGCATTTGTTCACACATACATATTCTTCTTTTTCATTCTCTCTCTCTCTCTCTCTATATATATATATATATATATATATATATATATTTTAATGTTAGAATCCTCCTTAAATAGATGCTCTATGAAAGTTCTAGATCTCAATCGATGATTTACAATTCATTCATCATCTATAACAAAGCATAATCTCCATCTTAATTATCTCTACAAACATTAAATATCATATGGAAGTCGGCCAAAACATTTTACATAGTTGTTCATGGAATTACAAACTAATATGACAAAATTTGACTACTTGGCATCTAAATGTACTGACACTTGGTCATAATTGACATTCATATTAGCATTTGATTTCTATGTACATATGCTCTCTATTTTCTTGGAAAAAAATATCTTTCCAATTTACTCAGTCTCTGCTAAAATAACTTAGCTACATATAGACTTGGTCTCAACTGGGGTGCTCAACAATTACAAACTTCTTCAACATGTGATGCAAAATAAACAAGTCGTTATATATGCTCAACCTTTACTAGATAACTCAATCACAATGATGATTGTTCATCCTTGCCTAGTAAATGACTAAGTGTTTGGACACTAATAGAAAACATAGGATTAGAGATCTATTGGAGTTCTTTCTGGTAAAGAACATATAAGGTGGATAAGCCTAACACCAAGAAGCAAAGACTAGGGACAAGCCTAAGGATGAGCTAAATCCTATGATCAGCTAAATCTTAGTTCTGGACCAATTAATAGAGTCAACCAAACTCACTTCACTTTAGGCTCTGCTAAGCCAAGGCAGGAAAAACTAAGGGATATACTTATCACTATGATACTTTCTTTGTACTAAAATATCCCCAATAGTAGAAAAGATCAATAATCTTCTATGATTTGTTGCTAAAATTCCTTGATTAAGTAGCTAATTGTAACCAAGAGAAAGTAATCAGCAAACAAGCCATGACTGACACTATTATCTCGTCAACATAAAGAAAAAGGGTAAAATGATATTGATTGTTGTATGAATGTACTGTAGTTATATGAATACTCCAATATGCTTTCAATCTTCTAGATGGGTCAGCATTTTATCCATTAGGCTATAGAGTCAATAATTAACAATTTAAACTCTTTTAATCAACTTGTCATTAAGAAGGTTAACATCAAACTCTTAGTTTCATCCTGATTCCTATCCTTCCCACAAACCCTAAACCTTATCAATTATAGAAAGCAATTACTTGATTCTTTAAATCAATGATATACAATCATTTAAATTGCATTTAACTGAAAAGATAATTTTTCTTCTCAGTCTCAAGGCTATGGATATATAAAAATGAGACAAATCTTCAAGAATAATGACAATTGAGGATCAAGACTTTCATTTTCTATTACTGATAAAACTCAAAATACATAGATAAAACCACTCTTCTAAAATGTATTCTTTCTTTTATTCAAAACATGCGCTATCTTGGAAATCATTCAAGTAACTACCACATACTTTGGATGGACTACAAAATAATAATATTGCATATTAGAAATTCTACAGACAACCGACCTCTACTCTTCATCTTTGGAATCCATAAATAGGATTTCAACAAGCTACAAATGAGTGGAGGACACATGTCAAAATTTGAATGGAACACAAAAACTATGGGAAGGTAAACACAATAAAAACATAAAATCAGTCTTCCATAGCAATCGATCAAAAAATTAAGTAGTTGAGGAAGTACAAAAATATTAATATTAAAGCTTTTGATCTTTTCTTTCCTCTGTACTCTTACTGTAAATACACAAAATATCCTAGCTATTTCCAACTGGTAGGGCATTTATTTCACCCGTTGCTTCCCAAATATAAATTTCTCTTTTGTTGGGCCAATCAGTGTCCTTTACTCATTGTAAGTCCTAAGTCACCTTAGTCCATCTAGCATTCATAATTGGCTTAGATTCAACAAAGAATTTATTTAGACTTATCTCTACCTTGAAGAGAGAATCAATCAGTGAGTAGAAAGGAGAATCTGAAGTATCTTCAAAAATTGCTGATGTAGACTCCTGGGCCAAAATGTCATCAAAAGAAGTTGACCGCTCTTGCTAGTCCCTCACTACATTAGTAGTATCCATAATTGATGGTATACAAGGTTCCATTCCATTTGACAATGTCCTCATCTTGCCTTGTATAACTTGTAAGTTACTAGAAAGGAAAGCACTTAGTTCTTTTACCATATCTAGGCTTTCTTTAACTGTGAAAATTTTATTTGGTAAGTTTAGCTTCTTAGCCATTAGCATGATCAATCTATCTAGAAATTGCATGTAAGGTCCCCAAAGGTTGGAAGTTGGAGTTAACCATGAAAGTGCTTCATTGCAAACTTGCTCAGCACTCTGCAGAGAAACAAAAGAGCTATGAGCCTATTAGCATAAGTTCTTTAGAGTATCAACTCTATGGCTCATCATGGATCTAAGGATCCCAATCCTTATAGCCCCTCCCTGCTGAACTAACTATGTGTCAATGCTCATCCTCCTATGCTGTGAGGATTGTTCCTCTTCTATGTCCTTAGTCTGCACTAGGGCCTCAACAGTAACCTTGGCTGGCATTGAAGTCCCTTGTCCCTCTTCCACCTAAACTGGAGCCATCCTTTTCTGTTTTTGTGTTAATTGATCCTTGAGGGATGCAATTTCATCCTCAAGTGTTTGGACCTTGGCTTCAGGTTCAAAAATTCTCTCCTTGTATACATGACTACTTCTAAGGTCATTTTCATAGAGATTTCTAACATCAATGTAGTCATGTATAGCTCCAGACAATTTATCCTATATCTCCTCCACCTTGGCGTCATTCATGAATGATAAATGTTTCAATGCCTTGGATATTTCCTTATCATAGCTACCATGTAGAGTCCAAATTATGATGTTGCCCTACTCTGTGTTTTGCACATCCATCAATTTTGGTTTATTTAAAGTAGGGGCCATGCTCTAGATTTCCAAGGACATGGTATCAATGTTAAAACCGGTACCCCTCTTCAAACCCTTAGCATGAATTGCCTCATAGGAGATGGCATTCTCTTGTCTTCTGATTTGATCAAGCATAAATGCTTGCTCCATGTCCCACCTAGGTACTAGCAACATGCCACTCCTTTGAAAAAGATCTCTGGCCTCCTCCAAAGTCATTACCTCACTTTTAGGATCATAAGCCTAAAACTTTTCAATCAATTCCATCCTTTACTCTTCTAATTCATTAAATTCTATTTGAAGGACAAGCTCACTTTGTTTTATTTTTTATAAAAAACTTTTAAATTCATTGGATTTGATGAATTCATCATCCTCCAAGAATTGTTGATGTTGGATAATCCTATCATCCAATCTTGCTACTACCAGTTCCAAATCTCTCAAACTATTTTCTGCTACATCAGCCCTAGTTTGGAGATAGTTCTATCTCATGTCAGAAAAATACTCACTGTTCCTTGGAAAAATTTGCAATATTCTTTGTCTGACATTGGGAGGTATCTTTATAGTATTTTTTCTTTTATGCCCCTTTTCCATCCAAGATGATTGGGGTGCATCCTCCTCTTCTACCTCGAGGGCTACATCAAGCTCAAGGCTATAAGGGCATACTCTTTCTTCTTCTCCAATTGGACCCTCTAGCATTTTAGCCATTATTTCAGCATGGTCTACAACCATCTTCCTGATTCTGTGGGGGTAAGGGATATCCATATGAAATCCTAGGAATTGAGGATCAATTCTCTTTAATTCCTTTTCTACCTTGAGTACATCTTCCACTTTTGAAAGTTTATCATTTGCCTCCCCTTCTGCTACTATGTTTAGAATGATTTTCTCAAGCGGTAATTATTTGGAATTGGGCAACACATAGTTTCTCATTTCTTTTGAAGTGGCCCTCATCCATCCTTTAGGGTCATACATCCTATATGGACCAATGCACAAATTATAGTGTTGCAGAAAGGCATGAACAACTTCTAGGGCCTCTTTGCCAATAGTGAAATCTCCAATCATAAAACATCTACACAAAAAGGTTCCCTTATGTACCTTAGGGCCCAAGTATTCCCTATTAACCATGAACAATTGCCAAATAAATTCAATGATTCCCAATCTAGGAGGGATGAACTTTGGTAAAATGTGGGGTGGCTAAGGATAACCATACACTCTCATTAAAGAAAACATAGGAAAAAGGAAAATATCTCCCCAATTATGGTCTAGCTTTTATCCCTTAGGTAGCAAGGATGGTCTCAAGAGACATTTTAAAATTTTAGGGGCCCTAAAGTGCCCTGGGTCTAACATTTTCATAATGATAGCACTAAAATTATTAAAGAATGAAACAGAGTTAGAAAAGTGGTAAGAGCTATCCCATACCCTTGTCCACAGCTACACTAGCAAGGATTCATTTAGATCAGAGGGTTGATCAATAAAATCAGGGCTGATATATCGCACATTCTTGTAGAGAATCAAATTCATCAACAAAGTAATATGGGAAAGTGAATTCCCTCATTTCTCCAGACCTTGCCTTGGCAATATTCTCCTTCATTATATCTAATATGTGACTAACATAGTCATATTCACAAGCATGGAAAGCATCTTGTACATCTCTAGCAATTATATATTCAGCTCCCCATACTTCATCGGACCCATCCTTGCCTACAACCTTATGGACACCATATATGGTTTTGACAAAATAATTCTTGAATTTGTCCATGGGCATCTTCTTTTCTATCTTCTTTGGGAAGTCACCCACCCTTTTGAATTCTCTAGGAATATGTTGTAGCAATGAATTTCCAGTGAAAGCATTCAGGTGTGCCTTAAATCTTCTCTATAGTTCCTTCAAATCTAGAGGTTGACCCATTGTTCTAGCCAACCCAAAAGCCTTAATGAAAGATTCTCTATCCAAGGTGCATAGAACAGTCCCATCTTTCTTATGAAAAGACTTGTTGCCCAGATTGTAACATTGAAATAGAGCTTTCATCAAATCCATATCAAGGAACACCTTTGGGAAAATCACTTATCAAGGTTCTTTTTCTTGTTAGTGTAGTTTTTTATTTTTTCTAAGGTTTTTCCTACACTTTTAATAATCTCGCTTAGGTTAATAAAGCATGTCTTATTAGGTGAATGGTTGTGAGGTGTCACCTTCCTACATGTGAGCATCCATTAGCTATCTTGGGAAGATACTTTTCTATCTTTAGTCCGATAGATGGTTGCTCCTCATTGGTTGGTGTTTCCACCTCCTCCCTCTTCTTAGCTTATATAAGCATGTTACCTGGCTTGTATTTGTATCTCTTGTTTTTGCATCCTCTTAATGCTATTTTGCTTCCAGCATTTGCTTTACTCTCTTGGAGACTAACTCTATGATGCTATTTTTATTTTGTATCATTTGCATTCATAGTTTAGATATTTACTCTTTGCACTAGTTTTCTGGGTTATTAATCTTTTCAGATTCTAACATGGTATCAGAGCTTTTCTATGTGCAAGAGTAGATTTTAGTTTCCTTATTTGAGAGATTCGGGGGGGGGCAAACAAATTTTATTGTAGTTTTTTGAAAAATGAAGTATGCTCTTCTCTTGCATCTTTGGATGATCCTGAGAATCAGAAAAGTTTTGACAAAAATAGTTTTTCTCTGGGGTTTCAATCTCAAATCTGACAACCAACTTGCATATTTGGAGTTTTCAATCAGATTTACAGGTTCCAACATGCCATTGATGGACTTAAGAAGCTGATCCAGCATTTGCATGTCATATTTTGGTTGCTGGGGTCGTTTTTTGATTTTTGGAGCCATTTTTTACTGTTAAAGGCATCTGATTTACACTATAGCAACATCTTCTGTACATCAGCATGAAAAATGCTTTCTGGGTTTTGTTGACAGCGTTGAAAAACCATCTACGTATCTTTTAGATTTTTCATGCAAGCTGTATATATTTTAGAATCAAGCATGCAAAGCTACAACCATACCCCTCTCCATTGGTAGTCTCAGATTTGAATGCAGTTTTCAAATGTCTCATTCTTGCTCATACGGACTCCGATTTTGATGATTCTTGTTATGAACTTGCCTATTTTTTTGTGCTCTATCCACTAGTGGAGTTGTTTTTTTATTTTCATGCATGAATTCTTTAGAAATTGCAGATTCTCAGCCATGACTGTGCACAGTTCTCATTTTGGAAACTTCGAAGGATCATAACTTTCTCATACAACCTCATATCGAGGTGATTCATTTTTTGAAAGTGCATGATTTTTTGATTAGATCATAGTGGTGCTATTTGTTTCCTTGATTATTGTGCCCAAGTTTTATTTTTAGAATATGCTCTTCATGAGGGTTTGTAATGCATTGAAATCAAGACCACTAAGTATCTCTTTCTAGTGGTAGTTGTAAATGCACTAAAATAAAGTGCCAAATCATATTTCTATGGGGGGGGGGGGTTCTTTGATTGAGTAAAAAGGGGGGGACATTGTCGTGGCTAGATTCTCTTCTTTTTAGCATTTCTTCATCATGGATCAAACAAATATGCCCATCCTAACTCCATACAATTACTTTGATTGGAAATCACACATGAAAATTCACTTAAAGAAAGCTGGATTAAATAGGATAACTATGGGACTTGAAACTGAACCTACTAAAGATGAAGACAAGCCTAAGTGGTTTAACAAATGTGATGAGGCATTTGGAACATTGTGTTTGTCTGTTTCTCCTGACTTTCTATTTCACATTGAGTCTTTGGATACACCAAATGAAGTATGGATAAAGCTTGAAACATTATTTGGCACACAAGATTCAATGAGGGGTCATATGTTGGAAAATGAATTAATTAGTTTGAGTCCAGGCAATTTCAACACAATCCAAGATTTCTTCACCAAATTGAAAGCACTATGGTTGTAGTTAAAACAATGTGGAATTGAAAAGAAAGATGAACAACTGATTCCCAGTATTCTCTCTAAGCTAAGTTCAGAATATTCTGTGTTTGTCTCTACCTTCTATGCTACTAAGGGTGCACTTGGTACTCAATTCACCATGCCATCTCTAGATGATTTTGTTGTCAATCTCACTCGAGAATAGGACAAGCTAATCCAGATGGGCACTCTTAAGTCCTCTAAGTCACATGCCTTAGCAACCAACCAAGGCACAAAAGAACAAAAAGGACAAAGTAGTAACAACAATAGTAAGGATGAGAAACAAAATAATAGTGAGGAAAAGAAGGATCAGATACCAATTGCTTCAAAAGCAACTATTGATACCTCATCCTCTAAGGGCGATAAGCCTAAGAAAGAAAAGGTTAAATGTGCCTATTGTAAAAGACCTGGTCATGATGAACATAAATGTTTGCAGAAACAACTTGATCACTTGACATACATTCTTGAGAAGAATAATATCAGTGTTCTTGAGTCTATCAAACAAAGTTCTACTGAAGGGTCTAACAAAGAAAAAGAAAATAGCAAGGGAAAAGGAAAGGGCAAGGCTTTTTTTGCAGTTGCTTCCTCACCATCCACTTGGGTTCTTGATTCAGGTACTTCACACCACATGGCTTCATCTAAGGAAGAAATTGCATCCTTAGAGCTATGTACTATGCCTTCTATGTTGATGGGTGATAACACTCCTATTGAGGTGTGTGAGAGAGGGTCTGTTGATGTGGGGGATGGGACATTCCATGATGTTCTTTGTGTACCCTCATTGTCAACTAATCTCCTATCAATACACTAGATCACTCACACAGGTTTAGGCAAGCAGGTTGAGTTCACTCCTAATTCAGTGGAGATACGTGAGTTGTACAATGATTCTATAGTTGCAGTTGGGAGAGCAGATCATCAGTCACGCCTCTATATGTTTTCTCACCTTGTTCCTGATCCTCCTTTGACTATTTTGCTCACTCACTCTAATGATGTGAGTAGATTATGGCATGAGCAGTTTGGCCATCTTAACTTCCACTACTTGCATCAACTTAACTAGCAGAGCATGGTCACAGAGGTGCCTTCTACTTTGACATTGGAGTCACTTGGAATACATGATAGATCTTCTAATGGGTCAGATTCACATGAGCAGTCTTCTACCTCCACTTTTGATGTAGAGAGTGATTTAGAGGACTCACCTCCTTCCTCTCCTAGTCATCATTCACAGGTTGATGATTCTCCTCTAGATTCTCCATCTTCTAGTCCACTTTGGGCTAGATAGATCTTGCAGTTTGTAGGTGGTTGGGTTGGGGATCCATCAGACACCAAGCAGACTCGTTCACAATTTTAGGATGCTCTACATATCTTCATTGCTACTACCTCAAATCCACAGTCCTTTCATGAGGCTTCTGGTATTTCTGAGTGGGATATAGCTATGCAGGAAGAGTATAGTTCCTTGATGAGGAACAACACTTGGGATCTTGTCCCTTTTCTTAAGGGAAGAAAACTTGTTCGATGTAAGTGGATCTACCGGACAAAATTTGCAAGATTTGCTGGAGGTGCGGGATGCTTCGTCTTTTGGGGGGGCCTCTTCCTCTCACTTGGAGTCCTAATTTTCTTTGGAGAGTCTCTTTTCTCTCTCTTTTGGGGGAATTTTATGTACATGGGTACCTCATTAGGCTTGACTTATCGGGACCCATTTCTACATCCACCTAAGCTTCGCTTATGGGGGGCTGTTAGTGTAGTTTTTTATTTTTCCTATTTTGCTAGGTTTTTCCTACACTTTTAATAATCTTGCTTAGGTTAATAAAGCATGTCTTATTAGGTGAATGGTTGTGAGGTGTCACCTTCCTACATGTGAGCATCCATTAGCTATCTAGGGAAGATACCTTTCTATCTTTAGTCTGATAGATGGTTGCTCCTCATTGTTTGGTGTTGCCACCTCCTCCCTTTCCTAGCCTATATAAGCATGCTACCTGGCTTGTATTTGTATCTCTTGTTTTTGCATCCTCTTAATGCTATTTTGCTTCCACCATTTGCATTACTCTCTTGGATACTATCTCTATGATGCTATTTTGATTTTTTATCATTTGTATTCATAGTTTAGATATTTACTCTTTGCACTAGTTTTCTGGGTTATTAATCTTTTCAGATTCTAACACTTCTATGGATGGCAAATGGGGACCTTTTCTCTAATGCAATAGAAATAATAGAAGAGCTCAACACCAGTAGTATCAGGGCACCTAGCATCTCTACATTTGGCATATGGGTCGAAGAAAACATGATCATCAGCAGAGTTTGCATTTTTGGATCCTGGAAACAATTTTACCCATTCCTTTAGGAATTGACTAGGCTTCCTTTGTTTTGTTTTACCTCCCTCTGAGGTAGATGTTTCTAATACTACCATCTCTGAAGCTGAAAGCTCTTCCACTTCCTAGTTTGACATTTTGAATCAACAACTAGAAACTTTGTAAATGTAATTAAGCCTTGGAAACAATAATGTAGCTCTCACAAATAACATAGGATGAATCTCAAAATTTGAACAGTGTCAATGGGAATTTAGAAAATCTTATAAGTTGGTAAGATCAAACAAATGTTTAAAATACATTGATTTCAGCATGCTTGAGAAGGATATCAATTGATTCTACCAACTTGAAGAAGTGTTATAAAATGCCACCTATGAATTTTTTGTACCACATTCAAAACTGATTGGCTAAGAAGCTCAAACCTCTTTTCTCATCATTATGTTTACTATAGAGATTAGATTCTAAAATACTATGACAAGTTGACTAAAAAGACTTGTTTTAATATTACAAGATTGTAATGTTGGTTCTCTAATCCTACGACATACCTTTTAAAACTTATATCAAGCAATCAAGAAAGTAATAGAAATCACTTATGATCCTATGATGACCCCTTTATCTTAGCATCGACAGCTTACTCATTCTATTTTATGATCCCACAACAAATGATTTTAGGGCATTGTAAGTCATCTTTATAAGCCCAATGATCACATGATCACAGTTGAGCTTACCTCGTAGCATCGCAACCCTTCATCTTTTCTTCTATGATGTTACGGTTAAGTTGAAAACATTTCATCATGATGTCACTAGTTTATACTTTCTTTAATGTGATCTTATGACAAATCCTCATCATAACATCTGAAATGCATACCTCAAAGCCCTAAGATCTCACGATGAAAAGTCTATGGTAAGATCGCAAACCACATGCCTTCGGCCACCTCAGAACCTTTTGGTCCCACAATGTTGATGATGAATACACTTGGCATGCACACACTGGCTTTTCTTAAAAGGAAATTGACATCATTACAAGAGGCAACACCTTTATCTTTATGAATTTTACAATCTTACGACAATAGGGTGTCGTGCCATCGTAACATACCTTTATCCATCATATGATCATAGGACAAGGTTTTTGTCACAATGTCTTAACTCTTTTAACATCATTCTCTGATCATGCGATAAGAATCTTAAGATTTTTGAGCCCCATCCATCCACTTTATGACTTGATGACAAAAGATTTATCGTAGGTTTGTGACCCCCTTTGTCTTCTATCTCTAATGCTGTGAACAAGCGTTGATCATAACATCAGCAAGGACCCCATTAATGAACAAAAAAAAAGCACAACCTAATCTTATGACACAAAGAACATTGCAAGATTAGGAAGAAGAAGAAACATCCCTATGATGACACAATACAAGAACTATCATGAGATCGTAAAAGACCACAACACATGCTCGCGATATTATGCCAATTCCCTTGTTGTAAGATCGAAAAAGATCAAAGAACAAGGTATTTTAAAAACATGAAAACCCGCTCAATTTATGGCCTAAGGTTAGGGCAAGATGATGTTTATAAAATTCACTAGGGTTTACTAAAAATGAAAAAATGAGCCCAACCCTATCAAAACATAACTAAAAATTCCACCATAAAACACAACAAATTGCCACTCTCAAAAAGGGGCTAACAAGATCAACATCATCAATCTTTCTTTCAAATGATTTGATACAATTTGTTATGTCTTCTCACATACTTTTCTAGTGCTAGTTCAAGTCTTCTCACTTATTGTTGTGGTTCATTTGGTTCATCTTGCTCATTCATTTTAGGAAATTCCAATTGTATCTGGACTTCCTCTACCTACTTTTTGGATTTCTCTAGATGTACTTGTCACCATAATATCTTTGCACTCTAATAGAACCAAATAAATTAACATGAACCAACTCAAAAATATCATCAAAAGAATAAGTCTTTCTCTTGAAACTAAACTTTGTCATTTTTCCCATTTGACATTATTTGTACATCATTTTATTAGGTTTTTGTTGTCACAAAAGTTTTTATCCTTGCCTAAATTTTGATCTAAAGACAACCTTGTGAAATCAAAAAACAATCTCCAAGTTGTGGGACTTGAACAATAAGATATAGTCTTTAGAGAAGGTTAGCTTCCTTACTATCAGCATGCACCTAACTACTTCTTGAGAGGAAAACGAAGAAGGAAATCCATAAATATCAAACTAGCTAATCTAATCAAAGGGGGTGATACACCAAATAATATGTTTAGTCTAATCTCTACCTAGAATTGCATAATTCATCAATATAATATCACAGTACACAAGTCCAATCTTTGCTTAGCTCAACAACCGCATAAAGATCAAAGACTAAAATAATGTTATGAGGAGAGAACTTCACTCTATATCATTCAAAGGCTAAGTAAATATAATCATACAATTAAAGAATGGAGGCAATACATCAACATAAGGAAAAAAGATATTGCACAATATATTAATGAAGAAAGAGGTATAGTAGAGAAATATATTCATTCAAAGGTAAAAAAAAATTACGATTGTATAGCATGTAATACAACTACTATAGAATGAGAGAAAAACTAACCCTTGGAATGGTTACAAAAATTGCTTTTATAGCTCAAGCATAACTGAGAAAAAATCTAGTAGAATCCAAAACTTAACTACCGCCTTTAAGTTGCAGAGATTAATCACTACAAATTTTGGGAAGATTTAATTGGGTGCATGTCCATATGTAAGAAATCTAATCTTTAAAAGCAACCTGAGCTTGCTAGAGACAAAAACAGTGGCTACAACTGCTCTAATTGGGTAGACAGATAACCATGGTAGTGCAAGGAGAAAATTTACATTCATCAAGCATGGAGAACACTCAAAATAGTAGTTTCAAGTGATCAAGTACCTGCTCACCATTAAAGAGCTTCCCAATTCCATGTTCACGACCATGCCAAGTCAATTGTGTCATCATTAAACAAAAATCAATAGTCCACACGGCCATATAACCTTTAAGAATTTTTCCACCCTACCCAACCTTCTTTCTGTTATGATTAAACCATAGAAAGAAGTAACACTTACATGCAAATATAACCAATAATAGAAAATAATAGATCACATAGAAAAGAACACAAGGCACCAAGATTAGTTCACCCAATCCCTGGGCTACGTCCACCAAACAACAAGTTTGATATTATTACGATCCAATGATTATAACTTGATTTCAATATGTAATCCCTTATAGCTCAATACCGTTGGAAGAACCAACTTCACATCATAACTATGAAAACTATCACTAACCCTAAGCCCTTTTATACAAGTATTAAACCACTTTAGGGTTACAACATGTCAGCCCAAAATCTTGATAAAATAGGGACTGAAAAAGTAGGACCCAAAAGAATTTTTTGGGGTGATACCCCTGGCCCCAAAGAATTTATGAACTATGTACAATACTTTCTTGATCAGTCACCACAAACTAACAATCTCCCACTTGAAGACTAATCAAGCTCCACACTAATGAACAATCTCCCACTTGGAGACTGATCCTATAGCTATGCCACTGCTCCATGAGGTTCCCACTAGACCAAATCACCTTGGACTCTATTGTTCTTTTATTCATGTTTAGTCTAGAAGACCAACCAAAGTTGAAAAGGAGTTTAGCTTCTCCCTTGTGACTACCTTTGTCAACATATCTGCTAGATTGTCATTTGTATGAATCCTCTCTAGCTTAAACTATCCATCCTCCAAAATCAACCAAATGAAATGGTATTGCAACTATATGTGTTTGGTCTTTGAATGCATAGCTAAATTCTTTGCAAGATGAATGGAACTCTGACTATTTTTGAATAAATAATTATCCTTCTGAGGATGTCCCAATTCTTTGAAGAAGAACTAAAGACATATCATCTCCTTGGCCTCCTTTTTAGTAGCAACATAGTCTACCTCTGTAGTGGATAGAGCATTAATCTTTTGTAACCTAGAAATATAGCTCATGACTAGTCAACCAACAGTAAAGACATAACCTATAGTACTCTGCCTAGTATCAATATCCCCTACCAAATCTAAGTCAACATAGAATTATAAATCAGTAGTAGAGCCCCCAAAGTCTAGACACTTATTGGATGTTCCTCTCCAATATCTAAGAATCCATTTGATAGCATTCCAATGCTCAATTCCTTGATGACTCATATACCTGCTAATGACTCCCACTGCATGTGCAATATTTGGCCTAGTACATACCATAGCATACATCAAGCTTCATACAACTAAGACATAGGGTACTTTGGACATCTTATCCTCCTCTTCTTGTGTCTTGGGACACATATCCTTAGTTAGTTTCAAATGACTAGGTAAAGGTGTGTTGACAGCTTTAAGATCCCCCATAGAGAAATATTGCATCACCTTCTCACATAATTAGCCTGAGATAGCATTAATGTTATATTCTTCCTATCTCTAGAAATATTCATACCAAGGATTTGTTTTTTAAGCCCCAAATCCTTCATAGAAAATACATGTGCTAATTGGCATTTCATCCCTTTAATATGATACATGTTAGACCTAGCTACAAGCATATCATCAACATATAAACATAAAATAATGTAGTTGTCATCATCCAACCTCTTAAAATAGACACAATAATCTAAATCAAACTTGTTATAGCCATGCTCATTCATAAACCTATCAAATGTTAGATACCATTGCCAAGGTGCTCGCTTCAAGCCATATAAACTTTTCTTCAATTTGCACACTGATTTCTCCTTACCTTTTACCTCAAATTCTTATGGCTGAGCCATATATATTTCTTCATCCAAATCACAATGAAGGAAGGCTATTTTAACATCAAGTTACTCTAAATGCAAATCTTTAGTAGCCACAAGACATAAAATAGTGCAAATAGAAGTCATTTTAACAATAGGAGAAAATATCTCATCAAAATAAATTTCTTTTTTTATGCAAATCCTCTTACAACTAACTTGGTTTTAAATTTTTTCTTTCCTCCTCACTCTTCTTTCAACCTATAAACCCACTTATTCTATAAAGCCTTTTTGCCTGCAGAAAACTTGCACAAATCCCATGTCTTATTCTTTTGCAAAAAGTCCATTTCATCTTTCATTGTAGACTCCCAATAAATCTTAGTATCCACCTACATAGCTTCATCATAACATTTAGGTTCACCAACATCAGTAAGTAAAATTGAATATAAAGAGGGAGAAAATCTTTTTGGAGGTCTAATTTGCCTTGTTGACTATCTAGTTCATTCACTGGTTTGTGTGGTATTTATTGTTGTTGTTGTTGCACATCATGAGGAATGGCTAGAACATCATTGTTTGGACTATCATCTAGCACTACATAATCATCTTCTTTCTTCTCATGTTGATGTAATAGATCTTTGTACAATACATTCTCATTGAATATGAAATCCCTACTTCCTACAATTTTGTGATTTTCAAAATCTCAAATCCTATAACCAAATTCATTAATTCCATATCCAACAAATACACATTTCTTTGACTTAGCTTCCAACTTGGTTCAATTTTCAAAATCTATGTGAGCAAATGCTTCACAACTAAAGGTCTTGAGAAAAGAATAACTCACCTTCTTACCAGTCCATGCTTCTTCTAGAATACCACAACCCAAAAGAGTAGAGGGATCTCTATTAATAAAGTATATAGCAATATTGATAGCCTCTACCCGCATGTGTAAGTGCAACAAAACATGCAACCTCATGCTCCTTGCACACTCCATTATAGTCGTATTCATGGATTCAACTACTCCATTTTCTTGTGGAGTCCTTGGAATAGTTTTTTGTCTATGAATACCATTAGTGGATCAATAATCTTCAAATTCATGACCGCAATACTCACCACCATTATCAGATCTGAGACATTTTAATTTCTTACCAATCTCATTTTCAACCAAGTGTTTCCAGTTCTTAAAAGTTTGAAATACATCAAATTTATGTCTAAGGAAATAAACCCATAATTTTCTAGTTGCATCATCAATAAATACAACATAATAATGAGAGCCTCCAATGGAAGATACTTCGGCCATTCCCCATACATTAGTATGCACAAGCTCCAATTTCTCTTTTTTGTTTTCCTTCTCAGTCTTTATGAAAATCATTTTTTTTTTCATACGTGGAACTTTCATAGAAATCCATATTAACACATTTTTGACCAGGTAAAACTTTCTTTGAATGAAGTACTTTCATACCTTTCTCACTCATGTGCCCAAGTCTATTGTGCTACAACACTATATCAGAATCTCTAGCAGCTATTTGTTCTCCCTACTTAATTGCAGCAATTGTTCCTGAATATTCATTTTCCTCTAAAACAATTAAAGTAGAAGAGATAATATGACCTGTACAAAGATATAAAATGCCTACTTTCACACCTTTTTCTAATAAAAGAGAACTTTTCGAGACCTTCCAATTTTTATCATTAAAAGTAACTACACAACCCTCATCACTGAGTCACCCTATTGAAATTGAATTTCTACTTAGCTTTGGAACATGTCTTACCTCATGTAGTAGCCAATGATTCCCATTTTACAACTTAATCTTAATTTTTCCCTTTCCAATAATCTAACAAGGTTCATTATCTCTTGAATAAACAAGTCCAAAATTCCCTTGGACATAATCAATGAAATAACCTCTATGAGGTGTAGCATGAAATGAAGTACTAGAATTTAAAACCAATGAATCATTAACACTATCTAAAGATAGAAGTAAAGCATCCTCATTGGATTTGTTACTTACCACATTTGCCTCCTTTTCTCCATCTGGTTTATCTCCTTCATTTTTATTTTTATTCCAATAATCTTTCTTTTTGTGCCCTGGTTTCCCACAATACCAATAGTCATTCGGCCTCTTGATTGAGACCTCCTCCCTTTTGACTTTCTTCTTAATTTCCCATGATTTTTGAAATTAATTCCTCTCTCAGTCATTCAGCCCCTACTTTGTGCATTCAAAGCACTCCCTGATGTAGATCCACTTGAGGATTTTTTGCGAGTTTCCTCACTCAAACTAACACTAACTACATCATCATATTTTAGGGTACTAGATCCAGGAACATAATTACTCATAGCCATTACCAAGTAATTCCAACTTTTAGGCAAAGAACACAAAATCAAGAGAGCCCTAATTTCTTCATTAAAATTGGCACCCACAAAAGATAACTAACTAGTAAAAATATTAAACTCATTTAAATGATCTATAACAAATCCACCTTCTACCATTTTCATACTAAATAAATGCTTCATGAGAAATACTTGTTTGAAGTGGAGGGCTTTTCATATAGTGTCACTAGGGTTTTCAAGAAATCTTCTATTATCTTAGCTTTTGTAATATTAAATGCCACCGATGGTGCCAGGCATAATTGAATTCTTCCAAGTGCATTTCTATCCAACAAATCCCATTCATTATCTGACATAGATCCTTCATTCTTGGCTTTTCTTTCTAACGACTTCCATAAATCCTTCTGGTAAAGATATTCTTCCTTTTGCATCATCCATAATTGGAAGTTCTGCTCATTAAACTTATCAACCCTTAGATTACCCTCATCTATCATTACTCCCACTTGCTCTGAGACTTTCTTGCAGAGAGTAACTGAAAAAAAAACCTCAATCTGATGCCAGTTGTTAGGATTAATCCATAGACAAAAGTAACAATTAAATTCAAATATAACCAATAGCAAAAAATAATAGATCACACAGAAAAGAACACAAGGCACCAAGATTTAATGCAGTTCACCCAAACCTTGGGCTACATCCACCAAATAACAAGTCTTATATTATTAAAATCTAGTGATTATAACCTGATTACAATCTATAATCCCTTATATCTCAATATCGCCATAAGAACCAACTTTGAATCACAACTATGAAAACTATCCCTAACTCTAAGCCCTTTTAAACTACTTTAGGGTTACAACATGTTGGCCCAAAATCTCGATAAAATAGGGCCCCAAAGAATTTATGAAGTATGTATAGTACTTTCCTGATTAGTCACTACAAACTAACACTTTCTATTAGGTTGACCTATTGAATGCCTTGTTTGTGACTTTAAAAATTATTCTCCTTGTTAACTATTTGGCTCTACAAAATTGAGATTTCTTCATCTTAAGACTTTATCACTTCTTCATAGCTTGATGTCTCTTCATCCTACTAACTATTGTAACCTTGCAATGACCACAAAATTTACTACTCCACATCTTTGCAACTACTAGGACTTAACATCCTTCGAACCATCTGATGTTGTGATAGCTCTATCTTTAACACAAAACATGTTAGAAGATGTGATTTTACATCTATGGATAACTTAACTTTTTTAAGCCTATGTCACAACCTCACAACCTTAAAGATCTTCAATGCTTACTAACCACTTCACGTCATTGCAACCTTGAAACTATATTCCTTCATTGACCGTGTTGATCTATGAAGCTGTGAAGACATCTTTATCTATTAATTTCTCTACCACAACCCTAACTCCTAACCCATCTTTTAACCCTATAAGGATGTGACAAAGGGGATCACATCATCACTACCATAACTCTAGGTTAAACTTAACTACAATTGAATATGCAAATACCATCAAGCTCACTGTAATCAAACCATCATGACTTAAGTTCTTAACTCAACAATTATCCTTGTTATGGTGCAAAGAAAGACTTTCACCACTTCACAATCATGACCTTAGGTTAGGCCTAATTGCATGAAAGAGAGCAAAAACTATTGAATGAAACTTTCATCCTTCAATTGCAACCTTGAAACCTAAAATTGGAGTTGAGCATTTAACTCTATGACCATGCACTCAAAGAATTTCACTATTTTGTAGCATTAACCCTAGTTAACTTTAATCATCTATGATGGAGTGAATTTATTGAAATTGACTACAGTGGTCAATTTTCACATTGTCACAACGTAAATCCCCTGAAGCTTATCAATGGAATGGTATTGATTGAATTTATCTACCCTCAAATACTCCTTTGAAACTGATCATATTAGTTGTTTCCTAACCCTTGTGATGATACAATGAGGGTTAGTTGCTCCCTCATGACCTGATCTCAAACACTAGTAGTAAAGCTAGGAAGCCACATTGATTTTTACCTTGATTACATCACACCTTCACAACCCATTTAAAAATTAAGTTTTAAATTAGAGTGATGAGGCAATGAAGGGTTATCACACGGTCACAAATTGAAATATCCATAAGAAAAAAACATGGAATAAAAGGAATTTAAAGAATTAGGGATCAAAAAAGGAATAATGTTTATATGTATCTCTAACATGCTTGCATGACAATTAATGAATAATTCAAAGGACATGGAAATGCTTAACACCCTAGTTTCTCATGAGATTGGAAATACTAAGAAAAATAGGGAGGGCTAAAAATGGTTAACATTTCTTATGACTTAGATGAAATTCTTGACTGCTAAGTATGGATTAGTGGCCTTAGCAATCCATTAGGTTAGAGTCACAAAATGAAGAGCCCTTCTATGCAAAAAAACTGCAAAAAAACTATAACCTATGCAACTAAAAAACTTCAAACCCTTCTATTTCATAGAGAAATAGCGTGTACTTGTGCACTTCTTGGAAAGCTAGAAACTACTATATTATATATAGAGACATTAGCCTTCTTTATAGGAAAGGCTTAAGGTAAATCTCATTGACTAGAATTGGCAAAATATCACCATCAAGCCCAGATAACTAAAAAGGATTGGCCTCCTTATAAATGGTGATAATATATGGACAACTCCATATAGCATCAAACTTGGAGTGTCTGCCTAACTTAGATTTTTCTACATCCCACTTGAGAACAACGGCTTCCTCCTTGAAAACACTCGATTTAGCCTTTTTGTCAAAACTCTTTTTGATCTATTGCTGATGTGTCTCAAGTGTTTGTATAGCCTACTATCTTTGTTATTTTAATTCCATCAATTCTACCATCTTCACTATCATGGAATTATCTTCAATTAGTTCCAATTGATGAGCTAATTTAGTGAAATCTAGTGAAATAGGAAGCCTTGCTTCCCTTCCATATACTAGTATGAAAGATGATTTCCCAATTGCTCTCTTAGGTGTGATCCTATCAACCCAAATGGTTGTCCTTAAATTTGAATGCCAAGGCCTTTGATTGTCCTCAATTATCCTCTTGATAATCATGGATAGGTTCTTGTTGGAGGACTCAGCCAAGCCATTCCCTTAGGGATAATAATTGATGAAGTGCCCAAATATATTCCATGTTAAATAGCCTAAGAGAGAATATGAGATCCAACAAAAGACTTGGCATTATTTGATATTATTGTTGAAGGGGCACCAACCCTAGTAACAATTCCATCAAGGAATTCCACTACTAAAGTCTCTGTGTAATCCTTCAAGGATACTACCTCTATCCACCTTATAAAGTAATGTGTTGCAACCAAGATCCACTTGTAACTACAGCTAGAAGGTGGATTTATTGGACCAATAATGTCTAGTCCACACTAGGAAAATTGTTGATTAGCCTTGATAGGATAAAGGGGAAGAGTTTCTAACCTTTTTTTACCTAAGAAGAAAGCACACTCTCACATTTCCTTACATGTTTATGATAGCTATGGAACAAAGTTGGCCAATAATAAGCCTCATTATTTTTCATGACTATTGCTCTAGATGAGAAGTGGCCATCATTAGGAATGTCATGAAACTCTTTTATCATTCTATCTATTTGATTAGGATTAATGCAGCTTAACAAGGCTCCATTGAGATCTCTCCTAAAAGGATCCCATCCACTAGGACAAAAGGAATAAAATGCAATTTTAAATGTCTTCTTTAGCTCTATCTAATCCTTATGGATATCCTTCTCCCAACAAGAAGGTTTCTATGTCACATATCCAACTATTTAGATTTCCATCCCCTACTAGTTCTGCATCTTCTAATACTAGTACAACATCTTTAGTCATCTTTTGGAATGAAACCATCTTTCACACATTCCCTTGCCTCTCACAATTTTTTCAATTTTGATGTCAATGTCATATTCCATGACCTTGGTGATCCATCCAACTTTTTTCTCATTGATATCTTTTTCAAGAGGAACTCTTTCACACTTGCGAGAATTAAGAGCTGGTCCTTTTTATGTGATAATAAATTTCTAAACTTATTTAAAGCCCTTATGACAAAAAGAACTTATTTTTACACATAATTATATTTGTCCTCATAATCCTTTAGCACTTTATTAAAGAAGGCTATAGGTTTTTCTTCATCTACATCATTCAACTATGTTAATACAATTGATATGTTTGACTCACCTCCAAGGTTATAGAAAATGAAATCCTTATCAAATGGGTTTGATAAGGGTATGAGATGATGTTATTGCTACTTTAATATATTCAAAATTGACTATCCCTGTTAGATTATGGTGACTAATTAGGTAAGTACTATACATACTCGAAACATTTTTGGGCCCTATTTTATGAGGATTTTTGGTTGAAATGTAATTATTAATTATAACCCTAAAGTGGTAAAAATACTTGTATAAAATATCATACGGTTAGGGATTGTTTCATTGTGGTGATGCAAAAATTGGTTCTTGCAGTAGTTTTGAGTTGTAAGGTATTAAAAATTGTAATATGGTTGTAATCACTAGATAGTAATAATATCAGACTTGTTGTTTGGTGGATGTAGCCTAGGGATTAGGTGAACCCTATTAAATATTGTTGTCTTGTGTTCTTTTTTGTGTGATCTATTATTTTTTGACATTGTTTATATTTTCATGTAATTGTTATTTCTATCTGTGGTTTAATCCTAATAAGTGGTATCAAAGCAAGGTTGTTTTTTTATTTATCCTCTACAAGAAAGTCTCATAGTTGAGTGAATGATGGTGGATGAGGGTAAGCTAAGGGTTGATAGGTGTAATGGGAGAAAATTTTAGTTATGGAAGATGTGAATGGAAGACTATCTTTATTAGAAGGATTTATGGAAACTATTGGAAGGCAATACCAAGGATTAGGGATCTATATCAAATGATGACTAGGATCTTCTAGACATAAAGGCACTTGGAAGCATTTGATTATTCATGGCACCATTAGTGGCATTTAATATTAAAAAAGTGAAGAAAATAGAAGAATTGATGCAAACCCTAGTGAAACTATATGAAAAGCCCTCTGATTCAAACAAGGTATTTCTCATGAATCATTTATTTAATATGAAAATTGTAGAAGGTGGATCTATTGTAGATCATTTAAATGAGTTTAATACTATTACTAGTCAATTATCTTTCATGAGTATCAATTTTAATAAAGAAATTAGGGCTCTCTTGATTTTGTGTTCTTTGCTTGAAAGTTAGAATGGCTTGGTAATTGCTATAAGTAATTTTGTTCTTGGATCTAGTACCCTAAAATATGATGATGTGGTTGGTGTTATTTTAAGTGAGAAAACTCATAGGAAATCCTTAGGTGGATCTACATCTAGAAGTGCTTTGAATGTGAAAATTTGAGGTAGAACAACTAAGAGAGAAAGTAATTCCAAAAATCTTGAGAAATCAAGAGTAAAGTCAAAGGAGAGGAGGTCTTAATCAAGAGGACTAAACAATTGTTGGTACATGGGAAACCACAGCATAAAAAGAAAGATTGTTGAACTCAAAGGAAAAATGAAGGAGATAAACTAGATGGAGATAAGGAAGAAAATGTGGTAAGAAACAAATTTGAAGCGGATGCTTTGCTTTTTCCTTTAGAAAGTGTTGATGATTTATGGGTTTTAGATTCTAGTGCTTCATTTCATGGTACAACTCATAGAGGTTATTTGTTTGATTATGTCCAAGGGGATTTTGGAGTTATTTATTTTGGGGATAATGAACCCTATCAGATTGCTGGAAAGGAAAAATTTAATATTAAGTTGCAGAATGGGAATCATTGGCTACTACATCAGGTAAGACATGTTCTAAGGCTGAGTAGGAATTTAATTTCAATAGGGCCACTTGGTAATGAGGGTTGTGTAGCTACTTTTAATGATAAAAATTAGAATATTTCAAAAGGTTCCATTGTAATAGAAAAAGGTGTGAAAGTAGGCACCTTATATCTTTGTATAGGCTATATTGTTCCTTCTACTTTAATTGTTTCAAACAAAAATAAATGTTCAAGAACAATTACTACAGTTGAGTAGGGAGAGCAAATAGTTGCTAAAAATTTTTATATAGTGATATGGCACAATAGACTTGGACACATGAGTAAGAAAGGTATGAAAGTAATTCATTCAAATAAAATTTTTCCAAGTTTAAAATGTGTTAATATGGATTTCTATGAAAGTTGTGTGAATGGAAAACAAAAGAGAGTGAGTTTTGTGAAGACTGGGAAGGAAAATGAAAGAGATAAATTAGAGCTTGTGAATATCGGTGTATGGGGATTGGCTTAGGGATCTTCCCTTAGTGGATCTCATTATTGTGTTACATTAATTAATGATACAACTAGAAGAGCATGGGTTTATGTCTTTAGACAAAAATCTAATGTATTTCAAACTTTTAAGAAATGGAAATACTTGGTTGAAAATGAGACAAGTAAGAAATTAAAATGTCTTAGATATGATAATGGTGGTGAGTATTATAGTAATGAATTTCAAGATTATTTATCCACTAATGGTATTCATAGGTAGAAAACTATTCCAAGGACTCCACATGAAAATGGAGTGGCTAAATGCATAAACAAGACTATAATGGAGCGTGCAAGGAGCATGAGGTTGCATATTGGGTTTCTCTTACACATGTGGGTAGAGGCTATGAATATTGCTATATATTTGATTAATAGAGGTCCCTCTACTCCTTTGGATTGTGGTATTTTAGAGAAATCATGGACTGGTAAGAAGGTGAGTTATTCTTTTCTCAAAACCTTTAGTTGTGAAGCATTTTCTCACATAGATTCTGAAAATAGAACCAAGCTAGAAGCTAAGTTAAAGAAATGTGCATTTGTTTGATATGGCATTAATGAATTTGATTATAGGCTTTGGGATTTAGAAAATAATAAAATTGCAAGAAGTAGGGATGTCATATTCAATGATAAAGTGTTATACAAAGATCTTTCACAGCAACATGAGAAGAGAGAAGATGATTAAGTAGTGCTGCATGATACTCCAAAAGATGATGTTCCAACCATTCTTCGTGATGTGCAACAACCAAAAAAACAAATACCACACACACCAGTGAATTTAGATGATCAAAAAGAAAAATTAGACCTCCAAAAATATTTTCTTCCTCTTTGTATTCTGTTTTATTAATAGATGCTGGTGAACTTTCATATTATGATGAAGTTGTGCAAGCAAATACTAAGATTTAGTGGGAGTCTGCAATGAAAGATGAAATGGACTCTTTGCTAAAGAATAAGACATTGGATTTATGCAAGTTGACTATAGGTAAAATATCTTTACATAATAAGTGGGATTATAGGTTAAAAGAAGAGGATGGAGGTAAGAAAATATCTAAAGCCAAGTTAGTTGTGAAAGGATTTGCATAGAAAAAGGGCATTGATTTTGATGAGTTATTTTCTCTTGTTGTTAAAATGACTTTTATCCATACTATTTTAAGTATTGTGGCTACTAAAGATTTACATTTAGAGTAGCTTGATGTTAAAAAAACCTTCTTTCATGGTTATTTAGATGAATAGATCTATATGGCTTAGCCATAGGGATTTGCAGTCAAAGGTAATGAAAATTTAGTGTGCAAATTGAAGAAAATTTTATATGGCTTGAACCAAACACCTCAACAATGGTATCTAAAATTTGATAGTTTTATGCATGAAAACGGGTATAGTAGGTGTCATTCAGATCATTTTGTTTATTTTAAGAGGTTGGATGATGAAAGCTACATTATATTATGTTTATATGTTGATAATATGCTTGCAGTTGGGTCTAACATGGATCACATTAAGGGCCTGAAATGCTAGTTATTACATGCATTTTCTATGAAGGATTTGGGGGTAGAAAAAAAAATCCTTGGTATGAATATTTTTAGAGATAGGAAGAAAAGAAAATTGATGCTATCTCAAGTTGATTATGTTGAGAAAGTGTTGCAAAATTTTTCTGTAGAGAATGCTAAAAATATCACCACACCTTTACCTAGTCATTTGAAGTTGACTAAGGAGATGTGTCCCAAGATACAAGAAGAGGAGGATAAGATGTCCAAGGTACCCTATGCATCAGTTGTAGGAAGCTTGTGTATGCTATGGTATGTACTAGACCAAACATTGCACATGTAGTGGGAGTCATTAGCAGTTATATAATTCATCCAAAAATTGAACATTGGAATGTAGTCAAATGTATTCTCAGACATTTGAGAGGAACATCCAGTAAGTGTTTACATTTTGTGGGCTCTACTATAGATTTAGAGGGCTATGTTGATTTAGACTTGTGTCATGTCCCCTTTTCAAATATTTAAAAAATAATAATCTTTGCTAAGGTAGGCAAGCCCAAAAAAGGTGAAGTTTCGGCAAAAAGGGCTAATCTTTGGAAACCAATGGACTAATAAATAAAAATTAGTATTAAAATATATTTTATTAACCCTTGTTGGACATGAGTTATGGTTATGACCTCTTTTAAGGGATTTGGAGGCATTTTGGGCTCATTCTAGAACTTGATTTTTGCTTATTGCTTTGTTGTTCTTTAGAGGCTGCCAAACCTATGGAGAAGGAGACCCAAGGATGGGAGTTTTTAGGTTTCTAGGAAGGCTAAGAATGGGAGTTTGAAGCCATTCCTTGTGCAAGGTCATGCAAAGTTTGCCCTTGTGCTGAACAATGCAGATTTGTGGGTTTTCGGATGTGTTTTTTGTAAGAGTTTGGTGTTTCTAGTTGAGTATTTCATATCAGTTTGGGTTGCTGCTATATTTCAAAATTTTAGATGTCAAAATAGAGCTGAATATATTTATTGGGTCATGGTTAAATTTTTGTGATAGATTATTAGTGTTTTGTGGTGATTTCGAGCTATTTTGTGTTATTTTCGGGAGCCCGATGAGCATTGTTTTTGTCCTCCATTTGAGAGTTGTTGTGTAAATGTTATATAGATTTGGAAATATAATTTTGTAGGCTATTATTCTGCTGAATTTTTTTTAAAAATGCCCACTTTTAGATTTATTAATAATATGTGAAGTTATGAAGTTTTTGGCACTATTTCGGGCATATCCGATTTGGGGTTTATTGAGAAATTGGTGGATCTTTGTCATATTGGTAGTTTGATTTTGAAAATCTGATTAAAGGCTTGAAATATCATATAAAATCAGAAAAAGGGACATTTCAGTGGTATTAGAGCTATGATCTTGCCAGCCTGAGGGTTTGTAGAAGTTTGCATGCAACTAAGTGAAAGAGAAAAGAGATATTTACAACGAGAAAAGAATAAAGAAATTTTGATCAAACCTCCAGTTGAAAGTAAAAGTACAAAATCCAAGGAAGGAAAAGGTATGGCTGATCTAGATGAGATGGAAAAGAAATTCTTCCAAGACATCCAAAATACTCAGAAGCAAACAGTGGATAGTTTGGCACAAACTAGAGAGGCTTTGCGAATATTGACAGAAAAACTGCAAGGAGTTGCATCTATTAATGAGAAAGAGAGCACTTCAGAGGAGCCAAGAAATTTGAAACCCACACCCTCTAAATCAACAAAAACTATTTTCCTACATGCAGATGAGCCACCAGTGCCGAATCCAGCCCTTAATCCCGTGGAAGAGGTTACAGATAACTTGATTGCATTAACAGCTACTTACAATGGCTTACATGATGACTTCCGTAGTTCGGTTCCTTTTAGAGAATATGTGGATATGATGAACACTTTGATGCCCAAGAAAGATTACAGGAGGGAACATGACATAAGTGAAAGAGAGCTCAAAAATAAAATAAGCAAGTTTATAGCACCTATTTTTGATGGAATAAACAAAATTTCTGCTAGAGCATGGCTACAAAAATTATAGACCTTCTTCGCACTTAACCCCATGAAGGAGAGTGATGCTGTTCAATTTGCAAGTCTACACTTGGAAGATGTAGCCTATGATTGGTGGTATCATGGAATGACTAGTCAAGGTCATGATTAGGTAACTACATTTGATGATTTCAGTCAAAGAGTGATAGATAGATTTGACCTCAAGGATGATGAAGAGTACTTTAAAGAATTGTCAAAGTTGAAGCAAACCAAATCAGTTAATGAGTATATAGAAGAGTTTCAAAAAGTGGCTGTTATGGTACCTGATATGAGTGAAAAGAGGATTGTTTATCTTTTTCTTGATGGTTTAGAAGATTCTATTAAGGGTTTGGTTAAGGCTTTCTCACCCTCAACCTTACAGGAAGCCATCAAAAGAAGCTTGCAACTTGAAACTTGCATGCCTATGAAACCAGTCACTAATCAAAAACTCCCAAATCTTTGGCAACATAAGAAGAATTTTTAGAAAAATGCTTTCCCAACACTACCACCAAAAGATGTGATAAATGTGGCAAAAAAGAAGGTAGATGAAGAGACTAGGAGTGAATTACGAAGGAAAAAGCTTTGTTTTACTTGTAGAGAACCATGGGTTCTAGGACACAGATGTTTGGGGAAAGGTCAAGTGCACTATATTGAAGTTGCTTTAGAATCTAATTCAGATGAGCATGAGGAATTTCATGACACTAAGGAGGAGGTAGAAGAAGAGAAAGAAAAATAAATCAGCAAGGATGGCACTTTAGCAACATTATCAGGAGTCCCAAGATACCATCCCTTTCGAATTTGAGGGGTACTAGCAGGGCAAAGGTTGACAATTCTTCTTGATAGTGGGGCAACTCACAATTTTATTGATGAGGGATTTGTCATGAAAAGAGGGCTTAAAGAAAAAGATTTTGAGGGATTCAATGTTAGTGTAGCTGATGGATTCACTATGCCTTGCACACGGGTGGTGAAACAAATCAAGATGACCTTAGGAGATTATGAGTTATGTGATGACTTCTATGTGGTTGGCATTGGGGAGACAGATCTTGTATTGGGTGTTCAATGGTTGCACTCTATTGGAGGCTATTACATGAACCATCAAACTATGGAGTTTAAATTTCATTCCAATGGGAAAGAAGTCATATTGAGAGGCTTATCGAATGGAGCACCTAAGGTGGTTTCTGCAAAGAGGATGGAGAGGACTTTTCGAAGAGGACAAGTAGCATGGGCAGTAGGAGTCATAATCCATCCAACAAGCTCTCCAAAGAATCAAGGTAATTTCCATTTTGAAATTCAAAATATTCTTGATCAGCATAGTATAGTTTTCAATGACTTGCCTCAAGGATTACCACCAGATAGAGGTTTTGAGCATGTTATAGAGTTAGAACAGGGTGCCAAACCAGTTATAACAACCCCATACCACCATTCAAGAGGTTATAAGGAAGAAATTGAAAAAACTATTAGAGAACTCCTAAACATGGGATTCATAAGGCCTAGCTCTAGTCCATTTGCATCATTTGTGGTACTTGTCAAGAAAAAGGATGGTACAATGAGAATGTGTATAGATTACAGGGCTCTAAACAAGAAGACCATAAAAAATAGGTATGCCATACCATGCATAGATGAACTCATTGATGAGTTACATGGTGTTGTATACTTCTCAAAGTTTGACTTAAGATCAGGGTACCATCAAATCCGAATGAGGGGTGAAGATGTGGAAAAGACTGCTTTTAGATGTCACTATGGGCACTTTGAATTTCTTGTTATGCCATTTGGCCTCACTAATGCACCTGCAACATTCCAATCTTGTATGAATAAGGTATTCATCCGACATCTTTGAAAAAAAATTTTGGTATTTTTTGATGATATCTTGATTTACAGTAAAACATGGGAAGAGTATCTAAAGCACATAGACACTATTTTGGGAATCTTGGAGCAGTAATCTTTCTATGCTAAGCTATCTAAATGTGAGTTTGGTTTGACAGACTTCCTATATTTGGGACATATTATAAGTTCTAAAGGAGCATAGGTTGATCAAAAAAAAATTTAGGCAATTCTGGATTGGCCTCCACCCACTAATCTTACATAGTTGAGAGGTTTCTTTTGGTTGTGTAGCTACTATAAGAGATTTGCCAAGGGTTTTTCTCAGCTTGCTGCCCCCTTGACTAATTTGACAAAGAAAGGAGCTTTTGTTTGGACATAAGAGGCAAAAAAAAACATTTGATAAGCTTAAGGAGGTAATGAGTTCATGCCTTGTGCTTGCAATTTCAGATTTCTCTACACCTTTTGTTGTTGAATGTGATGCTTTTAGAGAAGGTATAGGGGCTGTCCTAACTCAAAGGGGAAATCCAATAGCATTTGAAAGTAGAAAACTAAATCAATCAGAGAAAGGCTACTCCATCTATGATAAGAAAATGTTGGCAATCATGCATGCACTTCATAAGTTTAGACAATATTTGGTATGTGGGAGATTCATTGTAAAGATAGACCATAATAGCCTCAGGTTCTTCTTGAACCAAAGGGATTTGAATGATCATCAACAAAAATGGGTAAGAAAATTGCAAGCTTATGATTTTTATATTGAATACATGAAAGGAAAGAATAATGTGGTTGCTGATGCTCTCTCAAGAAAGCTCACTCTGTGTTCCTTAACATCTATCTCTGTTGATTGGAAAGTCTCCATAATTTTAGACTATGCTAAAGATTCCTTTGCCACCAAGATTTTGGATAAGTTAGTGGATGATAATAGGTACAAGGTTGTTGATGAATTGATTTATTACAAGAACAAGATCTTCTTAGTGCCAGGATCAAAAACTAAGGAGAAGATACTGAGGGCCTTTCATGACACACCTTTGGCTGGTCACCAGGGATACTTCAAGACATACAAGAAAATTTGAGAGCAGTTTTCATGGAAGGGTATGAAAGAGGATTTCCTTAAACACATTAAGGAATGTATGGTATGCCAACAAAGCAAGAGTAAACAAAATTTTTCTACAAGGTTGTTGTAGCCACTTCCTATTCCTAAACAAAAATGGGAAAGTATTTCCATGGACTTCATCACTAGGTTGCCCAAGGTTCAAGGTAAGGATTGCATATTTGTGGTGGTAGATAGACTAACTAAGTATGCACATTTCTTTCCTATCACATCTGATTTCAAGGCATCACAAGTGGCCGAATTATTCTTTAAGGAAATTTTTAGATTGTATGGCTTGCCTAGAAACATTGTCAGTGATTAAGATAGTATATTCTTCAGCTCTTTTTGGAAGGAGCTCTTTCATTTGGTAGGAACTGAACCCACTCCTAGTACTAGCTATCACCCTCAAACAGATGGACAAAAAGAGATAGTTAATAAATGGATAGAGGGATATTTGCGGAACTATGTTTCAAATCAACAACATGCTTGAGTGAAATGCTTGCACCTAGTGGAGTATTGTTACAATACATCTCATCACATATCTATTGGTATGCCTCCTTTTCATGCTCTTTATGGTTATTATGTCCTTTCCTTTGTTGATTTAGTACTTTCAAATAGCAAAGTACCTATAGCAAGTGATTTTATCAAGCAAAGCTGGGACATAATAAGGTCCCTCAAGGATAATTTACAACATGCACAAAACCAACAAAAGTTGTATGTTGATAGGAAAAGGACTAAAAGATCTTTTGAGGTGGAAGATTTGGTATTTTTTAGGTTGTAGCCATAAAAGCAAAGCACCTTGAAGAGGAGTGGGGTAGAGAAACTCAAGCTCAGGTTCTATGGGCCCTATAAGATCACCAAGAAGGTAGGAGAGGTAGCTTATGAATTGGAGCTCCCACCAAATAGAAAAATACATAATGTTTTCCATGTATCTTTCTTGAAGGAGGTTCTAGGCTAGCAAAGCATAGTATCTATAGAATTACCACCTCTTGATGATGAAGGGAAATTAGTTTTGATACCAGAAGAGATTTTGGATACAAGAGAGAAAATATTGAGAAAAAGGAACATCATAGAGCATTTGGTCAAATGGAAAGGATTACCACTAGAGGATGCAACTTGGGAAGGAGCACATATTCTTAAAGATTCCAATCTTCATTTCTTGAGGACAAGCAATATTTGGGAGGGGAGGACTTGTCATGTCCCCTTTTCAAATATTTAAAAATAATAATCTTTGCTAAGGTAGGCAGGCCCAAAAAAGGTAAAGTTTTAGAAAAAAGGGCTAATCTTTGGAAACCAATGGACTAATAAATAAAAATTATTATTAAAATATATTTGATTAACCTCTCTTGGACGTGAGTTAGGGTTATGCCCTCTTTTAAGGGATTTAGAGGCATTTTGGGCTCATTCCAGAACTTGATTTTCACTTATTGCTTTGTTGTTCTTCAGAGGCTGCCAAACCTGTGGAGAAGGAGACCCAAGGATGGGAGTTTGTAGGTTTCTAGGAAGGCTAAGGATTGGAGTTTGAAGCCATTCCATGTGCAAGCTAATGCAGAGTTTGCCCTTGTGCTAAACAACGCAGATTTGTGGGTTTTCGGGTGTGCTTTTTGTAAGAGTTTGGTGTTTCTAGTTGAGTATTTCATATCAGTTTGGGTTGCTACTATATTTTAGACTTTTAGATGTCAAAAATAGAACTGAATATATGTATTGGGTCAAGGTTAAATTTCTCTGATAGATTATTATTTTTTTGTGTTGATTTCGGGCTATTTTGTGTTATTTTTGGGAGCCCTCCATTTGGGAGCTATTGTGTAAATGTTATACGGATGTAGAAATATCATTTTGTAGGCTGTTATGCTGCTGAAATTTCTATAAAAATCTCCACTTTTAGGTTGTTAGTACCCAAAGTGGTCTCAATTTTTTTTAAACTTTCAGTTTTAGAGGTTGAACCTCTTTGAACCACTTCGAACTGAAGTTCAAAGTAGTTCAAAGTAGTTTGACGGTTCAAAGCAGTTCAAAATGGTCCAATAGCCCAAATGGTTTAGTTCAAAAAGTTCAAAATCTTATCATTCAGGTCCAGGCTCAAAGTGATCAGTTTTAATGATTCAGTGCAAGAGTTCAGAGGTCATACTTCAAAGGCACTCCTCAACTAGAAAAAAAAATGCCAACACAATGGATCTTCAAAATTCTTCTCAGTGGTCTAAAAAGGTTTAGTTTATTTGAAGTCACAAGTTCAAGTTCATACTTCAGAGTCTTCACCATCAAATGTTCAGGCTAGAATTTGAAGATATGAATAAGCTTGGGGAGGTATCCTAGTCAAAGGACAGAATGCCATCATGGTAAATCTTCAAGGTTCCTCAATCCAAAGGTTTGAAGTGGTTCGGTGTTTCGAGATGCAAATTTAGAGACAAGATTTAGGCTCAATATCTTCATGTTTGGTGATCTAGTGTAGAGGCATAGAAATTTTAGGTGTAGAATTCATTGGAAGCTTTGCCAGATTTATCAAATTCTTTCTTGACACTTCAATTAAAATTTCAGTATTCAAGGATGCAATTATATGACTCGATATTTCAATCATAAATGGACTAGGGATAACACATTGTTGATGAATTTGGGTTCATTTTTCTTTCAAACCGATCTCAAGCTGATAAGGAAAACTTGATTCATGCTGAAATGGTTACCGTCCGCAACACGATGAAGCTTAGAGGATCAGTGAACAATCACATCCGTCTATGATAAACCCTGACTAGTTCCTACATCTCCATATAGAGGAACGTGGATATGATCGAGGCATCAAATGGCCATGTGCAAAACCTAAATCCATCCAAAAATGATACCAAGCAGCGAAGATAACAGTCAGATTTTTATGAGTTGTGGGACCATTTCAAAATTCAAAACTCTAGATGTAGAATACATAAAGCTGTGGGATCCCATGATAAAGCCAACTCAATCCACCACATTCGTGGATCTCTTATTGAACTTCTTTTTTTTTGGTCATGTGCAGCACCATTCAAATAATTCAAATAGCAAGGCAATAGTATTTCATGATAGGTTCTGGGAATGAAGTGATGGAGCAGATGGCAGAAGGGCATTTCCCCTATCAGGAGTCAGTGGTTACAGAAGAGAAAGAAAGTGAATTCGGTTGTAGTAGAGAAATCAAAAGGCCCAAACTTAGAAATTCACTATTTTTCATCAAATCGATATGTTGGAGAATGAATCTTAACCTTCATTAACCGCCTCAAGTGTTTCCTCTGTCAGTCAAATCAAAGCAAATGAAGGATTTGCAAATAGGCTTGAAATGTCTCATATTGATACATCAAGAGAATTGTTGCCCACTGGTTACAATCGAGTAGCTACATTTATTGATAATTTGATCATCCACATGTGAGAGGTACAGTGCTTATTCTTAGAAATACTAGAGGCCTAGGAGTGCTCTATTTTTTCCACAGGCCAATACACAGCTTCCATGCGTCACGTCTAGGTAAAGTAACTGGAGTCATCGGGGCCCTATGAACATGAAATCTATCTTAGAAAAGACACAACATATGTATATTTTGAATTGAATGGTCAACCTTTTATAAAGAAACATAAGGAAATTAGAATCCATATACAAGACCTGAACCCTGATCTTTGGAGTGCCAACTATGCATACTCGGTAAGAGCAATAGCAATTATAAGAAGAAAACATTCACGGAATGAGAGTGGCCATTTATACTGTTACAGAGGTTCAAATAAATGCCAAACCAAATGTCTCCATTCAGAACAAATATACTCAGAATGGTTCTTCTCACAATGGTTTAAGGTCTAGAATAAAATATCGAGGTTCTGTGACTCCGAAGCCATGAAACTTATTGGATTTGTTGTGCTACACATGCGACATGGAGTGATCTGGCATCACAAGTTTATCGTCAAAGACTCATGTTTTCTATGATTCTCACAGAATGTTTTGATTGTTGATTGTGATGAAGGGAAACCTACAGTCAATTTGGGAAGACTAAAGAAAACAATGATTCATTTTCTAACACATGGCTGGACAAGATTAGATAAATTTTTCTCAAGAAAAGTTGTGGTGTATCATGATCCAATACGATACTAAAAGGGATTTTTAATAAAGTGTTTTATTATAAATTAAATGTTGTGCACATATGAAAGTGTAAGAGAAAGGGAAAGAGGAAGCGAAAAGATTTCCAAGAAGCAGTTATAGAAACTAAACAGTCGGCCACCAAATTCTATAAATGATGAAAGCATTAAACAATAAGGGGGTTCCATTCTTCCTACTTTCAACTGTAGACTTTGTGCTCTAGAAGGGAAGGAGATTCTGCAAATTATTCCATTTTTCTTGAGAGGCTGTGAGAGGTAGAGCATGGGTTATTTCTCTTTTCCAAAACTGTGTATCTGATTTAGAGATAGAATTTTAATGGCTGATGTAACATTGTGAAAGAAGTTTCCATCTTTCTTGAAATAGTGATTTGGTTGTAATGTGTGCAAGATATTTTTTGATCTTTTGTTGTCAGGGAAGGGAGACTGAGGGTTAAGTATATCAGAACTTTGATTATGGTCTATTTTCCTTCCACTGATTATGAACGTTGTGTCATTTTTAGTTTTCTCTGAATTACATTTAAATATCGTTGTTTTCTTGTTACATCATCAATTCAAACACCTTTAAAGGCTTTGAGTTTTATTTCTCTCGAGAGAATGGAAGATATATTTTATTCCATTACACGATGCAACGTTCAGCAAATGAACTTTGTGTCACTTGCTATTCTTTGCTTTCTTTCTATGTAGTAATATAAGTTTACACATTTACGATGTATTTACTGGTAGATGTTTGATATCCTTTTATGATTTTTGGTAAAAGCATTAACATTTAATTCATTGTAAATCATATATGGGGAGCTGTACCCAATAAAATTTAGAGGAAAGTTATCAATCTAGTAGTGATAACTTGTCCAACTGTTGGTGTCGATTTGTTCTTCATTTGGGCATTCAGGGTCAGATTTGCACACATTCTCTTGAAGGACAATATCTTTACTAACAGATTTTTGGTGACTCTGCTGGGGAATTTTGAAGTGAAGATTTAAGTGCCTAACATTTGTTTCCTTAGTTTTATAATTATCTCTATGTGCAGGAGATTGGTGACTCTATGTCAAGACCATGTCGGACATGGAATTAATGAGAAAACAAAGGCTAGATCCTTCTCTCTTAGAGCTTTGTCAAATTGATGATAAAGTCTTACATGATCTTATGGACAGTTTCAAAATAAGTATTTCCAAAGTTATCTAGAAAAATTTGAGTTTTGAAGATGATGCACATTCTTGGCTGCTATGGAAAGGCCTTTGTGGAAGATTTCATAAGCTGAAACACTTGCAAATTCTTGAGGAAGAAGTGGCTCAGTTAAAGGAGCATTTGAAAGAAAATGATGATGGACCTCCCATTATTTCAGTCTCACCCATGTATCTCAATTTCCTTGTCATGAGTGATCAGGAAGTACAGACAAAGTTACTCTAGCCTCATGTTGATCCAGTTTCAATAGATGAAAATATATGTGCCAACAATGGAGCAAGGGTAAGCAATAATGATGAAATATTACCCCAAGATTTTTCTTCATCCCATGTAGAAATCTTTTTAGTATAAGAACACGGTGATCATTCTTTGTTTCACGATTCTATTGGAATGTTGTCTAGTGATGCTTTACCCGTAAATGAATCTTTAGATGTCATGAGGAATTGTGAAGACATTGGCTCTTTGAATGAAAATGCTAGAAGAGATCATATCCTTGCAACTTTTCCTTCTGAAGATTTTGCAGCAGCAAGCCCTATAGATGATGCTGATTTTCATGGACGTATATTTAAATCTCTTTCTCCACATCTTGAGAGTTTCAATTTTAACTATGTTGACAGTCTCCCTATTTTAGAAGCTCCTATTGATGAGGAACTTGACAACTTGCCTTCATATTTTCAATCTTTCACCTTTGATATTGATCATCTTTCTTTGAAAAGTCTTCTTGATGAAAGAATCCAGAATAACATATAATCTGAAAATGAACTCCCTATCATTATAAAGAATGAAGATGATATCTTGTGCTTACAAACTAGTGACGAGTTCTTGCAATGAATTTTTTTCATTTGATGATGAAATATGTAACTATGACAAGGTGAAAGTGCATGAAGAGAAGTCTCTTTTCCTTGATAAAGATATTGAAATAAGTATTCAATTTGAAAACTGCCCAGCTGAAGCATGGAGAGGAATGTCACTTGATCAGCAAGAAGAAATCATTGTCAAATTCTTGTTATATATTCAGCTGAAAGATTTCTCTCCAAATAGTCCTTTTGATGGTGACTCATTCCTTCATAGAGAAAAGAAAAAGATACCTCTAGATGAAGACACCTTTGCTGAATTTCTTGTTGAGATACAAAAATATGAAGCTGACCTTCAATCTAGCAGTGATTTGGCATATGCATTAAAGAATGCAATTCTTGATGAAGAAGAGGAGGTCATAAACACATTTTTGTCATCACTCAATCCGGGGTACTTCAATAATATCTCAGGTACCTATTTTTATCAGTTTCATAATTAAACATTTCTTGATATATTTCCTCTTCATCAATCTACACATAGTGTTACTGATTGGGATTGTGGAAGAAATGCTGAAAAGTTTGATGACATTTTGGGAAGAGAAAAGAATAGAATTCATGGCATGTTTGATGACATTTTGGGAAGAGAAAAGAATAGAATTCATGGCATGTTTGATGATAGCTGGTTCCTTGAAAGAAATAGAGAAAACATATATCCAAGAATTGATCCTGTGTTGAAGGAGGTGTCATTATGGTTGCGAGATGATCATGACCATACACTAGAGTTGAATCTGCATGACAATGTTTCTGAGGATTGCATATCATCTTTTGGTGAGGATTTTTTATATCATCTTTTTCAGCTTGAGGTAGAATCAAATTTTGCTAGCATGAAGGATCCATATTTAGGTGAAGAAGAATACTATGATGAATTGTGGCTTTTTGGAAAAGAAGGTTGGATCAGCATATGCATGCATGTAGTTAGTTTGAATTTTGGCATTGAAAGAGTTGTCATCACGTTATGGTTTTGATCTATTCCAATGAGACATGACTTGCTGCTCCAGAAAGGATGCTACTTCTCCCAGCTGGTAAATGGATTTGCATGATTCCTTTCCTTTCTTTTGGTTCTCATGGTAGGTTCTCTTCCTACCTTTGTATATATTTTATAAATAAGTTTTGAGGTGCGTAGTGTAGTTGGAATAATGTGCAAGCTTTAGGCTTGCTGGTAGTTTTCGCTTGTGGTTGGTTTTGTTTAGTGGTTTTTCCCTGCTCCCCTCCACCCTCTCAACAAGTAACTCCTAGTCTTCTCTTGTTGAATCTATTTGTCCAATGGATAAGGCACTATTCTTTTCCCAGAGATTACTAGAGTTCTCTGATTTCACAACAAAATTAGTCCCACAGTTAGAGCTCCTATTAGTACCCAAAGTGGTCTCAATTTTTTTTAAACTTTTAGTTTCAGAGGTTGAACCTCTTTGAACCACTTCGAACAGAAGTTTGAAGTAGTTCAAAGTAGGTTGATGGTTCAAAGCGGTTCAAAATGGTCCAATAGCTGAAACAGTTCAATTCAACAAGTTAAGAATCTTATCATTCAGGTCCAGGCTCAAAGTGATCAGGTTTAATAATTTAGTGCAAGAGTTTAGAAGTCATAGTTCAAAGGCACTCCTCAACTAGAGAAAAAAATGCCAACATAGTGGATCTTAAGAATTCTTCTCAGTGGTCTAAAAAGGTTTAGTTTATTTGAAGTCACAAGTTCAAGTTCGGACTTCAGAGTCTTCACCATCAATTGTTCAAGCTAGAATTGGAAGATATGAATCAGCTTGGGGAGGCATCGTAGTCAAAGGGCAGAATGCCATCATGGTAAATCTTCAAGGTTCCTCAATCCAAAGGTTTGAAGTGGTTCGGTGTTTTGACATGGAAATTTAGAGACAAGATTCAGGATCAATATCTTCAAGTTTGGTGATCTAGTGCAGAGGCATAGAAAGTTTAGGTGTAGACTTCATTGGAAGCTTTGCTAGATTTATCAAATTCTTTCTTGACACTTCAATTCAAATTTTAGTAATCAAAGATGCAATTATATGACTCGAGATTTCAGTCATAAATGGACTAGGGATAACACATTGTTGATGAAATTGGGTTCATGTTTCTTTCAAACCGATCTCAAGCTGATAAGGAAAACTTGATTCATGCTAAAATGGTTACTATGCACAACATCATGAAGCTTAGAGGATCGGTGAAAAATCACATATGTCTATGATAAACCTCGACTAGTTCCTACATCTCCATATAGAGGAACATGGATATGATCAAGGCATCAAATGGCCACGTGCAAAACCTAAATCCATGCAAAAATGATACTGAGCAGTGGAGATAGCAGTCAGATTTTTACGAGTTGTGGGACCATTTCAAAATTCAAAACTTCGAATGTAGAATATATAAAGCCATGGGATCCAATGATAAAGCCAACTCAATTGACCGCATTCATGGATCTCTTATTGAACTTCTTTCTTTTTGGTCATGTGTAGCACCATTCAAACAATTCAAATAGCAAGGAAATAGTATCTCATGATAGGTTCTGGGAATGAAGTGACAGAGCAGATGGCAGAAGGATGTTTCCTCTATCAGGAGTCAGTGGTTACAGAAGAGAAAGAAAGTGAATTCGGTTGCAGTAGAGAAATCAAAATGCTCAAACTTAGCAATTCAGTATTTTTCATCAAACCGATATGTTGGAGAATGAATCTTAACCTTCATTGACCACCTCAAGTGTTTCCTCTGTCAGTCAAATCAAAGCAAATGAAGGATTTGCAAATGGGCTTGAAATGTCTCATATTGATACATCAAGAGAATCGCTGCCTGTTGGTTATAATCGAGTAGCTACATTTCTTGATAATTTGATCATCCACATGTGAGAGGTGCAATGCTTATTCTTAGGAATACTAGACGCCTAGGAGTGCTCTATTTTTTCCATAGGCCAATACACAGCTTCTATGCATCGCGTCTAGGTAAAGTAACCAGAGTCATCGGGGCCCTATGAACATGAAATCTGTCTTAGAAAAGACACAACATATGTATATTTTGAACTGAATGGTCAACCTTTTAAAAAGAAACATAAGGAAATTAGAATCCAAATATAGGACCCGAACCCCGATATTTTGATTGCCGACTGTGCATACTCAATAAGAGCAATAGTGATTATAAGAAGAAAAAATTCATGAAATGAGAGTGGCCATTTATACTATTACAGAGGTTCAAATAAATGCCAAACCAAATGTCTCCATTCAGAACACATATACTTAGAATGGTTCTTCTCACAATGGTGTCTAGTCTAGACTAAAATATGGAGGTTCTGTGACTTGGAAGCCATGAAACTTATTGGATTTGTTGTGCTACACATGTGGCACGAAGTGATCTGGCATCACAAGTTTATTGTCAAAGCCTCATGTTTTCTATGATGCTCACAAAATGTTGTTATTGTTGAGTGTGATGAAGGGAAACATACGGTCAATTTGGGAAGACTAAAGAAAACAATGATTCATTTTCTAACACGTGGCTGGACAAGATTAGATAAATTTTTCATAAGAAAAGTTGTGGTCTATTGTGATCCAATACGATACTAAAATTGATTTATAATAAAGTGTTTTATTATAAATTAAATCTTGTGCACATATTAAAGTGTAAGAGAAAGGGAAAGAGGAAGTGAAAAGATTTCCAAGAAGCAGTTATAGAAACTAAAAGTCAGCCACCAAATTCTATAAATGATGAAAGCATTAAACAATGAGGGGGTTCCATTCTTCCTGCTTCCAACTGTAGACTTTGTGCTCCAGAAGGGAAGGAGATTCTGCAAATTATTCCATTTTTCTTGAGAGGCTGTGAGAGGCAGAGCATGGGTTATTTCTCTTTTCCAAAACTGTGTGTCTGATTTAGAGATAGAATTTTAATGGTTGATGTAACATTGTGAAAGAAGTTTCCGTCTTTCTTGAAATAGTGATTTGGTTGTAATGTGTGCAAGATATTTTGTGATCTTTTTCTGTTAGGGAAGGAAGATTGAGGGTTAAGTATATCAAAAGTTTGATTATGGTGTATTTTCCTTCCACTGATTATGAACTTTGTGTCATTTTCAGTTTTCTCTGAATTACATTTCAATATCATTGTTTTCTTGTTACATCATCAGTTCAAACATCTTTAAAGGGTCTGAGTTTTATTTCTCTCAAGAGAATGGAAGATATATTATATTTCATTACACGATGCAACGTTCAACAAATAAACTTTGTGTCACTTGTTGTTCTTTGCTTTCTTTCTATGCAGTAATATAAGTTTACACATCTATGTTGTATTTACTGGTAGATGTTTGATATCCTTTTATGCTTTCTGTTAAAAGCATTCACATTTAATTCATTGTAAATCATATATGGGGAGCTGTACCCGATAAATTTCAGAGGAAAGTTATCAATCCAATGATAACTTTTCCAACTGTTGGTGTCCATTTGTTCTTCATTTGGGCATTCAGGGTCGAATTTACACACATTCTCTTGAAGGACAATATATTCACTAAGAGATTTTTGGCGACTCTGCTGGGGAATTTTGAAGTGAAGATTTAAGTGCCTAGCATTTGCTTCCTCAGTTTTATAATTATCTTCGTGTGCAGGAGATTGGTGACTCTATGTGAAGACCATGCCGGACATGGAAGTCATGAGAAAACAAAGGCCAAATCCTTCTCTCTTAGAGCTTTGTCAAATTGATGATAAAGTCTTACATGATTTAATGGATAGTTTCAGAAAAAGTATTTCCAAAGGTATCCAAAAAAATCAAAGTTTTGAAGATGATGCAAGTTCTTGGCTGCTATGGAAAGGCCTTTGCGAAAGATTTCATAAGCTGAAACACTTGCAAAACCTCGAGGAAGAAGTGGCCTGGTTAAAGGAGCATTTCAAAGAAAATGATGATGGACCTCCTGTTATTTCAGTCTCACCCATGTATCTCAATTTCCTTGTCATGAGTGATCAAGAAGTACAGTCAAAGTTACTCCAGCCTCATGCTGATCTAGTTTCAATAGATGAAAATATATGTGTCAACAATGGAGCAAGGGTAAGCAATAATGATGAAATATTACCTCAAGATTTTTCTTCATCCCATGTAGAAAGCTTTTCAGTGAAAGAACACGGTGATTGTTCTTTGTTTCACGATTCTGTTGGAATGTTGTCTAGTGATGCTTTACCCGTAAATGAATCTTTAGATGTCATGAGGAATTGTGAAGACATTGGCTCTTTGAATAAAAATGCTAGAAGAGATCATATCCTTGAAACTTTTCCTTCTGAAGATTTTGAAGCAGCAAGCCTTGTAGATGATGTTGATTTTCATGGAGGTATATTTAAATCTCTTTCTCCACATATTGAGAGTTTCAATTTTAACTATGTCGACAGTCTCCCTATTTCAGAAGCTCCTAGTGATGAGGAACTAGACAACTTGCCTGCATAGTTTCAATCTTTCACCTTTGATATTGATCATCTTTCTTTGAAAAGTCTTCTTTATGAAAGAATCCAGAATAACATACAATCTGAAAATGAATTGCCTATCATTATAAAGAATGAAGATGATTCCTTGTGCTTACAAACCAGTGATGAGTTCTTGCAAATATTTTTTTTCATTTGATGATGAAATATGTAACTATGACAAGGTGAAAGTGCATGAAGAGAAGTTTATTTTCCTTGATAAAGATACTGAAATAATTAGTTAGTTTGAAAACTTCCCAGCTAAAGCATGGAGAGGAATGTCACTCGATCAGCAAGAAGAAATCAATGTCAAATTCTTGTTATATCTTCAGCCGAAAGATTTCTCTCCAAATAGTCCTTTTGATGGTGACTCATTCCTTCATAGAGACAAGAAAAAGATACCTCTAGATGAAGACACATTTGCTGAATTTCTTGTTGAGATACAAAAATATGAAGCTGACCTTCAATCTAGCAGTGATTTGGCATATGCATTAAAGAATGCAATTCTTGATGAAGAAGAGGAGGTCATAAACACATTTTTGTCATCAATCAATCTGGGGTACTTCAATAATATCTTAGGTACCTATTTTTATCAGTTTCAGAATGAAACATTTCTTGATATATTTCCTCTTCATCCATCTATGTATAGTGTTACTGATTGGGATTGTGGAAGAAATTCTAAAAAGTTTGATGACATTTTGGGAAGATAAAAGAATACAATTCGTGGCACGTTTGATGATAGATGGTTCCTTGAAAGAAATAGAGAAAACATATATCCAAGAATTGATCCTATGTTGAAGGAGGCATCATTATGGTTGCGAGATGATCATGACCATACACTAGAGTTGAATCTGCATGATAATGTTTCTGAGGATTGCATATCATCTTTTGATGAGGATTTTTTATATCATGTTTTTCAGCTTGAGGTAGAATCAAATTTTTCTAGCATGAAGGATCCATTTTTAGGTGAAGGAGAATACTATGATGAATTGTGGCTGTTTGGAAAAGAAGGTTGGATCAGCATATGCATGCATGCAATTAGTTTGAATTTTGGCATTGAAAGAGTTGTCAGCATGTTATAGTTTGGATCTATTCCAATGAGACATGACTTGCTACTCCATAAAGGATGCTACTTCTCCCAGCTGGTAAATGGATTTGCATGATTCCTTTCCTTTCTTCTAGTTCTCATGGTAGGTTCTCTTCCTACCTTTGTATATATTTTGTAAATAAGTTTTGTGGTGCGTAGTGTAGTTGGAATAATGTGCATGCTTCAGGCTTGCTAGTAGTTTTGGCTTGTGGTTGGTTTTGTTTTGTGGTTTTTCCCTACTCCCCTCTGCCCTCTCAACAAGCAGCTCCCAGTCTTCTCTTGTTGACTCTATTTGCCCAATTAATAAGGCACTATTCTTTTTCCAGAGATTACTAGAGTTCTTTGATTTTGCAACAAAATCAGTCTCACAGTTAGAGCCCCTGTTATTACCCAAAGTGGTCTCATTTTTTTAAAAAGTTTCAGTTTCAGAGGTTGAACCTCTTTGAACCACTTCAAACTGAAGTTCGAAGTAGTTCAAAGTAGATCGACAGTTCAAAGTGGTTCAAAATGGTCCAATAGCGCAAATGGTTCAGTTCAACAAGTTCAGAATCTTATCATTCAGGTCTAGGCTCAAAGTGATCAGGTTAAATGATTCAGTGCAAGAGTTTAGAGGTCATAGTTCAAAGGCACTCCTCAACCAAAGAAAAAAATGCCAGCATAGTGGATCTTCAGAATTCTTCTTAGTGGTCTAAAAAGGTTTAGTTTATTTGAAGTCACAAGTTCAAGTTCAGACTTCAGAGTCTTCACCATCAAATGTTTAGGCTAGAATTTGAAGATATGAATCAGCTTGGGGAGGCACCCTAGTCAAAGGGCAGAATGCCATCATGGTAAATCTTCAAGGTTCCTCAATCCAAAGGTTTGAAGTGGTTCAGTGTTTTGACATGAAAATTTAGAGACAAGATTTGGGCTCAATATCTTCAAGTTTGGTGATCTAGTGCAGAGGCATAGAAAGTTTAGGTGTAGACTTCATTGGAAGCTTTGCCAGATTTATCAAATTCTTTCTTGACACTTCAATTCAAATTTCAGTATTCAAAAATGCAATTATATGACTTGGGATTTCAGTCATAAATGGACTAGGGATAACACATTGTTGATGAAATTGGGTTCATGTTTCTTTCAAACCGATCTCAAGTTGATAAGGAAAACTTGATTCATGCTAAAATGGTTACTATGTGCAACACGATGAAGCTTAGAGGATTGGTGAACAATCACATCTGTTTATGATAAACCCCAACTAGTTCCTACATCTCCGTATAGAGGAACGTGGATATGATCGAGGCGTCAAATGGCCACGTGCAAAATCCAAATCCATGCAAAAATGATACCAAGCAGCGGAGATAGCAGTTAGATTTTACGAGTTGTGGGACCATTTCAAAATTCAAAATTCTAGATGTAGAATACATAAAGCCATGGGATCCCATGATAAAGCCAACTCAATCCACCACATTCGTGGATCTCTTATTGAACTTCTTTTTTTTTGGTCATGTGCAGCACCATTCAAACAATTCAAATAGCAAGGCAATAGTATTTCATGATAGGTTGTGGGAATGAAGTGATGGCGCAGATGGCAGAAGAGCATTTCCTCTATCAGGAGTCAGTGGTTACAGAAGAGAAAGAAAGTGAATTCAGTTGCAATAGAGAAATCGAAAGGCCCAAAATTAGAAATTCACTATTTTTCATCAAATCAATACATTGGAGAATGAATCTTAACCTTCATTGACCGCCTCAAGTGTTTCCTCTGTCAGTCAAATCATAGCAAATGAAGGATTTGCAAATGGGCTTGAAATGTCTCATATTGATACATCAAGAGAATCGCTGCTTGCTGGTTACAATCGAGTAGCTACATTTATTGATAATTTGATCATCCAAATGTGAGAGGTACAGTGCTTATTATTAGAAATACTGGAGGCCTAGGAGTGCTCTATTTTTTCCACAGGCCAATACACAGCTTCTATGCGTCATGTCCAGGTAAAGTAACTGGAGTCATCGGGGCCCTATGAACATGAAATTTGTCTTAGAAAAGACACAACATATGTATATTTTGAACTGAATGGTCAACCTTTTTAAAAGAAACATAAGGAAATTAGAATCCAAGTACAGGACCTGAACCTTGTTATTTGGAGTGTCGACTGTGCATACTCGGTAAGAGCAATAGCGATTACAAGAAGAAAACATTCATGGAATTAGAGTGGCCATTTATACTATTACAGAGGTTCAAATAAATGCCAAACCAAATGTCTCCATTCAAAACACATATACTCAAAATGGTTCTTCCCACAATGGTGTAAGGTCTAGACTGAAATATGGAGGTTCTCTGACTTCGAAGCCATCAAACTTATTGGATTTGTTGTGGTACACATGCGACATCGAGTGATCTGGCATCACAAGTTTATCGTCAAAGACTCATGTTTTCTATGATGCTCACAGAATGTTTTGATTGTTGAGTGTGATGAAGGGAAACCTACAGTCAATTTGGGAAGACTAAAGAAAAAAATGATTCATTTTCTAACACATGGCTGGAAAAGATTAGATAAATTTTTCTCAAGAAAAGTTGTGGTCTATCATGATCCAATACGATACTAAAATGGATTTGTAATAAAGTTTTTTATTATAAATTAAATCTTGTGCACATATGAAAGTGTAAGAGAAAGGGAAAGAGGAAGCGAAAATATTTCCAAGAAGCAGTTATAGAAACTAAATAGTCGGCCACAAAATTCTATAAATGATGAAAGCATTAAGCAATGAGGGGGTTCCATTCTTCCTACTTTCAACTATAGACTTTGTGCTCCAGAAGGGAAGGAGATTCTGCAAATTATTCCATTTTTCTTGAGAGGCTATGAGAGGCAGAGCATGGGTTATTTCTCTTTTCCAAAACTGTGTATCTGATTTAGAGATAGAATTCTAATGGTTGATGTAACATTGTGAAAGAAGTTTCCATCTTTCTTGAAATAGTGATTTGGTTGTAATGTGTGCAAGATATTTTTTGATCTTTTGCTGTCAGGGAAGGGAGACTGAGGGTTAAGTATATCAGAACTTTGATTATGGTGTATTTTCCTTCCACTGATTATGAATGTTGTGTCATTTTCAGTTTTCTCTGAATTACATTTAAATATCGTTGTTTTCTTGTTACATCATCAGTTCACACATCTTTAAAGGCTCTGTGTTTTATTTCTCTCAAGACAATGGAAGATATATTTTATTTCATTACACGATGCGATGTTCAGCAAATGAACTTTGTGTCACTTGTTGTTCTTTGCTTTCTTTGTATGCAATAATATAGGTTTACACATCTACACTATATTTACTGGTAGATGTTTGATATCTTTTTATGCTTTCTGGTAAAAGCATTCACATTTAATTCATTATAAATCATATACGGGGAGCTGTAACGGATAAAATTTAGAGGAAAGTTATCAATCCAATGATAACTTGTCCAACTGTTGGTGTTGATTTGTTCTTCATTTGGGCATTCAAGGTCAGATTTCCACACATTCTCTTGAAGGAAAATCTGTTCACTAACATAGGTTTATTAATAATATGTGAAGTTGTGAAGTTTTTGGCACTATTTCGGGCATACCCGATTTGGGGTTTATTGAGAAATTGGTGGATCCTTGTCATATTGGTTGTTTGATTTTGAAAATCTTATTAAAGGCTTGAAATATAATCTAAAATCAAAAAATGGGACATTTCAACTTGGTAGGGGATATTGATACCAAGCAGAGTACTACAGGTCATGTATTTACTATTGGTGGAGCAAGCGTGAGTTGGGTTTCTAGGTTACAGAAGGTTAATACTATATTCACTACAAAGGTAGAGTATGTTGCTTCTATAGATGTAGCCAAGGATATTATATGGCTTTAGTTCTTCTTGGAAGAATTGGTTCACCCTCAGAAGGATAATTATTTGTTTATAGATAGCCAAATTTTCATTCATCTTACAAGGAATTCAGCTTTGCATTCAAAGACAAAACACATACAGTTGTTGTACCATTTCATTCAGTCAATTTTGGAGGATGGATAGTTAAAGCTAGACAAGATACATGTGGGTGAAAAATCTAGTAGATATGTTTACAAAGGTAGTAACAAGAGAGAAGATGATCTCCTCTTCAATTTTGGTTGGTCTTCTAGATTGAACATGAATAAAAGAGCAACAGAGTCTAGGGTACTTTGATCCAGTGGGAGCCTCATAGAGGAGCAACATAGCTATAAGATCAATCTCCAAGTGAGAGATTTTTAGATTGTGGTGATTAATTAGGTAAATACTATACATACTCAAAACAAATTTGGGTCCTATTTTATCAAGATTTTGGGTTGACATGTAATTATTAATTATAACCCTAAAGTAGTAAAAATACTTATGTAAAAGAGCTTAGGGTTAGGGATTTTTCATTGTGGTGATGCAAAAATTGGTTCTTGTAGTAGTATTGAGCTATAAGGAATTACCAATTGTAATAAGGTTTTAATCATAGGATCATAATAATATTAGACTTGATGTTTGGTGGACATATCCCAAGGATTGAGTGAACCATGTTAAATCTTGGTGCCTTATGTTCTTTTATGTGCGATATATTATTTTTTGAATTTTTTTTTATTTGCATGTAATTGTTATTTCTATTTGTGATTTAATCCTAACACTCCCTTCCTTTGTCGAAGTGAAAACCATATTCTTCATTAGCATGATTGTAGGAGGCTTGACCATGGTAGCAAGATTAGGAATGAACCTTCTTACAAAGTTCATCCTACCAAGGAAGCTTTGCAATCCTTTCTTATGACTAGGAAGTGGGAGAGCAAGAATTGCTTGTACTCTTTCTGGATCAATGGTTAACCCATCCTTAGACATAATATGTCCCAACAACCTTCCCTGACTAGTGGAAAACACACACTTGCTTATATTTAAGAACACACCATACTCCCTACATTTGATAAACACTTGCCTCAAATGACCAAAGTGGTCTACCACATTCCTTGAGTAGATTGTTATGTCATCAAGGTAGACCAACACAAACTTCTCATGCATTCTCTTGAAAGCCATCTATATTTCTTTCTGAAATGTAGCACTTGCATTGGTTAGTCCAAAAATCATTTTATTATAGGAATAAGTGCCCCATTTAGTGATGAAGGCTATCTTGTATCCATTAGACTTGTAGACTAACACTTGGTTGTAACCTAAAAACCCATCAAGGAAGGAAAATCTTTTAGAGCCATTAACATTGGATAAGATTTGTTCCATGGAAGGGAGAGGATAATTATCTTTGAGAAAGGCCCTATTTAGGTCTCTAAAATCTACACATAATCTAATTTCTCCATTCTTCTTCCTAAGAGAAACAAGGTTATCTTCCCAAGAGGAATGCTTAATAGAAAAAATAATATTAGCCTCTATTAGATTGGATAGCTCATTTCTCATCATAGGCTCAATCTTAGGATTGACTAATCTTTGTTTCTATCTAATAGGATTGACATCACTATTTAAATATATGGCATATTGAAACAAACTTGGGTCAAAACCCTTTAAATCATCATATGTCCATGCAAATACATCATTGAATTCTTTACATAAATGAAAAAAACTTTCTTAATCAGCTTCAATGTGTACCTTTCCTAAATTTAGAACTTTTCCATCAATAATGGCAACTAGTATATGGTCATCCTTATTTGTAGCTAGGTTTGGGCCCTTGCTCCTTTCTTGATCATTGGGATTGAAGATACATTCTAAGGTGATTAAACCCTTAGGAAACTTGTTGGAGCTGAGATTGATGATTTGATCATCATATTGATTTTGTAGCTTGGACTAATTCCTATCAGAGAATTCTGCTTCACTTTGCAAAAGAATTGACAATTTTCAAATTTGAATCAAACACCTACCAATTAGTATGACTATCTGTGTAGTGCCTCTCATGTTTGTAGTTTGCACCTTGTTGTCTATTTTTATTTGAGAGATACTTGATAATCTTATTGTTATTTTTATTTTGAGATGACTTGAGGGTCAGATGTATATGTTAATTTAGTACCATATATGCTTTACTTCTATACTATTTAGTTCATCATATTTGCATGTTAATGGTATTTTGAGATGATAGTAGATCTATGATGATATCTAATTTTATGGATTATTGGACATAATTGTTGATTATGTTATGAGATGGATTTTATGCTATGGTTATTTGCTTCATTCTTATACCTTTATGCTTTCTACAAATTTGAGTGATGTAAATGTATTAATTAGTTATTTAATTTATTTTGCTTTGGCTGTGATATTATTATGCAATTACACTTGATCGTGTGTTTTAGTGTGCAAGATTTATATCCCTAGCAATGGCACATGGAGTTAGCGATTTAGCTGTTTATATTTTACCAATCTCATCCATGTATGGTCAACATATCCTTATTTTAATTGTTTCAATTAAAACCTTTCAGTGAGTAGTAAATCCAAACTCATCTACATTATGTGATTAGACTAGTGAGAATGTCTATGCATTTAGAGGTTTGCATTGTCGCAAAAGTGTTAAGTGATTTTCTTTGATTTTGTGTTTTTGGGTTTTAAATCTTTTCGAATTTGATTTCTAGCAGCTTTTCCTTAGTTGAATTCCCATTATAGAGAATAACTTATTTTCATTTGGGTCAATTTGGAATCTAACTACTCTAGCTAGCTATTTTCCCTAATCAACTATTAACTTGAAAAGTGAATTCATTATTGACTTCTCACTTTTTGAAATAGAAAATTGGAGAGTTTTTTGAGAATCCTCTTCTAAAGGGTTCAAATTCTATTCATTCTAGGAGCTATTAGCGTGGGTTTTTCATGAGATTAGTCTCATTGGATCCAATTTAGGGATATTATGCTTTGTTGTCACTTTTAGTAGATTTGGCAAGTTATTTATTTTATTGTGTGGGTTTCAGTTTCTGCCCCATTTGCTATCAGGTAGGGCCTTCCTATTTTATTTATTTTACTCTATTTCAGCTTTTTTTTCTTGTAGTAGTATGTTAGGAGACTAAGAACTAGTGTTCCTCTCTATTTTTATTTGTTGGTTCTACCCTATTGGTGGGGTATGAATGTTTTCCCTAATTTTGGGATGAGGGTTTGGGGTTTTGAGCCATTATGCTGGCCATTTTTGCATACGGTGTCTAATTTCATTATTTTGGATTTTTGGGGTTTTTGTACCCAAAGATCAAATGGGTTTTATGTTTGGAATTTTTTTCAAATTTTGGGGTTTTTACCTTTCTTTGCATGCCACCCTATTTTCTCAAGTTTTCTTGTCATGAGTTGGGCCGTGGACCTGGAGTATCCATTTGGATATTTGTTGGACCTTTATTGCACTTTTATGTTGCATTGGGATGCATTCCATATCCATCCTCTTGAGTCTATTTTTGGTTGAGTGACTTTCTATATTATTTTCTTATCCAGTCCTTGTGTTATGATCTTCGTGATGGTAGTGTGCCATGCACAAGTATTTATGCACATATTATTAGTTGACTTGTGAGTCTCATTCTTCTATGGTACTTCTAGAAGTTATGATTATTGGGGTTGGGTTGGGAGTTTGCATTCATACATGCACTCATCATTGGATGAACATGGGTAGGGTAGGGTAGCATATGGAGGGTCTTCCATCCTACAGCTTGGTGACTATTTCTCATTGGTTGCAAGAAGAAGTTTTATATAAGTTATAACTAAATTAAAACATTTGGATGGCAATAAAATATAAAATAATTAAAAATGGAAATTGAGCACATTCCATTGGGAAGTTGATGCTGCTAGTAATAGCTTGGGCTTGTCAATGCCAAGTGACTCTCCATGATGTAAGCCCCTATGTAGTAGCCCATTGAGATGTCTGACTAGGACCTATAGTTTATGCATTTCCTTGTCTTAGATTCAATAATCATACTGTATGGTGTGTGTGTGTGTGTTAGCCATGGATGTTGTTGCTTGTGTGTGCTTTTGGTTGGATCATTATCTCCATTAGCATAGTGGGTGTGGACCTATAGGTGCCACATGGTTGGGAGGCATAGCTACCTACACTACTACTAGGTATTGATGTATAGAGATGGTCTATCATTCTAGCATGACAGTTGCTAGGTTTTTTCACTTGGTACTTTGGGTTTCGAAGTATGGTTTCTTATGATTTATGATTTCATTAGAATTCTCATATATCATGTTTTAGATGGTGTTATTTATTGGCATGTTTCCTTACTTTGATGATTAGGATGTGACAGGTGATGTTATTTTCTTGTAGGATTATCTTATTCTTTACTTCTAGCATGTTAGATTTCCTTATGCTTATGTTGTAGAATATTTAGTAGTGATGTCCCTATTAAGATGGTACCAACAATTTGGTTGGTGGCTTGGGATGTTACACATGGGGGATGGCTAGGGCCCATGATGGTCTTATGATGCTATTGATGGTTGGGAGCAACCATGTATCTAGTTAGTTGTTTTAATATTGCATTGTTGCTTTCAATACACTATGATTTTTCCCTTTTGTACTTTTACTTCTACTATCTATTAGATGGTTAGTTGTTGTTTTCCATCTTTCAAATATGATTCAAGTGTTCTTGCCTTGAAATGTGGATCCGGTACTCCTTGGTGTGGAGGTTTTATTCTTTGTTTTTCACTTTTGTGCTATCCATAAGTGTTTCTTATGTTTCTTGGGTGATCATGTGTTAGCATGGTGTGATACAATAAAATATCACATGCCCATTAGAATTGTATCATGTGTTTTCTAATTGTGTCACATGCTTCTTGGAGATTTTTTGTGTAATACTTTCCATTTTGCAGCCCCTTTAAAGAAATATCATATGATACTTGAAAATTATCACACACCTTTGAGAGAAGTATCACTTAGTCCTTGATAATGTTGCCCTACTTCTTTAGAGGTATCGTGCAATACTCGAAAGTATTACCTAGTGCTAATTTAAAGTATCACCTAGATTTTTGAAAAAAACCTACATAGGTAGGCAGTGGGAACTAGAAGTCTCATAAGTCATTCCTTCATCATCTCTCTCATGAATTATATGATTTATGTTTGAAGTAATAGGTGTATAGGTCTCTATGTGATTAAGGGCCAGAGGTTCTACCCTTAAAGAAGCTCTTGTCCCATATCTTGTCCTAAAGAACATATATCACCAATTAGATGTAATATGCCCACCTATCTGTGGAGTGAAATATTTAGAAAGACAAATGAAAAAATGTGGATCAACCTCATCTATTGATATCTCTTGAGTGAAAATACAACCAGGGTGTTGGGACTCAAAATTGAAGCCTCAATTTTGAGTGCCATTGAAAAATGAAACCCTATAAACACTTTTGATGCATATGTACCAAACTATCCATTTGATTCCTAAGATATTTTTAATGCTTCTATCATCTTTCATTTAGTATGTCTATGTATTCCATGAAGATAAATTACCATTCTGAGCCATTCTATGAAGTCTTGTTTTGAGCAATGTCCAATTCTGCATTTTTGCTTGTCAAACAATGATAGGGGATTGTGTTTGCAATTGAATATATCAAAACCAATAATGTTTCATGAGTTACCACATTGGGAGTATTTAATTTTCATACCAAAGAACCTATGTTTTATATTTTGATTTTTTTTGAATATGTTTGATTAGGTTTTGAATCCCTCAAAGTTGGTCATTTATTGTTGTCAAGATGATGTGAATTGTTTAAATTATGGGAGGCCCTATTCGACTTGTTATAGCTTTGACTCCATAGAACAAATTGAAAAAATTCCTTTGTATTGCATTCTAGTTGTCAAATACTTGTTATGTTTTAATTTTGAGCTTATGACAAATCTGTTTGCTCAGTTTTCAAACATGATTCCAAATGCAATTAATTGTTTAAATTATGGGAGGCCCTATTCGACTTGTTATAGCTTTGACTCCATAGAACAAATTGAAAAAATTCCTTTGTATTGCATTCTAGTTGTCAAATACTTGTTATGTTTTAATTTTGAGCTTATGACAAATCTGTTTGCTTAGTTTTCAAACATGATTCCAAATGTAACTTTTTATTGATGTCAAAAGATGCAGATTTGTTAGTACTCCTATTCATGATGTCATATCTCAACCTGTGATAGGTGAGATCAAATGGATTGTACCACTATATTGTACTTTAAAATACTTTAAGTGCACCAATTTTCAAATCTTAACAAATCTGTCTACACACTTTCCCTGGTCCATTCCATTTGGAAAAATGTTTTTCTACCAGTGTTTCTAGTCAAAAAATTTTGAGTAGCCTACTTTGACTACTCATCATTCTCATCCTATTATTTATCATGAGCCATAATTGTAGATTTATATTATCCTCATGAAAGTGAACTGATGCCTCCATTTTTGTACCCCCAAGTGTTAGTCTGCCTAGTTTTCAAAGCCAAATCTAAATGTGTTTTATACTTTTCTGGCATGTTGTCATGTAGGCAGTTCTAAGAGGGAAAATTTGGTGGTAAATATCTTTTGACTGAGAATTTTTCATGAGATGAGATTTGATAGGGTGTGAGAGTGTAGAATAGAGAATCAATTTTTTTGATTTCAAAGCTCAGTCAGGTCTTTTTATCAATTTTTAAAGCCGATCAAAGGACCTCCTGGCATGAAGTTGACTAGTTGCAAAAAAGCTGAATTAAGTTGCAAACATTGATTCAGTGGTGGAATTTGATTTGGCTTTATATTAGATGATTAATGGATCACTTTTTTAGTTCAAATTATTTTTTTTTAGCTAGATCCACTTTGGGGCCTGACTAATCTTGTCAAAATGATAAGGCATTAGTGTTTCTTTTCAAGAGGTGTACACATGATTAGTAAGTCAAACATGTTGGAATTCACAAGTGGGAAGAATACTTCTGGGGGGGGGGTGTTAGGAGGTGAATCAAAAGTATCAAACTTTAACCTCTAAAAACTTTAGCTGAAAATCAATCACATGCATGTAACATATCTAATAAACATTAAAATAAAGGCACGCATGAAAAGTGATAACACAAGATTTGATTACCTAGAAACCCTCCAAAATGAGAAGGAAAAACTAGGGTGGGGATGAAATCCACAACTTATCATTGTAGCAATATGTAACCGATTAGTGTTACAATGTTTTGACCACCATCAATAGTCTGTCCTATGAGAGGCCTACCCTGTTAATGTCTCAAAACCCTATTAAAAGTACACCTATATAAAGGATTTCACAAAAATTCACTTGGAATGTCACCTATTAAAGGATTTACAATATGGTTGTTAAACCAACCTATCAGCATAGGAGTTTCATTATCCTAATATAATGGTTAGAAAGTATAGTAGAACGTTTGATCTGATTACTTACAACATCTATTGCTAATTTCATATCAATGTTCAATCCAATTTGATCTGATCCTTCTTGATATGATCTGTCTCTATTTGAAGTGTTGATGCTCTATTCTACTTAACTCATCTATCAATTTCCTTGTTTCACTAAGTCAGCTTTCACCCTTCTACTCTTTCACTCTCTTCCACTCTATAATTCACTCTTCTCAATTGGATTCAACCACTAAAGCATGAGGCTTTTTCCTTCTTAAAAAGGTTTCATGACTTACAATTAGGTATGAATCTATAGCTGAGTTTCATCCATTTTGCCTCTTTAGCATTACACTTTTTTATTGGTTTCATGTAGAGTAGATAGAAAATTGAAAAGATTCAATCTTATCTTCTAGAATTAAAAATCTATCTAATAGGTGTCATGCAACATGATTTACCTCTAAGTTTGTGAAGGCACAAACTCATATGCCAATATTGTGTCACTCAACACTTACTATTTTTTGATGCTCAACACATGTTGATTGTTGGTGCTTGACACATATAGGGATTCTATCTTGCTTGAGACCTATAGTTCACTTGACACATATACTAGCTTGACATCAATTATCACTCGATACTTGAAAATTACTTGACATTGTCTATCTACTTGACATCTGAGTGATTCAACATCTATATTATTTTTGGCTTGGCACATACTGTATCTCGACATCTATATTATACTTGGCATCAACTTAGGTAATTTCTTAAGTGTGTTGTCATTCAATTGTCAAAACTAATCTAAGGCCAAAAATCTCCCCCTTTGACATGAGTGTCAAAAAAACTTAGCTATACATTATGAATCTAATCTCTATGAGTATAATATACATTCTTTTTGGCATATGTACAAAACTTCAAAAATGTTCAAAATTTTGTAAAAGACTTTATACCTTCAAAATTTGTAACTCCTCCTAAGCTAATGTGTCATTTCTATCTCCAAAACTTTTTATGTTGGATTTGTCTTATGTTGATTATTTTGATACTCTTTATCTTTGCCTTGTCATTCCTTCTCTTATCTTCCCTATTTATGTCTACTATGTTTTTGCTCCACCTTTCACACATCTTTCTTTGTAGTTTTTGTATCCTTTTGGCTCAAAATTTATCTTCTTATCTCCTTATCTCCCCTTTAGTTTTATCTCCTCAAAACTCAAAATTTCTATTATCTCCCCCTCAATGTTATCTTCCTTAATATATTATCTCCCCCTTTTTGACACTTATGTCAAAGGGTTCTATACATTAACGAAATATTAGCTAATAATGAATTATTTACCTCCATTATGATATTTAGAGCAACATCCCTATTGTCTAGTGCAATCTCCAATGCTTTAAGCTAGATGATTGTCTCCACTACAAGGTGAACTAGGCCTTCTAGTGTAGAAAGATTAGGGTCTTTCTTCAAAACATTCTTTGCATAGGCTAGTGCCTTCTACAAAAATTTTAAGTGTGGGGTGATGGAAGATTGTATTTGGATCAATTTGACCTTTATGTTAGCCTCATCTACTATGAGCACAACTAATTCCTTTTGAGTGTGAAGTGTAGTAGCAAAATTCTTCTCACTTTAAGCTAAATCCTTGGGTAATTGCATGCTTGATATTTTTATGTTCCTTTCCAAGATCAATATTTTTTGGCTAGTTTCTTGTGTGAATAATGATGGGTCACACAATTGGAGTACAATGAGAATATGTTCTCAAGTACTAATTTTACCTTTTCAATCTGTTTTGCTAGCTCTACTTGAGATAGTGCTATCTCACTAGATACTCTTTCATTTACCTTCATTTGGAACTTCCCTTCAAACCATTCAAATGGTTTTGCATTAGTGTCTAGGTCTTTATTTTGTACCTGGTCCACTATGTTGGGCAATTGCTCCATGATTGGCTAGGTTTCATCTGGTACTTGCAAGCTGAATGCATCTAGAAAGATGTGTTTAATCTCTATCAATGCTTGCCTTTATTTATACTCATTTCCAAGTATCTATTGTTTCTTCTTCTTTCTAGTGCCTCTTGCACTTCATAAATCTGATCAATATTCATAGTTTTATACTCATACCTAGGAATGACTATCTCTTCATCAAGAGTAGGGTCTCCATAGTGAAGTACCCTTGTAACCTTAGTTGCGCTCAAGCTTGGTGCTAATATTTGAAGTGGTACTACTTGAGTGCTTGGCTATTGAGTTTTTCCTGTTGGAGTCCCTATTGTCAGAAAATTTATCAATGATTGAATTGCCTCTTGTTCTTTCTCCTTAGGGGTCTCCTCCTCTTCTATTCTACCTTGATCAATTACTATGATTTGAGGTTGTGCACCTTGTCCTTGTGCTATAGGAACAAAGGTATCCTTCTATCCTATTTGATCTTTTAGTTTCTCCTTGACAACTTTTGTGATTACTATAATGTAGTCAACCTTACCTGTTGCATCTTGTGTAGTTTTCTCTTGCAATTTTACATTTATAGCTATTTGGATATGAGAAGGCAGTTCTTATGGATTCACAGTCTCCTTTGTGATCTTAGCTATAGCCTTCTATAGTTCCTCCACACTCACCAAGACTGGATCAGTACATAACTATGATTGTAGAGTAGGCTATTGAAGGATCTTTTTAAGATCCTCAACAGTCAGTGGATTTATGTTTTGACCAAAAGTGTCAGTAACATCTTATACTATACTATTTTTGTAGGTGTGGTTGTTACATGTGGAGGGGTTGCTGGAGGCAATTGTGTTTCCTACACACTTTGATATGTTTGTTGATGTTTAGTAGTTGCCATATCACCCTTTTGTGTGTCCTCCATGTAACATCTACTTTGTCCTTTTCTCCTTCTTCTTCCTTATTTTTCTTATCATCTCTAACATTTTTCCCTTAAAGGGATCTCCTTAACCTTCCTTTACAGTTGTGAGGCCATAAATTACTTTCTACATGAAAGTGGATTTCTTCACAACATTGTCAATGTTATTTTATAGGACATTGAAAGCTCTATACTTGGGTGAAAATTTTCTTCCATGGTTCTTATTTTATTTTCTTATTTTCCCTTTTGTAAATTTTGGCATAAAATGAGCCAATGTTGACTCTCTTATTTCCTTTCCCATATTCAGGCAATAATGCCATTTATTCTCTATAATGGAATATAACTCCTTAGGCATTGTATTGTCTAGTTCAAGTGGAGTATTCTTGAACTTTTCCATCATAGTGTAGACTAATTCTTCCACCATGTTTTTTTCATCTCTACTCAATTTATTAAAAACAATGCCTTTTAGTGCAGACAAGTCTGCATTATCCCTAATATTATCACATGTGTTCTATAGATTAGACTTGGTAGTGTGACTTACCACTCTGAATTGACTATTATCATCTGATTAAGTTCTCTCCTCATCTAATTCAAGAGGTGCCACATACTTTATTCTTAGCTTCTTTTTTACTAGATCTCCCTACTCTGTGGCCTTTTTCTTTTCTTGTTCCTTTGCTACCTTTGTTGTAGCTCTTGTATCTGCCCTTGTGGTAGGTTTTTCTAGGCTTGGATTTTCTTTCTTTTTTCCTTTAGGTTGAGCAATAGGCTATTTATATGCTTTCCTCTTCTTAGGCTCAAGCTTTGGTGCTTCCTCTTCTTCCTCGACACCTTCTACTTCTTTAGTATCTTCACACATGCCTTGGGTTAATGCAAGAGGATCTTGGCCCTCTTCTTCTTCTTCTTCTTCTCCATCTTTTTCTTCTACCTTTGTAGCCCCTTCTCCAAATCTCACTTTCAACTTCTTGATTAGTCTACCCTCTTTCTTGATGGTGGAGGTAGTCTTCAATTCCATCTCAACTTTTGACTTTACTACATCAAAAGTTCCAAAAGGCTTTGCACTATTATCGATATCTTTTGCAAGTAATGTTGTGATTACTATAGATGCCTCATCAATATTGATCTCATATCCAAGTGGCCTCAGCCATCTTACCCTTGAAATTGCTACTTCAATATAGGTGAAATCAATTTCCACAAGGAAAGAGATGTCACTGATATGTTGTTGCACAAGTGAGACTAGTATCCCAAGTCTTTTCTTCATTAATTTCTTGAAATATTCAAAGTATCTGGTCAAAATGGTCTCAAAATTTCTCCCATCTACTCAATATACTCATTAAATTAGACTACAACTAACCTATTTGTTTTCTAGCTCACTTTTCCAAAAGAGTGGAACTCATTCTGTACATAGAAGAATAAACATATCAAAATTGATCTGAATTTGCATTGTGCACTCTTGGATCTCTTTATAGATCCTAGATTCTCTATAATTTGTTGTAATTGCAATTTAGCTAGATCATAAGTATGATCCTTGTTCACATTTTTATACCCAATGTCTACTGTAATACATGAAACGCTATTGATTCAGCTATATTGGTAGAATTTGTGGGATATGACTAACAGAAAAATCAACAAGAGGATCCTTGATTGTGTTTATTTTCATCCCTCTCTTGTTCCACTTAGCCCCTGTGTTCTTTTTTATTGCTTCTTTTGAATCACTCCTCAAGGTTTTAGGTCATTTTGAGGTTGGATAACTGTAACCACATGTATTATTCTCTTCGATATTTTGATGGGTCGATCCTTCAACAATAGATATCCATCATGTATCCTACTCAACACAATTCTAATCCATTCTGTCTTAAATATGGTAGGGAAATCTAGGGCATAGGTTAAGCCCTTCTTCTCAATGATTTGGAACTCCTCTTTCAAGACTCCATTCTTGCATAATTTGTTGTATGCTTCCCTGATTTCCATATTACCTATAGCTCCAATTTTATAGTTGTAACATCTTCACACATCTTGCACCATCATCACTTTAGGTGGAATCATGAATAACACTTTGATAGGGTCATTCTTGTATGTAACCTTAGGGATTTGCCTAAGTTTAGGTTGCTTTAATTCATTACTAACTAACTGAATCTAAAATGAATTTTTCTCCTAGGGTTTTCTAGAGCTAGAGGCTATTTCTGCAATCTAGAGTTTTAAATTGAAGAAATAGCTTAACTGTGTAGCTTAGAACATGTATAAATACCTTGAAATTGATGAAACTATGCTAAATCTATGTTTGAATCTACTCAAATGCTTGAATCTTTGCTTGGAAATCCTTTTTGCACTCTTCTTACTCTTTCTTTGTGCTCATGATAATGAAAAATGAGCAAGAATTTGGGCATATACCATTCAGTTCATAGCATTTAATGCTCAATGCTTATATAGTTTTCCACTCGACTCTTTAAGAAATTTTGTTTAACTCAGCTTCCATTGATTTATGAGCAAGAATTTGGCCATATACCATTCAGTTCATAGCATTTAATGCTCAATGCTTTTATAGTTTTCCACTTGGCTCTTTAAGCAATTTTGTTTAACTCAGCTTCCATTGATTTTTCAACAATTAGTATACACTAGAGTTTCTCTTACTTGGCTTCAATAGGTATTACCCTTCACTTTGCATTACTACTAACTCAGCTTCTATTGACTTTGCCAGACAACTCGACCTATGAAGGTAATTTACTCAAAATCCAAAGGCAACTTTCCTTACTCACTAACATTGTCAAAACTTTGAAAAATCTTACACCTTGATTCATGCTAATCTATACTTTTTCAATACTGACTTAGTCTTGGAATTGATGTATGATAAAGCATTTAATATCAGCCCCACACACCTTATTCTACTTAGATGGATGAAGTCTGACCACTTGAACTTTTGGGTGAAGTGATCCCCCATTGGATGTGCTACCTCCATCTCTTCTCTTCCATGTCCTATTCATATCTCCTCTAATGTGTTCAACATCAACTTCTCCTTTCCCTTTTTTGGACTTAGAGTTGGGTGCCATTGACCTAGTTGGACAATACTTGTTGATGTGTCCTATCTTTAGACAACTAAAACAAGTGGTTTGACTCAACCACCTATTGTAGTTGCCACTAAAGTGTGTTCTTATGTAGTTCTCAAGAATGTGTCCATATTCTTAATAGTAGTGATAGCTCCTCCTAGTGTTGTAATCCCAATTGTAGTGATGTCCATGACTTTTGGTCTTTGTTAGTTGATTTGGTGTCTACATAGGCTTTGATCTTCATTCAAAGGCTCCATGCCCATAATTCTTTCAATTGTAGTAGTGAACTTCAAATCTTGGTGTGCTTATGGTTCTAGTCCTGCAGTCATGTGCTTGATGTCCTTGCTTGTTGTACTTGTGACAATGACCCATATTTTTAGGTTTTTCATGATGATTGGCATTCTTGCTCCTGCACACATTAGCAGTATGTCCCTTTTAACCACTAAAATGACAAGTGGGTTTACTGTTTTTACCTTTGTCACTTCTTTCTTCTATAGTATTAGATGACTCTCCTTCTTCAATGCTGGTGTGTCCTAGTCCTAAAGTGTCATTACTAGATCTTGGTGATTTCAGTAGCTATTCAAAGTACTTCATGGCTTCATTAGGTTTGTTGAAGATTTCTACAATCTCCTTTTCTCTTCTCAAGTCATTTTGTAGTTGTTCATTCTACATCTTTAGTTTGGAGATCTCAATGTCCTTGACATTTAGCTCATGATGGGCATTCATCATTTGGCTTACAGTGTCTAGCTACATGTCGGAAACTCTTGCAAGCTCAATTGTCTTTTTCTCTAGTCTATTGGAAAGGTTTCTCTTGTTATCTTTTATCATAGCCTTATCTTCAATAGCTCTCTTCTTCTATTCAGTCACTTCACAAAGCATCATGGCTAGTGATTCTTGTTCAATCTTGAGAGATCTAATCTCTTCTACTTGAACTGTATTCGTTTCCATCAGGTATGCTATTGTTATATCAAATTCCTTGGAATCTCCATTGGCAAACACTTTTGAGGTGTCAATCTCGATGTATTGTGTATCATTCTTAGCTATGGAAGTCTCTCTTCTTCTATTTGGGGATTTCCTCAACTCTTCCCTAGATTCTTGTAGAGAATACAAAATGAGATGTATTTCAATCTCCTGGTCCTCTATGATCTTCCCAAGTTTGTAGGATTCCATATCTAGATCTTTTCTTCAATTTGTAAGGCTTCTCCTTGCAAGAGCCAAATATTTAATACCAATTATTGGAATTCACAAGTGGGAAGAATACTTCTAAGAGGGGGTGGGGGGGTGAATCAAAAGTATCAAACTTTAACCTCTAAAACCTTTAACTAAAAATTGATCACACGCATTTAATATATCTAATAAACATGAAATTAAAGGCATGCATGAAAACAGAGAACACAAGATTTGATCACCCAGAAACCTTCCAAAATGAGAAGAAAAAACTGGGGTGGGAATGACACCCACAACTTATCACAATAGCAATATGTAACTAATTAGTGTTACAATGTTTTGACCATCATCAATAGTCTACCCTATGAGAGGCTTGCCTTGTTAAAGGCTCAACACCTTGTTAAAAGTGCACCTATCTAAAATATTTTACAAACATTTACTTGGAATGTCACCCTGTTAAAGGATTTACAATATGGCTATTAAACCAACCTATCAGCATAGGATTTTCATTTACCTAGTACAATGGTTAGAAAGTATAGTAGAATGTTTTATCTAATTACTTACAACCTTCTATTGTTGATTTTAGATCAATGTTCAATCCAATTTGATCTGATCCTTGCTAATATGAGATGTCTCTATTTGAAGTACTAATGCTCTATTCTGCTTAACTAATTTTTCAATTGCCCTATTTAACTAAGTCACCTTTTACCCTTCTACTCTTTCACTCTCTTCCACTCTATAATTCACTCTTCTTGATTAGATTTAGCCACTGAATCATGAGGTTTTGTCCTTCTTAAAAAGGTTTCATGACTTATAATTAGGTATGAATCTATGGCTAAGATTCATCTATTTTTGCCTCTTTAACATTACATTTTTTGATTGGTTGCATGCAAAGTAGATTCAATCTTATCTTCTAGAATTCAAAATCTATCTAATACATATCATGCAACATGATTTACCTTTGCATTTGTGAAAGCACAAACTCATATGCCAATATTATATCACTCAACACTTATTGTTTGCTAATTCTCGACACATGTTGTTTACTAGTGCTTGACACATATAGGAATTCAATTTTTCTTGGCACCTATAGTTCACTCAACACATATACTAGATTGGCATCAATTATCACTCAACACTTGAAACTTGTTCGACACTGTCTTTCTAGTTGGCATCTGAATGACTCAACATCTATAGTATATTTGGATCGACACATACTATAGCTCAACATATATATTATACTTGGCATCAAATTAGAAACTTTCTTAAGTGTGTTGATAGTCAATTGTCAAAACAAATATGAGACTAACAAAATAGATATATGTGAGCTCTCATGCATAGTGTACGAAGGAAATAAGTTAAAATTTTCATGTTTTTTGTGTGAAAGGAGGGTGATGTTATTGCAGATTCAACATGGAACATGCAAAATTTTCTATAAAGCATTTGATATTGACATTAGGAAGGTAGTCTCCCTAAAGAAGGTGTAGTTAGATAGTTTGGATCTTGAAACTTTTTTGTTCATTGCATGAGAGATCTAAGTTTTATGTAGACTTGGTCATCTAAAAGTTGTCAAGATGGAGGGTTTGACTACATCAAGGATGTCTTGTACTCTATATCTTTTTTTTTACTATGTGCATCATGATCTTGTTGGATTTCTTCCATATCCTATTATAAATTTCAATGAATCCAAAGTGAAGGGCTATATCCAATGATTATGGCTTGATCTTCACCACATCCATGGTGATTACAACAAAAAACTAAGTAAATCAACTAAAAACTCATTCAAAATGCCTTTATTCGACATGACAATATAATCCAACTGCATTTGTGCCTCCTAGAATGAAAAATAATAGAAAAGACGTAGTTCAAAATAATCTCATATTTTTTCTCACCCAATATGACCCGTGGTGTTTCTAATGCCCACTATAAAAGTGGATGAACACAGTTTGTAGGTGTATGCACACTGAGCCAGAGTGTGAAAGAAGAATCCCCATTCAAAAATCTATAACAGACCGTGTGACTTGACATAAGTAAAGACAAATTGTGTAGGTTGGCTGGGAATCAAATTTGAATAATGGTTAAACATGTGAAATAAATGAAGAAACATACATTAGCTACTCTCACCATATGTGGAGGAGTAGAAGACACTGCTACATGCCTTTTTTCGTAACGCACAACCATTATCTAAGAAGCTATAGTAGGGCATCCACATTCATAACCAAAAAGAAGGTCACACCTAGATTTTTTGTAAGAAATTTATATTTTAATTACAAATTTTTGGCAGGTCAGACCACATACAAAGAAAAAAAAGAATCCAAAGTGGTAGGAATGGAGTAGATAAGTAGGAATGAAACCTTCAAGAGGGCTTACATAAGGACCAAAATCAATCCCTACTACTTCAAAAGCCATTGCCTAAGTTTTTCAATTTGCAAATCAAAGGAAGTCTGCATCAAAATGGGGAGACACTAACAGTCAGCACTAGAGGAACAAAGCCATAGGAGATAGTTTGAATAGATTATCCCACATTCATTAGGAAAAAATATATTTACTTATTTAAATACAAAAGCACACCATATCCTTAGTGTCTTAAAAGGCACAAAATTTTGGAAGCTTGACTGATGGGGACATGACCCAAGCATAGAATGGACACAACAGGAAAGGAAATGTTTTATTAACTATGTAAATATGCTATTACATTCAGTACAGAGAAAATAGACTTCAAAACATTCCCTATGGGCTTACAATAGTATAAATAAGGAGATAATTTCTTCTCTCAGTACCTTCTCTCAAACTCCACTCCAAACTTCCTTTTACAATGCCAAAAATGTCCTTAAATAGACCCCAAAGTGTTAAGGATTAGGAACACATTCTAGAAAGTGCTAGTTGGCATCCACTACAAAAATGGAAGGTTCTAGAAGTTTCTTTAGAAGTCAGTACAAAATTAGAAGATTCCAAAAATGGTAGCCGAACTTCTGGGAGGTATAACTTTTGAACTATAGCTCCGATTGACAAACTGTTTACATTTTCGAACAACTCTCGAAGCACTCTATAGCTCTATGTAGGAGTTGTGCTTGTTCCAAAATTTTCAGCCCTATTTGAGGTCATTTAATGCCCCTAACCAAACTTTGAAGCATTCTTAGAAGGTCTCCAGAAACTGAAAAACTGCAATAACTTTCAAACCATGGGGACTTTTGACCTAATTCTTTTTTTGGAATGCTCTAAATTACAATTACAATCATCTGACCAATTTACACCTTCTAATTCAAAAAAATTATAGATCAATTACATACTCCTATTTTTTCAACATTTACACATATCCCAAGGTGCTCAAATACTCTAACCTAGGACATAGATAGTGGAACTGTGAGAGTTGGAACCTTTATTTGATCCAAATGGGTATTCAGAAATGAAAACAAATGAAATAGAAACTAAGTCTAAGTACATTTTTTGGGTGACATAGGATTTCCCTTATACCTCTAGATGCTCCTCCATTAGACACCCAGGGTAGATTGAAAAGTGACTCTATCACTTTATGGATGGTAGAGGAAATCCCAAATGGGAAACCTCAGTTGCTGATATCAAGTTGAGTCCTCTATCGACTGACCCTGCTATTTAACCAGGTACTCTTCATACTTCTTATTTTTGGTACTCCTACCCACACAACTATCTAGAATCTCTTCTATCTCCTCCTTCTTAGAAGTAGGAATTAGACATGGCTTGAGCATCAAACCCTCATCTGCACCATCATCATGATACTCTATTAAGTCTGCAATGTTGAAAATAGAAAAAATGTGAATTCCATTTGGAAATTCCACCTCATACACATTTCCTAAGTCATGTTTCTTCAAAATTTTATAGGGGCCAAATTTCTTTATTTTCAGCTTGTTGTAAGTACCCACTAGAAATCTTTTTTTTCTTAAGTGTACCATGACTAGATCCCCTACTTGAAACTACTTATGTCTTCTCCTTTGATCAGCCCTAGCTTTATACTGTTGGTTCATCTTGGTAATTTGTGCTTGGACCTCCTCATGTAGACACTTTATATGTTCAAAAAATTCTTCTGCTTTAGCACTTGTCCTCTCCCCTTGCTCCATCTTCCTCAATTCTAGTGCAGTCCTTGGGCTAATTCCATATACAATTTAGAATGGTGATCTACCAGTGCTCCTATTTATAGAGTTATTGTAAGTAAATTCCACTTGTGGTACAATCAAATCCCATCCTTTGTGTTTATCCCCAACTAAACATCTCAACAAATCGCCCAAACTTCTATTTACCACTTCAGTCTATCCATCAGTCTGTGAGTGATGTGTAGAACTAAACTTCAAGTCTATTCTCAACTTCTTCCATAATTTCTTCTAGAAATACCCCACAAATTTAGTATCTCTATCAAAAACTATACTCCTTGGGAGACCATGTAGTCTCACTACCTCTTTGAAAAAAAAGTCTTCAATATGGACAAAATCACGAGTTTTGTGGCAACGAATGAAATGTGCCATTTTGGAGAACCTATCAGCCACCACAAATACTGAGTCATTACCCCTTTGTGTCCTTGGAAATCTAAGAACAAAATCCATACTTATGTCCTCCCATGGCTTTGATGGAATAGGCAATGGCTGATATAGTCAAGTATTGTGACTAAATCCCTTGGCCACTTGAAAAACCTAACAAGTTTGTACAAACTTCTTCACATCCCGTAATATTTGAGGCTAAAAATAATGTTCTCTAAGAATGGAAATGGTCTTGTCTCGACCAAAATGTCCTACCATCCCTCCACTGTGTTTCTCCTTAATCATATTTTCCCTCATGGAACTCCTTGGAATACATAATTGACTGCCCTTGAAAAACATACCATCCTTAGTCAAACAGTCTAGCTAGTTGGTTCTGTCTACAGTAACAAGCTCTTTACAAGCTTTCCATGCTTCAAAAAAATTAGGATCCTCAGGGTATAGATTCACGAGTTCATCAAATCCAACTACATCAACCTGCATTACTGTAAGCAACAACTACCTCCTGCTTAATGGATCTACAACCCTATTAGATTTCCCACTTCTATGGTTCAATACAAATGTACGGCTCTATAAGAACTCTACCCACTTCATATGCCTCTGGTTCAATTTATCTTGGCTATTTAGGTACTGTAATCCTTGGTGATCAGTATATAAAACAAATTCCTCTGGCAATAAATAATATCTCCATTTCTTTAAGGCCTGAACTATTGCATAGAACTCTTGATCATAAATAGAATACTTCTTCTTTGCATCATTCAATTTTTCACTAAAATATGTAGTAGGCTTACCTTCTTGGCTCAATACAACCCCAATAGCACTGCCACTAGCATCACAATCCACCTAGAACACCTTTCTAAAATCTAGAAGTGCCAACACAAGTTGTTCTGTCACCTTCTTCTTTAGCAATTCAAAACTTCTCATAGCTGCCATAGTCCATTTGAACTCTTTTCTATCCCCTCTTATTGTGTCAGTCGGGGGTGCACATATGCCACTGAAATTCTTAATGAACTTTTTATAAAAACTAACCAAACCATGAAATGATCTTACCTCAGTAGCAATCCTTGGAGTAGGCCATTCCAAGATAGCTTTTATCTTCTCTAGATCCATTTTAAGACCTTCAGGTGATATAACAAACCCCAAGTAGACTAACTCCTTTTTTGCAAAGATACACTTCTTTAGATTAATTAACAATTTCTCTTCCCTTAACCTTTCAAGGACACTACAAATATGTAATAAATATTCTTCTAATGTCTTGCTGAAAATTAAAATATCATCCAAATAGACAATAACAAATTTTTCCAAGAACTTTTTAAGTACCTCATTCATAAGCCACATGAAGGTGCTTGGTGCATTCGTCAATCCAAAGGGCATGACTAGCCACTCATAAAGACACTCTTTGTTCTTGAAAGTAGTTTTCCACTCATCTCCTTCTTGTATCCATATCTAGTGATAGCTACTTTTGAGATCTATCTTTGTGAAGTACTGAGCTCCACTCAAATAGTCCATAAGATCATCCATTCTTGGAAAAGGAAACTGATACTTGATGGTTATCCTATTGATAGCTCGAGATTCTATACACATTCTCCACTCTACATCCTTCTTTGGTCCTAGTACTGCAAGTACTACACATGGACTTAGGCTCTCCTGAATCAAACCCTTCCTCAATAGCTCTTGAACCTATCTATTTAGCTCCTTAGTTTCAATAGGAGTCATCCGATGAGTAGCCTTGTTAGGAAAAATAGCTCCTAGGATTAGATCTATCTGATGACTGATTTTCCTTACTGGTGGCAATCCTTCTAGAACATTATCAGAGATTATATCTCTAAACTCACTCAATAAATTTGAAACTTCAAGTGGTATTTCACTACTACCCTCCTTATCTTTTCTAGGAATCATAGCATAGCACATATGCTAATGTTTAATACCATATAAAAACTTCCTTCCATCAACAAGACAAATCCTAGCACTGCTACATACCTTTTTCCCTTCCCTTTTCATGGGCTTCAATTTGTGGCAAACTCCATCCTTGGTTATAGAATATGTGTTTGCATGACCATCATGTACTGCATGCCTATCAAACTGCCACAATCTTTCCAAAAATAGATGGCAAACATCCATTGGAATAACATCATAGAGAATTTCATTATGGTAACTCCCAATTTTGAACTTCACTAAACATTGTTCACTTACCAAGACCTTATGATCATCCTTCACCCAAGCAATCTGATAGGGCTGGGGGTGTTTCTCCCTATTGAGCTTCATCTTAGAGACCATCTCCTCTGATACCAAGTTATCAGTACTACCACCATCAATGATCACATCAAAACATTTATCGTCACACTTGCACCTAGTACAAAATAAAATCCTCCTTTTTCCTGGTTCAATCTCACCATTTAGTAGGAGCCTTTCATTTACTAAAGTCTCTCCTCTTTCTCCATCCTCTGAATGTGATGACTATGCATCCTCATCCACATGAGCAATCCTAGCTTGGCCTTCAACTCTCCTATCTGTCCTTCCTTGACGTTGAGGGCATTCAAAGGCACAATGACCTTCTTCATTGCAATGGAAATAGGTACCACGGAAGCCTCCTCTTTCTTGTCCATGTCCTCTACCTCTTCCTCTTTTATTTCCAAAGTCTTGATCATGGGAGTGGTCGAAACCCTCATTCCTCTGGCTCCTACTAGTACCCACATCTTCATTTTTCTTTTGAGTCTCATTTCAACCTCCTAATGACCTACCACTACCCCTTCCTCCTTGATTTCACCCTCTTTGTATCCCTTCAAACCTTTTATTTAGCTTCTCTTCAACTCGTAGGGAAAACTAGTATGCCTCTTCAACACTTGTCATTTGTACCAGACTTAATTCATCCTAGACGCTAGGTCTTAACCCACTGATATAATGAGTAACCTTCTCCTTATTTTATTTTGCATACGCTACTCTAATTAGAATTCCATAAAACTCCTCAATATATTCCTAGACTAATTTTCCTGCTTGCTTTAACCCATGCATCTTCTTAAACAAATCAAGCTCATAGTCAACAAGAATGAACTGCTTCTTTAGTTTGTCCACCATGTGATCCCACCTTGTGATCTTATCCTTTCCTCTTCTATTTCTTTCCAATTGAACCTCTTGCCACTAGGTTTTGGCATGGCCTTTCTGTTTGGCCTTTGCATACTTAACCCTATCTTGATCCCTGATATCCTCATACTCAAAGTACTCTTCCAATTCATTGATCCAGTTGATTAACTCATCTAGTTTCAAATTTCTTGAAAATACACCCAATTCAATTGTAGGTCTTTTCCCAAACTTAGTAATGGCCCTAAAAAGCCCTTCCTCTACCTGATTCAAAACTTTCCTATCAACTTCCCCTTTTTGTCCAATTTCTTCTTCTTCATTGTCATCCTCACTTTCGTCGCCTATGGCAACATTTGTTCCTCTACAGAGCTCCTCCTGCAATGCTTGAACCTACCTTTGGAGGGCTCTAACCTCCTTAGGATTAATAGCTCTAGCATTTTTGCCATGCTCTCTTCATGGAGGCATCTTCTTAACTCGAACCCACAACAACATAGTCTTGGTGCAAACTGCCTCACAGTCAGCACTCTGTCTACACACTCAAGAAAACCCACTCTGATACCACTTGATGGGGACACGACCCAAGCATAGAATGGACACAACAAGAAAGGGAAAATTTTATTAACTATGTAAATATGTTATTACATTCAGTACAGAGAAAATAGACTTCAAAACATGCCCTATGGGCTTACAATAGTATAAATTAGGAGATAATTTCTTCTCCCAGTACCTTCTCTCAAACTCCACTCCGAACTGCCTTTTACAATGCCAGAAATGTCCTTAAATAGACCCCAAAGGGTTAAGGATTAGGAAAAAATTCTAGAAAGTTCTAGTTGGCATCCACTGCCAAAATGGAAGGTTCCAGAAGTCACTTTAGAAGTCAGTGCAAAATTAGAAGATTCCAGAAATGGTAGTCAAAATTTTGAGAGGCATAACTTTTGAACCGTAACTCTGATTGACGAACCATTTACACTTCTTGAAAGCTCTTGAAGTTATCTATAGCCCTATGGAGGAGCTTTGCTCATTCCCCATTTTTGAGGTCATTTAATTCCCCTAACCTGACTTTGAAGCATTCTTAAAAGGTCTCCAAAAATTGAAAAACTATAATAACTTTTAAATCGTGGGGACTTTTGACCTAATTCTTTTTCTAGAATTCTCTAAATTATAATTACAATCATCTGACCAATTTAAACCTTCTAATTCACCAAAATTATGGCTCAATTACATACTCCTATTTTTTTGGCATTTACACATATCCCAAGGTGCTCAAATACTCTAACTTGGGACACTATTAGTGGAACTGTGAGAGTTGAAACCTTTATTTGACCCAAATGGGTATCTAGAAATGAAAACACATGAAATAGAAACTAAGTCTAAGTACATTTTTTGGGTGACATAGGATTTCCCTTATACCTTTGGATGCTCCTGCATCATCGATCCACATGAAGGACACCACTAATGACATCAACCAGTTGTAAGTAGTGGTGTAACAAAATTTTGAACTAAGAGATGATGACAAAGATGATGTGGCATTGAACAACCAAATGCACAGGATTGTGCCATGTGGTGAATTAGAGCGTAGGCACATTACCACTCCACAAAGAGGTAAGAAGTTTAAGCAATGCAGGAATGCACCTAGGTGGAATGTGGTAGTGGGTTCAATTCAGAGGTGAGGTGGCATACCTAGTCAATAGATGACATGGTGGCATAGGTGAATTGGAAAGGGATAGGTGGCAATGAGATGTCATAATCAAGCCAATAAGATGGTGCCACATGGCACATGTATGGCACTTGATTGACTTAGGAGAAGAGTTGAAAATTTATAAAATATATATTTTTTAATATTTTATTATTTAAGTGAAGTGAGTGTTCATATAAAAAATCAAATTTAAAGTTTTAATAACCTTTAGTTTATATTATAGTGGTTTTAATTTTTTTTTGAATATTTTGCATTTTAATGGGCAAGGCCATTGTTGGAGCCTAATTTTCAAATGCCTACCAAAAGCCCAATTTTTATGCAAAATATGGACTCCAATATACCGTTGGAACTAGGAGGAGATAAGCTATCCATTTTTTGAGTTGGTTTTTACATAAGTGGTAATTGGTGTATGCTACATAGTGTTTTTTATTTTCAATGGGGTGCTTAGTTCTAGGAAATGATTTCACCAATGCAGTTAAAAATTTAGTTAAGATGCACTTATATTCTTGGTTGGCTTAGTCTGTTCAAAATTTGACACACAATGATGTATTCTGCCTTAAGTATTTCATAATTTACATGCTTTTTGATGGAAATTTTTAGAGATTTTTATTTCTTGCCAAATCATTTATATTGTTCCACCATATATTTGAGATATTTTATGCTTTTGCAAGGCAAAATGATAGAGTATTTCATTCACCAGTTGCAAAGAGAGATTAGAGAGATTTTTTTAAGTTGTTGAGGAATTTTTCCAAGTGGACACATGGTGGTTGTAGAGAAGATCTAGGAATTCATTCCTTGTCTATATATATCTTTCTTTCTTTCATTCATTATAGGGGATCCAATTTTGAAGAAGTTTCTCACTACTGTGATACTAGGTTGGAAATGTTTAGTGTGAGACCTCATTGTTGGTTCTAGGTTTTCTATAAGACCACATTGTTGGATCCAAAACTATGATTCCCCCATTATTCTTCACCATATTTCTCTTGTATGACAGTAATAGTGAAGACAATATAGCTAATTCTGATATGTTAGGAATTTCTATGTTTTAATTTCATGCATCTGAATGTATAGTTTCAAAGAAATGAATAAAAATGAACAAAATCTCTTCAGTTTCATTCTAATTCTCATCTCTTATCTCTATAATCTACAATCTTATGTGGTTTAAGGACAAAGAACTAAGACCCATTTGCATCCCCTTAAGTTTGTATGTGTGATATATTTTTCTATCGCAACAAAGGACCAAGTAAATGCTTGATGTATTTGAAAAGATTGCTGGTTATTTTGAGAAGGATACTTCATAAGAATAAGGTCTTTATGAACACTAATGTCTGATTCACAAAGTGATAAGATGGATCTAATATCTTGGTGTATGAAATATGTCATTGATATCACAGATGTGTGTGTTTGATTCATGGGGTTGCCCAATAGATAAGGCACTGATCAACTACAGGATCACTAGTTCTTACTACTACATATTTTGGGTCTTAATAAAATAAAAATCATTAATCAGATGTATTTCCCTTTCATGTTGAAGAAGCTATAAAGTGTTACCCTCACTCAACTTGTGGATTTTATAGCGTTGTAATTTGCTACTGTACATCTTTTTTATTGCATAAGTATAGGAGAAATAAGGGTTTTATCTAGTTTTTTAGATTCATAAATATGTTTTAGCATTGGTATCATATAAATTGAACCTAAGGTCCATTCACCTAGGTTTTGTAAAGCCTAAAGTAGAAGAAGGGTCACATCTTATAGTTGGCCCAATGTCTGAAATGGTATGTTGAAGATGGGAGTTAGCTGCTGCTAGATATATCTTGTTCCCATTGGGGTAATCTAGAATCGTCTTTGTTTCAAAACACCAACACAAGGGATACATGCAATACCATTTCCACATTTTTTAGAATCCATATAGTTTTAATAGAGTTTCCATCTAACTAAAGAATAGATTTGGCCATTATCTCACACTTAATATCAAGGAGGTCACCTATACATTTAGGCATAACAAAACTACTAGCTCATGAATCAATCATGCAGTTATGAACTAGTTTGTCCCCTACAATCAAAGAGACATAAAAGTAGGAGGCCTATTTTTCCTACTTATTTCTACTTCTTTTTTTGGTTGCACCAGAGTTGTTGCATCATCTAATCTGGCTGACTAATTTTTCACCCCTCTGCTCTCTAACTCTTGTTATAGTAGTTTCTTCTATGGTAGCATAGTGGCAACATCCCACAAGGAGATATTAAAAATAGTCCTTTTCATAGTATCTACTACATTGAGAGGTGTGCCAAATGCCTACTAGAAACTTGGGATCTATAGGAATTGATGACTTAATTTGAGTAGCTTGAGTTTCATTAGACTCATTTATTCTTATTTTTTGCTTCCATTGAGGAGCAATATTTGGTTATGCACTCGTAACTAGAACCTAAGAAGAAACACCTGAAGTTGAAGCTTAATTTGGTGGAGGAGGTGTAAAATTCTCAATAGCTCCTCTTTTTCTTCTAGTATTATGATCTATAAGATCATAGCTATTATGGTTAGCATGGCAATATTCCTCTGGCAGGTGGTTCATAAAAGAATAATCACCCTGCTGATGTAGATGAGAAGCATCAGTAGATTGACTAGTATTATATTGTTGTCTTGCTGCTTGATCTTATGTATTTAGTGCTTGGGATGATTCTTCCCTATAGAACATAAAATACCCATAAGGATAATTATGAGAATGACAAAAATCTTTTGCATGAGCTAGGTTGTTTTGAGTAACTAATGTCGTGTTTAGATTTGTGCTTGTATTTGCAGTAGAGACATTACCCAAATGTCTATTTTGGTTGTGTCCAACATGAACCTAACCCTAATTTGGTGGCCTATATGTGGGGGATTGAAAATGAGATTGGAAATGCCTACTAGTTTGATCTTGTTTCCTTTCTAAGTTTTCCACCTTGTTACTTATCTTTTGCACCATTGAGAAGTTGTCTTGTAGCTTCTTTTCCTAATCTTGCAACTTGTTCATATTTTACATTAGGTCCTACATCATATCCTTCAAATCTCCTAACTCATTATAGGATGTAGAGGTTGACCCATGGATGTGGTAGGAATAGGGGCTACCATAGGCTAATGAGTAGGCTTGTTAGGAAGGAATTGCATTAGACACCTTGGAGATAACTTCCCTCCTTGAAACAAGATATTTTCTATTCTTATAGAAATTTCATATGCAATTGGTGAAGTATATCCTCCCATGGGTTTTAGGGTAATAGAAATTTCACTATTCAAATCTCTTAGGTAATGTAAGAAAACATTACTAGGGGAAGGTTTCACTATAAAAGGTATTCTATCCCATGTCTTCTAGAATCTATAGTTAAAATCTATCATATATTCATGGGGTAATATTTTAATGGTAGTTAGCTTGTCTAAAATTGATAGGTGGTCACTTTTATCCTCAAAATGTTTGCACAACCCTTCTCCAAAGTCATCCTAGTTAGTGATGAAATAATGTGGTAATCCCCTATACCACTATAAGGCCTTTCCCTTTAATGATGAGGCTAAAAGTCTAACAACATCATCTTCTGTAATACCATGTATATTTCTCTATACAAGAGATGGAAGTTTCAATGGCAAAATTAGGTATTCTTTTAATAGTAGATACTGGGATATCATACCTTTGAGCTAAGATGAGAGGAATTCCACCATTGAAGGTAGAAAATACCTGGCTCCTAGGGAGGTCCATATGGAATAATGATCTATTTAGATGAAAATATGGTACCCAATCCTCTGATCTACCAATAAGAGGAGTAGAAAAAGATCTAGCAAGAGTGTGTGTGTGTGCACTACTATTGAACTCCTAGTTGGTAATAGAGAAAGTCTACTTCTTTTTCTTCTAGGATTTAAAAAAGAAAGTTTAATACATTTAAAAGTACCTCTAGAAGATTCCCTTATTTGAGACTTGGGCATGAATTACAATTATTTTGGTTTGGAAACCAAGATGTAGAAGTGGAGTCACCAAGTACTTGAATGTGAGCCTCTTGTAGGCCAAAAATGCTAAGAGAAACACTAACTCATAGTATAAGTTGAAGTTCTTTTCTTAACACTAGCAAGCTAGTAGACTTAAGAAATTCTTCAATAGTTGTCATTCTAGGCATGCAAAAAATTGTTGTCACAAAATTTTGGACCCTTGCTAAAAGCTTGACCTAAAGACAACCTTGTGAAACACGAAATAATCTCCAAGTTGTGGGACATGAACAATGCGATTGAGTCTCTACATAAGGCTAGATTCATTACTATTAGGATGCAGCTAACTATTTCTTGAGAGGAAAAGGGAGAAGGAAATCTATGAAAATCAAACTACCTAATCTAATCTAGAGGGGGGTGATACACCAAATAGTATGTTCAGTCTTACCTCTACCTAGAACTACACAATTCATCAATATAATCTCAAAGTGCATAGGTCCAATCTTTTCTTAACTCAAAAACTACATAAATATTAGAGACCAAAAGAGCATTATAAGGAGGGAACTTCACTCTATATTATTTACAAGCCAAGTAGATATAATCACACAAATAAAGAGTGGAGGCAATACATAAACATAATTCAAGAAGATATTGCAAAATATGTTAATGAAGAAAGAGGTACAATAGAGAAATGCATTCATTCAAAGAAAAAGGAAATTATAGTAGCACATCATGTAATACAACTGCTAGAGAATGTGAGAAAAATTGACCCTTGGAAGGGTTACAAAAATTTCTTTTATAGCTCAAGCATAATTGAGAAAAAATCTCCCAAAAGCCAAAACTCAACTACTGCCTTTAAGTTGCATTTAACAATCACTGTAGATCTGGGGAAGATTTGATTGAGTACACATCTATATGCAAGAAATCTAATCTTTACGTGCAACTCAACCCTACTAGAGATAGAAATGGTGGCCACAACTACTTGATTTGGTAGATGGATAACCATAGCAGTGGTAGGAGGAAATATGCATTCATCAGACATGGAGAACACTCAAAATAGTAGTTGCAAGTGACTAAGGACTTGTTTATCATTAAAGAGCTTCCTAATTATTTGTTTGTGACCATGCCAAGTTAGTTGTGTCATCATTCAACATAAATCAAAAATTAGACTTGCCTTGTGACCCTATAACCTTTAAGTAGTCTGCCACCCTATCCAACCTTCTTTCTTTTAGGTTGACCTATTGACTACCTTTATTGTGACTTTGCAACTCATTCTCCTCCTTAACTATTTAGCTCTACAAACCTGGGGTTACTTCATCTTTAGTATTTATCACTACTTCACAACTTGATGTCTCTTCAGCTTGCTAACTATTGTGACCCTGTGATGACCACATAATTGACTATTTCGTATCTTTATAATTGCCAAAACTTAACATCCTTTCAACCATGAAATTTTGGTATACCTCTATCTTTAACCATGTTGCCTCATTGGAACCATCAAACACAAATCATGTTTGGAACATGTGATGTTGCATCAGTGACTAACTTAACTATTTGAACCCTATATTACAACTTCATGACCTTAAAGATCTTAAATTCTTACTAACCACTTCATGTCATTAGAACCTCACAATTGTGTTCCTTTATTGACCATGTTGACCTATCAAGCTACAATGACATCTTTAACTATTGATCACTCTTCTACAACCTTAACTCTTAACCCATCTTTTAACCCAACAAAGCTGGGACAAAGGGGATCACATCATTGCTACCATAACTCTAGGTTAACCTTAACTACAAGAGAATATGTGAAGACCATCAACTTGACTACCATTGCACCATTGCAACTTAAGTTCTTAACTCAACAGTTAACCTTATGTTGGTGTGAACAAATACTTTTTCCACTTTACAACCCTGACCTCAAGTTAGGCCTAACTACATGTAAAAGTGCAAAAACTATTGAATCAAATTGTTAGCCTTCAATTTCAACCTAAAACTGGAGTCTAGAATGTAACTCTATGACCATATGCTTAAAGCATCTCACTAATTCACAATATTAACCTTAGGTTAACTTTAATCATCTGCGATCAAGTGAAAACATTGAAATTCACTGTAGTTATTGAATTTTTCATTGTCATAACTTAAATCCCCTTAAGATTATTAATGAAATTGTATCAATTCAATTTATGCGCCCCCATTTGACAAGATACTCCTTCAAAATTGATCATATTAGCTATCTTATAAACCTTATGATGATGTAATGAGGGTCAATCACTCCTTCATGACCTGATTTTAGATGCTAGCACTAACAACTATGAAGCTAGACTAATGATTACCTTGATTGTGTCACACCTTTGAAACCCATTTGATAATTAAGCATTTAAATGGATTGGCAAGATGATGAAGGGTTGTTGCATGGTCACAACTTGAAATATCCATAAGAATAAAACATGCAATATAAGGAATTAAAATACTTAGGGATATAAGAAAAGGAATAAGATTTTTTATTCATCCCTAACATATTTGCATGGTAGTTAATGAATAACTAAAAGGATGTAGACATGGCTAACAATGTGGGTTTTCATGAGATTGGCAATACTGGAAAAAACATGGTGAGCTAAAAATGGCTAATAGTTTTCTCAGTCTTGGTAATCCTCTTACTCTTTTAATCTTACCAATTTTTACCAAATTATCAAATTTCACATGATATAACCTCTTATGCCATAGCTAGATATCTTCAAGTTGTGCAAATAAACTTGTTTCATCATAGAGGTCTAGATAGAACAAGTTACCTCTTTTTTTTCTCTCCACTTCCAACTAGTATACTAGTAGCATCATAGATCTTTCTCTTCTTATCTTTAAACTCAACTTGATAGCCTAAACTATTCAACTATGTCAAACTTAAAAAGTTATATTTTATTATATCAACCCAATATACATTATCATTCATTCAGTCTAATTGATCCTTTACCTTTTGTTGGGTAATGTTGGAGTCTAACTTGATGGATTATTTTTGGACATAATTGAATTATAATACCCTAAGAGTGTCAATCTAGGATTCATAAACTAGCATGAGATATAAAAACTATTTGATCAAGGGATGATGATAACAAGCTAAGTATTATGAATACAATCTATTTCATGCATAAGTGAGAGTTCAACTTGAATTCTATTTTAAGTTCAAAGAAATCATTCACTTGTATATATAAATCTATTTAGATTCAATTAACTAACACTAATTAACACAACATCATTATAATTATGAAATCCAAATCTATTAACTAACAAAACATCACTGTAATCATGAAAGCCAAAGATATTAACTAATACAAGATCATAATATTCACAATCAGATCAAACTACTCTGAAATAACATTGATAGTTGAAGTTGGATTCAGTTTGTGACAAGAGGCTTAAATATGATAGGAGACCTATGGAATGATAGATACTGAGGTAGGTAACAAGGAGAGATAGGAGGCCAATAAGTTGTGATCAGATGTTACCTTGAGAAATGAACAAAACTATGATAAAAAATAGGGGATTTGATATGGTTGGAATAAGATGTAGACAAAGCAAAAAAGAATAATGAGAACTTCAAGAATACTATATATCCTTCAGTGCTAGACTGGTGAGCGCAATGTATACACTCATAGAATGAATTCCAATGCTTGAGGTGAATTACCAGAGAGCTATGGAATGAAAGAATTCAAGATAAACACTAGAATCACAGCACACATTAAACAAACTAAATCAAATCCTATCATGAAGAATTGATCACTCACAGATTGGAAATTGTAAAACAAAAATATAAATTATTTGAAAAAATCTCATGTGGGTTCTGAGAGGCAACCCTTCATTTGGTCCTTGTAGTGAGAATTTAGCTTAAATTAGTAGAAACTATCTCAATGCATAACCACAGAATGAATATGTCAATCAAAAGTGTGTGTGTGTGTGTGTGTGTGTGTGTAGGGTGAATGCACAAAGTTGGGTCACAATTTTACGAAAGTCAAATCCATGAAATGAGACCTCTTAGAAACAAGTACCTAATTTTAAAAATGGGCACCCGTTTTAGGCTCGGGTGCCCGACCCTAAATTTAAAAAATGGGCACCCATTATTTTTAAAAATCGGGTACCCATTTTTTATTTTCAAAAAATGGGTACCCGTTTCTCAAAAAATTAAAAATTTGAATTTTTAAGAAATAGGCACCTGTTTTTTAAAAATAAGAAATGGGTACCCATTTTTTAAAAGTAAAAAATGAGTACCCGTTTCTTAAAAATTCATTCTAAAAAGTTTTTGGTGGATTTTACTTGCCACTTTTAGCTTTTCAAAATGGGTACCCGTTTTTTGAAATTCAAATAACGGGTGCCTGTTTCTTACAACATGAGGCATGATTTTTTTCCTGCCTCAGATTTTGGTTTGGGATAGGCTTGGTGAGACCAAGCCTATGCCTTGGCCTCTCAAGATTTGGCTAAGGCATTGAACTGACAAATTCATGCTTTGCCATAATTTTTAGAGGGTCTTCTTGATCAAATTTTTTAACAAAACAAAAACCCATTAGAGCTCTCACTGTCTTGATTTTAGAAATATAGATTTTATAGAGTTATGATTTTATTTACTATTTTTTTATTATTTTGTTAATCAAAGGTGTACCTAAATGTAAAATAGCAACGTTCACTAAAACTTTAATAAATTTTTTATTTTTTATTTCTTCTTAAATTAATTTATATGTCATCAACCTACATTAAATTCTTCTGAATTTTTTTTTTTTAAATTGAAAAAAGTGAAATTTTGATCAAATTATGGTGTCTGTACATGAGAGGTTTTAAAATTTTCCTTTATAGCCAATTAATTTTTTTTTTTTTTTAAATATTCATTAAAAAATTCAAGAAAAATATTCTCATCAATCTTTGGTGTGTTAGGTAACTCCATTTAAAAGTATTTGCAAAAATTCATTCATTTGTGTCAAATTATGGTGTTCGTACACGAGCGTGGTATGGTCCTGAAACAAGCATTTTGAAAAAGTGGTTTTTAAACATCTATACCAAAAAAATAATCTATCATATGGCTATACAAATAAATTACATATTCAAAAAGAAGATTCCAGACACTACAATTTTTATTCCTAAAGTTTTTTAATATTTATTCTCTAAATGGCTCAAATTTTGGCATCAATTGACAAAATATTTCAAAAACAGGAAAAACACTTCCACTTTTTGGCCAAAAGTGAGACCCAACTTCTTGCACTGACCCTATATATATATATATATATATATATATATATATAAAAGTAGGTCTTGATCACAACTTTTTCATACTATCTCCCTTATATCTAAAGGTTTGAACATACATATATAAGTACTTTGAATGTTCTATGCCCATAAAATTTGGATCAAAATGGAGAGTCAGTTCTAACCAATTAATAGTCTTAACAAACTAAGATTATGGCTTCAAATATAGACCAAAATCCATAAACAAACTAAATACTACCAGGAAAATATAAACCAACTACAAAAGTGCGATGATCAAAATGAGGATTCATCAAAATCCATATCTTCTATTTTATCTCCAATCTTTTCCAGTAGCATCCTTAGGTTTTTTCACCTCTAGCATTCAAACATGTGTCACATAAATGCCAAAAATAGAAAAAAGCTCATTATTTATAACTAATAATTTATTAGGCATATTGTATGTATGTCTACTAATTAATTGGTGATAGAATTAGGTGATCATGAAAGATCAAGGAGATGTAATCACAACCTAAGGAAATTTCAACTCTCATTATTTCCCCCCAATAGAAGTACTTTTCATGTCCTCATGGAAAGAGTACAATACAACCTAGATGGACACAATAATAAATGCCCCTATTCAACTTATTACAACCTTTCCTACAACTATTCATTTTCTTGCTATAGTTGCATCATCATTTGAAACAACTACTAAGAAGAGACTTACATAAGATATAAATTTTGTTGCGAAGTTGGTTCCTTGTAAAATACAAGAGCTTGGAACATGTCTTTAGTAGGGCTTGTAATAATATATGTATCTAATTTTTACAAAGAAACAGCCTCCATACTCTACATGGTTTGAGGGTTATTAACCTGGTCATTATTATCCCTTGTGGTCATCTCTAACTCCATTTGTAAAGGTTTAGTAAAAACATGAGGTTTCTCCTCATGTATTATATAATATCCTTCTTTTTATAACAATTTTTTTTCCTTAGTAATATCATCAACATTAGGACCATTAAGTCAAGTTTTTTTCTTTTCTTTTTTTCCCTTGATAGTGTTAGAATTAGTAGGGTTTCCATGTTGTTTACATCTTGAGGGTTTTTTGTAATTATAGAGAGTATTTTTTTCTATAGGGCTCTTTGGAGGTAATTCTTGAGTTACCAGAGACTGGCTTAAATAGAATTTTGATAGCCATTGATTTTTTGGACTAGTCCATTGCTACATTATGTTCACCTTCTAGGACTTCTTTAGGATTCTTTGTTTTATTCTTATTTTTCTTTTGGTTTCAAAAGTTGTAGTCAAATTTCATCTTTTTGCTAGGGTTGGGACACTTTTTGGCTACATTTTGTCGACTTAGAGTTTTAGTATTTGTGACTTGCACACCATAGAAAAAATGGGCTAATTATTCAAGGAGATCATGCCTTTACCTAGTAGAATGATGAGTAGATTAATAAGGACTAACTTTTGGCCTTTTATATATTGCATCACCAGAGGACCCCATAAATTTTGTCTTATGAGTGGGTAATGGTATTTTATCAGGTTCCATTATAAAGAGAAATAAATTATTTTTAGATGGCTTCTTTTCCTCTTCATCCTGAAGAGGAGGTTTGTTTTCTTCAAGAGCTAAGTTTTCAACAAAGCTATCTTAGTTAATCTCTAGTTTTACAAATTGAAGACCATGGATAACAAGAAGCTTAATGAGACAATAATGGGATAAATATTGGTTATGTTTGTCACAAAAATATTTATAGGACTAGTAGAGGGAATGATATAGGTAATAAGGTTGATTAACCAAGTCACATTGGAGAAGATGTAGCAATAATAAAAAATTATGACCAAAGGAAAAGACATACCTTCCTTGACAAGTGATATATTATACCAAAAAAACTTCTATCTCGGCATATGGCAAATGAAGGGATGTCCATGCCATTCCTTATCCTTAGACAATAGTGACTTTCTCCCCCTACTATAAAAACTAGCTTTTGTAGGTTTGAAGGTTAGTTGCACATGGGCTAGCCTTCAAAAAGAAGTTGTCTTATACTTAAGGAAGCCCTGTAACATGAGCCACTATCTACAATGAAACCAAAAATTCTAAACCCCTCATTTTGACAACATATGACATACTAAAATATTTTGAAAGCCTCTCCACTATTTCTTAACTTAACCATGTCCTCAGGTTCAAATCGCTTGTGGGCTCCTCCCATGGTAGAAAGATATAGACAAACCCACAAAAATAATGCCACAAAGGAAACCACTTAACAAAATAACCATAACATGTAGAAAGATAAGGGTAAGGAAAATAACAAAATGACAAGGCAATGCTCATATAACAAGCAAATAATTACAAATTAGTAATGGTAAGATACAAATCAAGACTCCCCTCAACTACAACATGACACATCCCTTGGGTCACTAAGTAATGTAGAAAGAAAACATTAAAGAAAACCTTATTAATTATTAAGTGGAAAGGAGTACTTCCTATGGTAATGGTTATGAATAGACAAAAAAGAATAATCATGTGAAGTAGGTGTGCGGTGGATGTCAACATATTTCTTAAATCACACAATAAAGTCACACATGAGATAGTATTAGCATGATCACCAAGAAGAATAAAAAATAAAGTGGCACTTGGGGTCCACATGCAAGGTGAAGAAGAAGAGAACAAAGTAGGAAGTGGACCCCACGGAGTTGAGACATACAAATGAAGAGTGGAGTGGAAGAGGAGGATAGGAGAGAATAATCATCATACCATAACACCCAGAAGGTTAGAGAGTGATAGAAGATGCAAATTCAGTGTAAAAAGGATGACACAAAGAAAGATGTGTAGAGAAAGAAGACATCCTATCACATTGAGAAAAGATGGTGAGATAAAAAAGGACTAGAATGAAGGGGGATTTTTTTGATAATAATAAGAAGTCACCAAGGACTCAATTTTCAACCCCATACCACTTGATTATGTTGGAACACTAGTTTTCATAATTAGGACTTATTGTGACTAGGAGTCACTAGCAATCCATTTTTCAACTCATAGTTCGCCAATAGTATCAGGAGTTCAATTTGCATTGTTGAGACTTTTATTACATTTTTTCTGAAAATTTAAGTTTGAAGGAAGCCAAAAGGAACCATAGTTAATTATTTGGCATTAGTAAGAAAGAAATATTCTTTTGAAAGAGGCCTTCAGAATAATTTGAGATGATGACTATTTACAAGGAGCTTATGATATTCAGAGTCCATAGTGTAGAGCTAAAAAACACCATTATCAAATACATGTGCAATGTCATAGGGACCCAACCATTGAGTATGATATTTACTCTTTGAAATCCTAAAACCAAGAATCATACAAAAGCACCCAATCCCCTAGCTATAAGGAATGTTGGTGAATTTTTCTGTCATGCCAAAATTCTCACTAATTCTAAACAAGTTTGGTATGGAGTAGTGCCTCCTAATGATGTTCATCCAAAGAACAGAGTTGGGTAATTCCCATTGAGCATCAGAGAGACTCAAACTAAGTTGAAGTTTGGTTTGAAGAGTCTTAATCTTGAACTCAATAGGAAGAATGACCTTCTTACCATAAACTATATCACAAGGGATTAGACTAGTGGTGGTCTTCCACATAGTGTGATAGGCCCACATAACTTCAAGAAGCCATGTGGCCCAATCACACTTATGAAGCACAAGAGTCTTGGGAAAAATATTCTCCAATTCTTGATTGGTGACTTCTACTTGTCCATTTTCTTGAGGGTGATTGGGTGATAATTTTTGGTGGTGGATTTTATAATCTTTGACTAATGTAGCAATGAGACCTGAATTGAATTGGGGTCCTTGATCTATAGTAATCTCCTAAGGAACACCAAAGAAAGTGAATATCTCATAGTATAGGAAGTCAACAACCTTGGTATCTTGAGCATGCTTAAGTGCAACCACTTTAACCCATTTGATGACATAATCTATACTAGCAAGAATGTATTTATTATTTTTAGAAGCTGGGTTAATAGGTCCTACAAATCAAGATCCCACTTTTCAAAAGTTTCAATAGAGAGCTAAGGGTGGAGTGACATTTAATTAGATCATGTAGGATGACTCATTCACTGGTACTGATTGCAATGATGAACATAACACTTGCAATTCTTACAGAGCATAGGCCAATAATGTCCTACAGTAAGAATCTTTTGAGCAATACTTTGAGCAGAAAAATGTCTACAACAAGGTTTACTATGATAGGTGCAAAGAATATCAAAGACATCCTCCTCAAGAATACATTGATGCATAATGTTATTAATGTCAATATAGAAAAGAAGACCATTGATCTAGCTATATTGTCCACTAACACTAACTAGGTTCTGACATTCTCTAGGAGAAAAATACAATGGAACTTGCATATTGTTATCATACCAAAAACTCTTTGTAGAAATAGAAAAGAGGTGTTCATCAGGGAATGTGTCATCAATAGAAATAGGTTCATTACTTGGATACTGCTATATGCTATAAAATTTAATCTTTAAAGAACATAAAAACTAATCTAATATTCACAATCTACATTAAACAACAATATGTATGATAGGACAAAGGAAGCACCATAGGGGAAGGAAAACCAAGAATGGTGAGCTTCCCAAGTGCAAACTTGATACTTTGATGTGTCCAAGTGATGATGGATGTATGCTCAAGTGTGCTCAAGCTTCAAGTGATAGGTTTGTGATCAAGTGTGGAGATGGATGAAGAATTTAACAATGGAGGTGTAAATAATGGAGCATTATAAGTTTGCATGAAAAAGTGGATGATTTTTGAGAGGAGGAGGGTCTAATTTATAGGCCAAGAGGTAGTGAGATGGAGGTCCAGGATGCAAAGATGGAGGTTTGACGAGGAAGGGCTAGGATGGAAGGAAGGGGAAGCGCATGGATTGTGCTTCTTCAAATCTATATCCTTGTGAGACTTATTACAAGGGGATTGGATAGGGAAGAGGGTCAAAATGAAGGGTCAAAGGGAGTTATGAGGGAGGAGAAGTGTGGTAGAGGGATGTAAGATGCATTTAAGGGTCATTAAGGCATGTAAGGACCTTAAAGTCCTTGGATAGGAATGTAAGAGGATGGAATAGGACATTGACTTTGGCTTGGGTTAGAAAGTCTTAACCCTTTTTTAAAGTTGTGCAAATGTTTAGGAGGGGGATTAAGCTTGTCTTAGAAGGGGATTTAGGATGTGAGTGACATGAGGGATGCAAGTGGGCTAGCAATTATGAGGTGGGTTAATTAGTTGGCTAATATAGGTTAGCATGGGTGAATGGGATAGATATAGCTAATGATAGGGATTTAGGAATAGTCAGAGGTTAGGGATTTGATTTAAATTGATTTATTAAATCAAAAGGGATTTTAGGATTTAATTAAATAGATATTGTGCATTTATTTAATTTAATAGGAGAATAGGATTTAATTGATAATTTATACTTTTGATTTTTCATTTTATTTTATCAATTGGGGTATAGCTAATTAAATGAATGAATTAGGTAGGGGATGACAATTAATTAATTAAATATTAAATACTTAATCAATTATGCCTTAAGAGATGACTAAATAGGATTAGTTAAGTGATGTAGTCAGATTTAAGTGTCTACATTTTTCTCCTTTCTAAGATAGTGTTGGGACAACATTATTCCAAATAAGTTTGAAGATAGATGAAAAATAATACTTTTAAAGCAACAAAGTTTCCCAAGTCTTGAATAGAAGGAGGAGAGACTAGAATATGTGATAAGCCTTCAAGTCAAGTGGTGGGGAGAAAAGATGAGGCCCGATGAATTCTTGAAAAGTATGAGAATCTGGGGCAAGAGGGAGGACTTAGACTAGCTAAGAAAGGATTAACAGGGACTCAAACTCTTACTATTGAGACAAAGGAGAACCATGCCACAAGAATAACCATAGGTTAAGAACTTGGGTTTAAGATGGGGGATTGGCTTTTTAAAATGAACCTAGGGGTGGAGCAATGTGAGATATGGAAAGGAGATGGGGAACTTTGAATACTATGAGATTGATAGAGTGGCTAGATCATGATTGTAGAACTAATTAGATTAGATGCTTGGATAGGATGTTGGAAAATGAATGTGAGTTTGTGGAATGGAGGGGTGATGGAATCCATTGAAGCTTGAGCATGGGGTTGTTGCAAAGGGGAGCACCACCATGTAGTTGAGAACTTATTTTGATACAGGAATATTGAAGACATGCCAAGGTTACGAAGAACATCAAGGCCTTTACACCCTATTATACATAGGACTAACTCAAAATAAACATGCAAGGATTGCCCAATAATTACACATGAATCCCAAAGGAATCAGAGTGGAAACAAGATTGGGTAACCCACAAGCAAGTGATATTTCCCAAGTGCATCATGCACCACAAGTGATCACATGTTTGGAATATGCAAGGGTCACATCTGACTGACTCACAAGTAAAAAATTTAAGAGAAAAATACTTGATCAAAACCTTTCTCTTGAATCGATCCATTCATAGCACACCATGATATAAAGGATAGTGGTGACCTTGAGGATGGAAAAACCAAAGTGATTGGAAAAGATAATCAAGAACTAAAATTGAAATCCAATATTGAAAGGAAGACAAAATCCATAGAAAATAACCTTTTTCCAAAGAGATTAATAGGATGAGAGACACATGGACCAACATCAAATGAAAGGAAAGTTGTATCCTACAAAGATCTATTGGTGGTATCTAAAGTGGTGATGGGATTTAGGAAAACTAAAACTTTAAGGACAACACTTGGATGATAGAGGATCTCACATGAGGATTGTTTGAAATGAATAGCTAGGAGAACTACATATTCTGATCAAATTTGAATTAGCACACAAAGTTGGGTTATATACAATAGGACTAAGCTAAGGATTGATTTTGAAGGAATATACAACAAATTGACCAAGATATATACAAGGATCACTATACAAAGCTTAGCATGATAGGATAGCATAATGGATGTGAAAAGATCAAGATGAGAAGATAGAAAAATAGCTAAGGATGAGTAGATAGAGGGGATAAAAATATTAGGATAAGGAGATAGCATGAAAACCTCAGGACAAGGATATAGTAGGAGAAAACATTAGGATGAGGAGATAGCAGGAGAAAAGCTTAGGGTAAGGAGATAGTAGATGAAAAGATCAAGATGAGGAGATAGTGGATGAAAAGGTCAAGATGAGGAGGTAGTGGATGAAAATCTCAAGATAAGGAGATAATGGATGAAAATATGAATATGAGGAGGTAGTGGAAGAAAGTATTAGGATGAGAAGATAGTGGATGAAAAGATCAACATAAGGAGATAGGTGATTGAGGGTGTATAGGGTGGTGTGGAGAAGGAAATGATATACTTTAAGACAAGGAGCAAGAAGGATGTATCCCAATGATGATGATTAGATTATGACCAAGGCTAGGTAGAAGATTTAAGAATTTGATTGGATGAGTTGAAAGATGTTAAATGAGATGGTGCAATTTGATGGTAGATTTAGAGGAGCATTATGAAATGAGTGGATAACATTGGGCTATATGGGGATATCCTAGAGCTAGATACCAATGAAAAGTGATGTACTAGGTCATGGAAAGATGGAGAGATGGTGTGAAGTGCAAGGATAGAAGAAATAGGTACAATTGGTAGAAGGTTTCAGTAGATGAATGCAAAAAGATAGGGAGTGGGAGATGAATGGATTCAAGTATGACTAGATGAAATAGGACTAGAATGAGGGGATAGAAAGATGAAAATGACATGGTCTCCAAGGAAGATAGTGTAAGGATAGAAGAAAAGGGTATAATTGACAGAAGGTTTGGGAAAAGGAATGCAAAAAGATAGTTAGTGAGAGATGAATAGATTTGGGGATGAGTAGATGGAAATAGGACTAGAATATGAAGATGGAAAGATGGACACAACATGTCTCCAATGAGTGACCCCAATTGTTATATGTTATTCAAGAGGAGATTTTATGAGAGGTGTGATAGGATGGAAGATTGGTCAAGAAGAGGATGGTGAGGTAAATGAAAGCTAGGATGGTAAAGATGAATGATGTGGAGGATAGCTATGATGAGTGGATAAGGTTGATGGAGGGATTATATGGAAGATAGAATAGGTGGATAGAGGATAGGTGGGTACAAGTCATGATGGGGAAATTCATGTCAAAGAGGTGACCAAAAGCATGCATCTGGCAATGGACTTTATTGTTATCATGATTGGAAGGAGGATGGCAGGTGAAATATATAAGATGTGGTTGGTATGGTGGGATGAGATGGGTATGATGAGTGTTGGAACATATCCATAAGTGTGTAGAGAATTTAGATAGAGGGATTACACTTGATGCTTGTTTGTTAACTTTTCATCACAGTACCTATCCAAGATGCTGAATTGCCCAGTTTTCAGTAGTGGATGCATATTATTCTTTACTTTCTTTTTTGCTCTTTTAAACAAAAAAATTCGGTTCATTTTTACTCATAGATGTTGGTAGGATGGGTGGATTATGAAGCCTAAAAAATATTGGATTAAGTGAATGGAATGGTGGGTGGGAGTTGGAAAATAATGGATGGGAAGACATAAGACTTGTGGGTAAAAGGAAAAGGAATTTTAAAATATTATATTTGGCACACACCCTGAAAGGTGATGGAATAGCAAGAAAGATGATAGGAAAAAATGGAAGAAGAGAAATATAAGGACTAAAAGTAAAGTTAGAAGATTAAAGAATGAAAATTAAGGATAAGAATCATGTGGAATTAAAGTGGATTGGGGGGATGGTGGATGTATATATGGAGATTTAGATAAAGTATGAAAGGATGAGGCTTTTTGAGTAGCAGGAATGGATGCCAATTGATATTTTTCTTTCAAACACATTTTTTTTATGAGCATCATAGGTATCCACATGATTTTTGACTTTTTTAGCTTGGGCCTTTGTGTGCATTTGACTTTTTCTTTTGTTTGGATCAAATGTTTCTTTTCTTGAACATGTACTTTAGATGGGACATGTTGATACTTGGATTTTTTTGGATGTTTAGATTTTTGCTTGTTAATTTTTTCTTCCAATTTTCTTCTATTAGCCATGGTATGAAAAGAGCATGGAGAATATGATGGGATCATGGATGAAATTATAAAAGTTGAAGGTTGGAAGGAATTAAAGGATGAGTGCCTTTGATTATCTAGCTTGTGTATTTGAGGGTATGGAGTGGTGGATTGGAATACAAGATATGGATTCATATACTTTCCCAAAATGGATGGAGGAAATGAAGGATAAGGGCATCAAATATATGGAAGTGAGGAAGGAGGAGGTCCCAAAATAGATGGAGGAGATAAAGGATTCATATTAGGTATATAAGGACCCTAAATGGATGGAAAGGGTGGAGGATTTAGATAAGGAATAATGACCCAAAATGAAGGTATGGAAAAATGTAGTTGGATAAGGGCCCAAAATAGATGGGAATGAGATGGATGGGAATTTTGGGGTGAAGATAGAAGGATTTGGGACCATCAAGGAATACTGACATCTAGAGATACACTTTTATTTATTTTTTCGATATTATCTTCAATATTTGGAACACAAGGTGCAAGTCCATCAGTAGGTGAAGGACTTGAAGTTTTAGATATGATAGTGAGATTTTCTTCTATAGATATATCATCATGGATTATAGGAGATGTATGATCATGAAGTAGAGGATATGGAAGGAGAGGATCTTGATTTGGACGGAGGGAGGATAATAGATGTTGAGATAGAATAGGTATCATGGTAGGATCATGATTTAAGCTAGTGGATATTTCAACATGCTTTTGGATGATATCTTGATAGGATTGGATTGGAGTGAGTGGTGTGATATAACATGTATGGATGGTTTCTTTAAGTGAGGTGGATGGAAGGGTGGAAGGTTCTACAATGGGATTTGTTAATGGGGGAGGCATTCATTGGGTTTATTACATGGGATTTGGGTAATTCTAGGAGGAGGAGATGTGGATGGGATTTGGAGGGATTTGATGGATGGGAGGTGGGAGATCGAAGGAGATAAACAAGTGGGATGGATGAAATATGGATGATAGAGTGGGATGATGGAAGAGGAATGATGGGTATGGGAGATGGATTTTATTTTGGTTTCCTTGTAAAAATATTTGGAGACATGTGTGTTGGATTGGGATGGTAAGAGGACTAGGGTGATGCATTGTATAACTAGGATTGGTTGATGGATTTTGGAAGCAGTTTGGAGGATATTGAGATGGTGGGTTGAAAATAGGGATTTTTCTAGTAGCATTGTTCTAGAAGGGTGGAGATTGAGATGTGAAGGTGGAGGAAGATGGAGACATGACCGATGTATGAGGGGAATGGATAAAAGCACAAAACTATGTCATGCTTTTTTAAAGAAAAAGGCTAACAAAAGTATAACTATTTACATTCAATGACATAAAATTGGTATTATTATTTAGAATTTGACAATGAAGTAAACTAATGAAATGTGTAAAAATGAATGAATTTTAGGATAATAATTTTTAAAAATTATTTGGAATAAAAAATAGATATATTTTTCTAATTTTTATAAATAAATGTTAAGTTGCTGAAAAATACTGAAAATTAGAGGTTTATTTCCCACCACAAAACTATATAGAAATAAACTTATTTTCATTTGAACTCAAATATCTAGAACAATCAAACATAAGAATTGACTTTAGACCTATATTTTGTCTTTTATAAAGATTCAAATTTCAACTTGCATGAAATCAATAACTTTCATCTCCCACCACTTTTTTCATAAAAAAATTTTTCTAACCAGAAGAAAAATTATACATTCTAAAAGAGGACACTCTCCTCTAGAATGCCATATAATTTTTAAATTTTTTTGATATGATTTAATATTTTTTTTTCTTTCTAAAAATTGACATATTTTTTAGTGTTAAAATATGATCTTGTAGAATTTTTTAATTACAATATATTATATATAATTAAAACATTATAAATTCTACATAAGAATATTTTTGACTTTCAACTCTATAAAATGGTGTTCATATGTTACTAAAAATATATCATAAAAAAATAGTAAGAGTTATTGAAACATCAATTTTTTGAAATAATTTTTTTTCTTTAGTAGTTGGATGGAAACTAGTTTAAAACATGCATTTAATAGACATTTCAAATTGGAAAAGTGTGAGACCATATATAACTTAGCTAGAATGAATTTATCTAGATCATATGTTTGAGAAAAAAGAATTTTTGGATAGAAATACTCAAATTTAGTCATTTTGATAAGTTAGCCTAAAAGGTGGCACAACTTTGTACTTTTACCTAAATATGTGGGCAGGATATAGGAAGGAGGTGTGGATCAGTGCAATAATGAATTTCCCTTGTCAAAGGTATGATAAGGAGTACTATTGGGTATGCATGGTAGAATGATGGAGTAGGTCATTGGAGGAATGTTTGGATTTTGGAGGATGTTTAGAGGAATACCTCTAAGGCTTTCAATATACCAATCATGGTTAATAAGACCTCCACCATCATTGGAATAGGATGGAGTAAGAGAATAGGTGGGACAACCAAACTCATCATAATAAGATTGTGAGGGATGAAGGATGAATTTGGATGAGCTCTAAATCTCGGATTAGGATAAGAAGTAAGATCAAAATGGGATTTAGATGAAGCTCATAATGTGAGGAAGGACTGACTCCAAGGAAGATGGAAATGGGGTGGGAAATGATGAAGAAAAATTAGCTAGTTAGGCGATGGAGAGGAAAGGAGGACTTGATGGAAGACTTTCATAAATTATAATACTAGAGGAAAACAACATAGGATGGGTGTGATTAGAATGACATTGTTTTGAAATCTTGGATTAATCTTTGATGAGGGAGTGACTATGCTAAGTATGCCCTAGTTTGACTTTGAGATAATTTTTTTGGATCAAGTGAACAAGAAATCCCTCAAAGGGAAAAGCAACTTTGAGGGAGATAAATAATAGATCTCTTTTTGGAAAAAAGGACATTTGATAACTAGCTTTGATAGATATGTATTGTCAACAAATATTTTCCATGTGGTCAATCACAAATAAGATAGTTCAAGAATACTTTATCCCTATGGTAAATTTGGATTTAATGTAAGGTTGAAAGGGTAGCTACTAAGTTGGTTCATAATTAGATCTATGGAGTCAACCAATCAGTTGTTATGTATGTGATTCACTTAAGAATCTATTTTGGACATGCTAAAATCATGGGAAAGTTTTCCCACCTTGGGCTACCCCTAGAAATGCAATGCCTGAGATTGCCTAATGGAAAAAGAAAGTTTACATTTCTTCTCATTTATATACTGTCTACAGTATTTTACTAGTAGAAGCTTTTATCAAAAGGGGATTCACTTCCCATAGGATGATGAATTCACTAGAAGAACTCCTAGGTTCTTGCAGATTATCTTGCTAACAAATTTTGGTACATGCATCACATATTTAAACCATCCTAGCTTGCAAGAAATAGAGAATTCAAAGATGTGCTAAAAGGCACAATCTCAATATATGCAAGATTCTTGATTCATTCTACTTTTTTATCTTTTAATGTGTCCTTCCTTTTAGCTACTTGAAAATACTCATGATTAACATGAAAGGTTTATTCCAACTTGACAATGAAAGTCAACATAGTAAATTAAGTCAACATAATAAATCATTTGCATGATAGCTTTGAAAATGATGGGAGTAAGAGAAATTTGTTCTTTAAGGCATTCAAGATTGTGTGAGTTTTTTTTAACACTAAATTTGGAATTTTTTGATCCGTAATGTTCATTTAACACTCAAATCATATTTTCATCCCATTCATTCTTTTTAACACTTGATATTCAATATTTGTTTGCTACTTGGTCATTTGATTATTATGTTGTTGGAGACAAAGTGAAGGTTGTTCATTATTATGTCTATATCATTCATTCTGAGTGTTGCAAAAGGTTCAATATTTTGTAAAGGAAGTTTTTTGAATTCTTTAGTAGTGTCAATGCTCAAGAGTTTATGAACTGCATTCTTGAACTTTGTTATTATTATTCAATAAAGGAGTACTTTTTGGTGTGGGGTTTTTCCCTTGAGTAGGAAGGTTTTCCTGTGTTATCTATAGTGTTCTATTTTTTAATTTAATTTATTTTTTATTTTTTAAATGCAATTCTAGTTCTAAAATTGACACTATGAATGTCATGCAATGGTCCTTTCTTAGGAAGAAACAAACATAAAAGTATATGCAAGATATCATCCATTCTTGAGAATACGAGTGTACAAAGATCAAAATGTTTTCTTTGGAAACTACTTAAATTCATAGATGGAATTATGTAGTTCTATGGTAGATGTTTATAAAAAAATCAAATAAATGTTAAGAGTAACCCTACTAGAGACTTGGCAATAAAGCTTTGATTAACTTCACAATGTGTGTAGCCATTGTAACTATCAGGTTGAGAGAAGGTATTTACTTTTCTAAGAGGGAGTGTTGAAGTTAGATAGCTATAGGTATGCATACATGTGTTCAAACATAGCTATTTGATTGATTTCCTTGGAGACAATTGTTTCTCTCCTAATTTTCTTATCATGTCACCAAAATTTATCTCTTATCATATTCATTGGCTGAAAGGTATATTATGAAAAAGGAAACAAAGATTCTTAACTGATTGTGACTAAAGAACCATGTGTATGCATGGTTGTTGAGTTAGACAACTAATATATAGCATCTCCATTATTATAACTAAAGATGTTCATGGCTATTGTTATCCTCTATGTTAAATGGTCCATACACATGTTAGATTCCATCCTTTGATGCCATTCATTAACATCAACAAAGAAAATGAAACTACTTATTGAGAATTGTTATTAAGTCATGCACACAAAAATTAGAGATCTAGAGGCTTTCATTTGTTTGATGAAATTTTGAGTATTGCAGGTTATGTAAATATAACACGATTTTGATGTTCAAAAGAATGTGGTCATTCATTGCATTTTGGTTATTATCATTTGAGATTTTATGATTGTTCTTGGCTATTGAAATGATCATTTTTCTATGACTATTATTTTAAAAAGGAATTGACTATAATAGTGTGCCTTGAATAATGAGCATAGGTGATCATCTGTAGCATTGATTTGATGTTCTCTATGATAGATACTCTTGGAGGACATTTTTTTGTGTTCTATTACAAATGTTGAAGTTGTAGCATTTGGTGTTGAATATTATTATTCTAAATTGGCTAGACCAGTAGGAAGAGAGACACCATCTCTTTTCATGTAACAAGAGCCTTCTCTTATAGAGGGGTGGTCATAGGAGGGACATAGACAAGATGTATTAGAAGAAATAGGGTTAGAGAAATTAGAAATCATGCCCACTACAAAAATTAAAGAATATGATAAGAAGGAATTAAGCAATGGTAATACATCATATCCATCCTACCTTCTCTTGGCTAGCCAAGTTATGGACAAGTGTTGTAATTGCAACTGCAAGAAGAAAAATGGGAGAAAAAGAAAATGAAATGAAACTTGATATACGGATTTAGAAGAAGAGTAAAAAAATAAGTCAACTAAAGGGAAAATTGGGCATATAGATCTCAGGATGCCCAAATTTATCCTATGGATATAAGAGACCAATTTTCAAGTTTTGACTTTATGTAAATGTATGATTGTAATCTTAACCATGGCTACCTGCATGTGTGAAATAAACACAAGTTCCCATCATAGGTTCAGTCAATGTGATGTTGTCACATAGTCTCTCAACATGATATCACTATGGTTACTCCGATGAGTGGAAAGAGAAACAAGGACTTTAACATAAATTTCTCTATCCTAGAGAAAAATACATTACAAGGGATTTCACCTCAAATGTCTCTATCTTAGAGAAAATTGAATTACAAGGGTTTTGACATCAAATTTTTATGTCCCATGAAAAAATATGTTACAAGGGTTTTCACCTCAAATTTCTCCATCTCACAGAAATGTGCATAATAGCACTTAATAAGAATAACTAAATGTTGAGACTCCCTCTCAACAAAGAAAGGGAAATATCCTCACAACTTTTACTATCACAATAAATTATCTCCATCTCTCGCTCAAGCTCTCTCTAAATCTTTAAGCACTTACATCAACCTCCTAATATCTTGTTTCAAAGGTTTCTAGCAATACTTTCCCAAGATGATTTTTTTATTAAACACACAATTCTATAACTTCTGATGTACTAAAGTCCAAGGTTATCCTCCTTGATCTCATCCTAGATCAACCTATACTAAAATTTTGTAGAGCTACAAATGTCAAAATAAATGGATTGTGAAATTATGTTCTATGCAACACAACAACTAACTTAGTTGACATCTTTACTTCATGTTCTCTACAATAAATAGAAATTATTTTCAACAATTGAAAACACTAGTGTTCACATTTATTATGCATCAATATGAGAATATTAAGACAACATGCCTTCATAGACAACAAATTAAGTAGACACAATGAATTCTTCATATAATATTGAATATATCCTTGCTTAAAGAACAATGAAAAACTTAAACTACTCAGCATTAAAGAGTAAATCATTAGTATGAAGTGGCTTGAATATCATACTAATACAATTCTCATCTCAATGATTGTTTAACATTCCTTACAATCCACTGTATTGTTCTTTCTTGATCTTGTACCTCTAGGACCAAAAAATGTCATCCTTGCATGTTAGAGACAACCAAAAATCTCAAAAATACATGCAATATATCTACTCCTATTATAAAAGCCACTTGAAATGCAATTTTAAGTGTCGCTCGTAGTTCTCCTTTCTTCTCCATTGATATAATGTTGGTGTTTCTCTTGACATTGAGCACACACACTATGCAATGAAAGAAAAATTGAATAATGAGAATACTAGGAAGAAATTCTTAAAAGTGTAGATCTTTCAAAAAATAGTTACCCAACTCACTACAATAAGGCTCGATTTATAGAATTTTAGAGTCAACATGAAGTGATTAAAGAATGAATAGAAAAGTCATGTTGGTGATAAGTGGAGATGCATTTGGATAGATGAGAAAATGGCAATGACAAGTGGAGAGCATAATCCAAGGAAGTGGGAGAAATAAGATGAGAGATGAATTAGAAATGGTTAATGGAAGATGTTAGTGGAAATGTGTAACAGAAAAATGGATTTAGAATTGTTAGAGGAGAATGCTAGTGGAGATGTGTAAGTGGGAAATGTATTTAGAATTGCTAGAGGAGAATGTTAAAGAGATGTGTAAGAGAAAAATGGATTTAGAATTGTTAGTAGAGGTTTGAGTGGACACATGTGATTGTAATGCTCTAAAGCCCTCCAACATGGAAATTAGGAATTTAGGAATTTAAGAGAATTCCATATTCAAGTAGAAATGAAAAATTAATTAATTGGATAAATTAGGAAAGAAGGTGAATTAATGTGATTGAAGGATAAAATTGTAGGAATTATTTGTAGGTTATTCATTCCTATAGGACAAGTTAGTTAATAATTGGAAAAATTGATGAATTAAATGCATGAATATCCCAATTTTGATGAATTTGATGAAGGATTGAACTGAATGAGACTAAAAATGATTAAATTTATATTGTTTTATTTTTTAATAAATGAGAGAAAATTGATTGATAATAATTGATGATGTTTGAAGTTGTCATGACATTAATAGATTCTGTTAATATTATAAAATTGATCATAATTGGTTGATGAGGTTGATTAGAATAGCATTAATAGATTGTGTCAATGCACTAAACTAATTAGATAAGAACAAAATCAAACACTAAGGGACTCGATAATGTCAATGATCAAAGTAATAATTATGACAGGTTGATAAGGCACTAAAGGACTCAACAATTTTGCAGGTCGGTTGATGATGATAGGCTAATAAGGCACTAAGGGAATAAATAGGTTGATAAGGCACTGAGGGACTTGAAAATGGTAGAGACTAATTAAAGACACCTGAAGGTTGATTACAAGTGATTTTGACTTCATTTAAATGGTTTTGAATTGCTTTTGAAACTTTTAAATTGGTTTTTGCATCAGTCCTAAAATAATCTGTATTCAATTTTGAAGAGTAAAAAATGATGAAAATGATCTCAAAAGATATTATGAAATGTTGCAAAATATATTTGAATGATAATCAAGTTGGCCAAACTATTGAGGTTATCAAAATAAAAAAAAATGGAATAGCTAGTGCTTGTTGTAATATTCCCACTAGCAAGGACAATAATACTTGCAAAACCAATGTTAGAATTTATGCAATAATATTTAAATGTATTTCACTATTCTACCCTCTATCCTAACCCAACCTTAAAGATGTCTCCACATCAAGATCAATAACCCTATTAAGGATCCTTAGATCCCTAGTTACTTCTTTGTCTTCTTTGAAGTGCCCCCTTTAAGGTCCTTCCTAGAAGAGACATTCTCTATCCAAGGCCCTTGACACATATGCATATGTTAACATCTACTAAATATTCTGACCTTATAACCATATTAAGGTCACTCTCTTTTCAAAGAGACCCTCTTTATTTTAAGTTATTAACCATATTGTGATCAATCTCTTCTTTAAAAAGTCACTTTCTTGATCTTAAACCATTAACCATTAAGTTATGTGTGTTATCCATTTTGAATTCCATCTTTACATATACATATATCTATATGCATAAATTATTGATAAGTATGATTCATTAATATAAATAATTTCATAAACATAATTAAACAAATATAATCCATAAACATACATTTCTTACCTTTCTCTTTGCTTGGTCCATGTGGATCTATCATTAGTTGGCCCTTCAATGAATTATTCTTTATAGATTATCTCAACTCTATATTTAATTTCCGAAATTCTTCCTTTTTCTAATTATAAGGAAACAATAAAATATACTTTTTTGTTTCTTCTTTTCCAAGAGCCACAACCTTTCACAATACAATTCTTTTGAAAAGTTATAATACTTCATGTTTATTATCCTTTCAAAAAGTCACAACACTTCATAACTAAAATTCTTTGGAAACATTCCAATACTTATAATTACAACATTTTTGAAGAGCCACAAATATTCATAATTATGACTCTTTCTAAGGTTCACATCCTTTCAATATCATTGATGCCTTTTAAGAAAGGGACTTCCTTATTTTCTTCATATAACTTCCCTCTTCCATTTTCCCTTTTTGAACTCCTATCGTCTCCTCTTCCTTTCCTCCCTCTCTAAAATAAACTCTCTTCCCTTTTATATCTTACTTTTAAGGATTCTTGTCTATTTGTTAAATATATCATGACTTTTCATTAGAATTATTTAATTTAAATTATTGTATGTTATATTATTTATTTACTTATTTGTGTTTATTATTATTTAATTTTTTTTTTACAGGCAAAAGTGGCAAGCCACTATATTATTTTATTATTTTAAAAATTCTAATTCAACGAGGTCAACTGGGAAAGAATCAGAGAAGAAAACCTAGCATCGTCCCTAATATATACAAAAGTATAGATAGTTTAAACAAAACAAATACAAGAGGTATTACAACTACCACCTCATCACAAAACAGAAATTGTTATGGCATTTTGGCAGTCTCTAAGCACTATCTTCATGACAATGACCAAGCAAAAAACACAAATCTTACATATCTATCCAATCAGATCCAAAACCACCTTCAAGTGACCCTAGCTCACCAGGAAGAGGGCTCAAGCTAGTACAAAAATATAAAGAAGCTCAATTCCAATCCAAATCTAAGTAAACCTAATCAATTAATTCTGAATATTTTTGGTTCAATCGACAACATTGAAGCTACATTCATACCCCTAGAAACTAAAGTAGTAGAATCCATCTATAAACATATTTATTATTAAATCATAAATCATATTATTATTTATTATTAAATCATATTTACAAATTTAACATACTTTCTACATTATTGTCTCTTGTATTTAATTTTATTCTTTATTTATTCATTGTAATTTTATTATTTTTAAAATATTTTAAATAGTATATGAAATATTATTTCATTAATGATATAGATTAAATAATTATTATTTCCTATGTATATAGGAATGGTAAATATCCAAAGCCTAGATTAATTATTATTATTTATTGTAGTTAGTTATTTTTATGTGTTAAGCAAATTTGAACCCAAGACCTCTTATAGGCTCTTGCCTCCTATTTGTTGATATTTTAGTATTAGTTTTAATTTAACTTTATTATCATTATTTATTTAATAACATTGTATTATCTAATTATTATTAAAAAATCTATCTTAAAATGGGGATATGACATGTGTCAATGATGGAAGAGCAGGTAGAAACCATTTTTTGGTGTCTATAGTACCTAAAATAAAAATCCTTAGGAATTGACACTACATTCTTTATGAGGGGAAGTAGCAACAACTTGTTAAACAATCTCTAGAAAAGTGACCATACTTGTCACATTTGAAACATTGGATTCTATAGATATCCTTATTGTTCTTTGGTTTAGGAGTTGAATTTGAATTCCTATCTTTACTCTTAAAGTTTTCTTCTCTTGTCTCTTCATTTCCATTTAGATGTATGAAAAAAAAGAATATGATCATCATTATCATGAGATTTCCATCTATTTACTCTTGCTTCTAACCAAAATTTATCTTGAATTCAATCATCTCTTCCATTAATTCCTTGAATAAAAGAATCTCCAGAATGAGGGAGACCAATCATGGCCAACATAACTAGGCCTTATTTTCAATTGAATCTTGAATGGCATTAAGATGATTTTCAATCTTGTAATATTCATCAAGAAGGAGATAATTGTTTCATCTCTAGCCATTATTATATGGACAAGTTGGCATCTCAAGGCCAAAGCACTTATGGTATTATTGAACTCATATAAGATTTAAAGAAGCCCAAACATTTATTTAGCTAAATTAAATTTGGATATAATAGGCACTTGACCATACTTTACAAAATCAATCATTATCTTCCTTACCATAATGTCATTCTTCTTTCATTGATCTTTCTCAACATTATCAGTTGTCTCAAGCACATCCTCATTCATGTAGTTCATAAGGTCATTTCCTTCTAGTGTAATCAGAACTCTAAATTTCAATGATGTGAAATTTGATGCATCATCTAGCCTATGTTCAATCTTGATTCCATTTTCCATTTTGAATCATGAAAGAATCAAACTAGAAGAGAAGAAAAAAATATATATATCAATGCTTGAATAGATCTAGTTCTAGACTTTTTCTTGAACCTGCTCTAATACCATGTTAATTTTAGAACTAGAATAACACAAAAACAAAAAAACAAAAAATACAAGAACATAGAGATATCCGTGGAAAACCCCTCTACTCGAGGAAAAAACTTAACCACATGAAAAAAGTTATCCTTTATTGAATAAGAATAACTGAGTCCAAGAATACAAATTGCAAACTCTTGAACTTTCACAACACTAAAGAATTCATAAAACTCCCTTTACAAAATAATGAACTTGAAACAACACTCAAAATGAGTGCTACATAAGTAATAATGAATGACCTTCACACTATCTCCAACAAAAAATAATAATGTGCTATGCAAAATAATAATATTCAACATTGAATGCTACAACTTAAACACTTGTAACAAAACACACAAAAGTGTCCTCCAAGGATACCTATAATAGAAAACATCAAATTGATGCTATAGAATGATCACCCATGCTTGTAAGTCAAGGTGAACTATTATAATTAATTCCTTTAAAAAAATATAGTCACAAAAAATGATTGCTTCAAAAACTTAGCACAATAATAGTCAACATCGAATGCTACAACTTCAACACATGTAACAAAACACATAAAAACATCCTCCAAGGATACCTATCATAGAGAACATCAAATTGATGCTATAGAATGATCACCCATGCTCATAAGTCAAGGTGTACTATTACAATCACTTCCTTTTAAAATAATAATCACAAAAACATGATTGCTTAAAAAACATAGAATGATCATAAACTCAAACAAAAATAACCAAAACACAATGAATGACCACAAACCATGTTACATTTACATAATATATGTACTCATAATTTTATAGTACAAGAATGAAAGATGCTACATCTCTAATTATCGTGTGCATGACCTGATAGAAGTTCCCAAATTATTATTTTTTGTTTTCTTTATTGATGTTAATAAATGACATCAAAGGATGAAATCTAACATGTACGAACCATTCAACATAAAGGAAAATAATAGACATGGAAATATTTAATTACACTAATGGAAACACTATATATTAGTTGGCTGACTTAGCAGCCACATACACATGTGGTTGTTCAATTACATGTAGTTAATACACTTTGTCACCTATTTTGTAACATATCTTTCAGCTATCCAACATGATACGAGACAAATTACATTAATAGGATAGGAAGGTTAGTAGAGAATCGACCATCTCCAAGGAAATAAATAAAACATGGCATGAAAGAGAAGAATCAAGATATTGATGCTATCAACATAAGTATGTAGATAGCTCCTACAACTACCTAACTTCAACATATAGATCAACATTCATAATCAAGCATTTAACATTAACATGAGAATGCATTTTTAAATTAGATCTATAGGTCTCTCTTCTTGTCTCTTTATTTGGGGAGGCTTCTCGTATATGAGTTTTTATACTTTCTACTTCATTGAGGGACATATAGTGATCATGGGTATTTAATAGGAAAAATATTCATTCAGACCCCATCCATCTTTCCTCTTGAACTATGCTTGCAGTAGGGGTGTTGGTGTATTATTATATTTCTATGTTTAGTTAATTATTTTACTACATTATATGCATCTAATAGAGACTAAAATATCTTAGATAGGTATCTATTTAGGTAGGTACACACATAACAAACATACACAAAAATACATTCATGCACACCCATACACCTGCATGCACACACCCATACCCACACACACACACCCATTCACACACACTTGCACATGCACATAGAACACATAGATGTACACTTGCCCACATGAACACATACACACTGTAGTTCCTCTCCCAATTGACTTCTATAAGTCAGCTTGATGGATATAGCCTTGTTGATCTTTTGTTGAGAAGGGATCATGTTGGGAGCATGAGTGGTCTACACTATTGAGGTGATTTGATTTATGTTATGATTTGGCTGATTTATGATGTGATTTATGGTTCCCTGAGGTTTGTGCCAATGGTTATCAAGATCAATTTGGTATCATGATGTCATGAGCCCAAATTAAAAGGATATATGAATATTTAAATAACATAATATATTGATAATAATTAAGAATAATAATATTAAAATAAAATATTTTATAATCTATTATATAATAGTGATATATTTGACAATATAAAAACAAAGCAATATATAAAGATTATAGCTTAATTGTAATTTAAAATATTATATTATAATTATAATATTAATGAGTTAAATAAATTAAATAACAAATAAATATTTTGATTATAATTGCTAATCAAATATAATAATTGTTAAATATATCCTATATTTTCTAAACTACTAAAATTCAAATTTAAATTAAAATCTTAAATAATAACATAAAATGATATTATTCATAATAATATTAATTATAAACATTATTAATAATATACATTAATCTCTATTTATATTATAGACATTTATATATAAACAAAAAAACTATACTTAAGTCAATATACTAACAAAACACAATTAATACACAAATGAACCCAAACCAACTAATATATACATATATAATTAATGCAACAAGTTATATATTAATAAAACATAAATTGATGAACATTACGTAATCTAAACTGCCCTTGATCATGTCAAGGAACACGTCTATTCACATATGAGTCCAAGGTATTTATGGGATGTGGAATAATTGAAGAAAGGCATCATATACATCATTCAAAAAACAAAGACGTGGAACATCAACAAACAAGGAGGACAACGAACATAAACCAGAAGAATAACCAACAAAATGGCAATCGGAAATCTCATCCATAGTAGATACAATCAACATTGTCATTAACCTTAAGGCTGATGGAAACATTGTCATTGATGTCCAAACGCATGAACAAAACTACAAGTGTTCATCTGTCAAAGGTATACTTATGGTGTTGATTGATATCAAGGATAAGTAGACATTACTTGACATTCAAGTCATGACCAAATAAGTATTTAAGGATCTATTATGATGGACCTTAAAGGAGAGATTAATCCACAAAATATTTGCAATGAAAGAATTACATTGATGAGCTGATAATATCACACGAATATGATCTAACACTCTGGAATATAAAGCAAACAGACATCGAGCAAAGAGTCATTAACATAGTCACATGATATTACATATTTATCAAATGAGAGAGCCATACAAAATGGAGTATAATGAACAATGATCACGATAGTAAATAACAATGGAGACCTTTGAATATACAGTTAGTAATTGATTGTTCAATTAGTAGTTTGCAATAAACAAGGATCTCCAAATGTTAAGAAAGAACGACATTACTAATCATGAATCAACATTGTTATCCAGATTGAATGATATAAAAACTCCTTGGTTTTTTCTTACATATTATGCTTGTAACTTGAAGAAGCTAAACATCAGGAAAAATATGGAAAAGGATACAAATAAAAGTGAAGTCGTAAATAAACGAATGACTCTCAAAAAAGGGGTATCAGAGCTTGATTCTGACATCCTGTGAAGAAAATAATAAATCCGCGTAAAAGAAAAGGAAAAAGAAGAAATCTTCTACAAATATGATGTGGGTAGGAGAAGGTCGATGAAGAGTATTTAATATTAACAATTGCACATTGATGGAATTAGGCAAACTGCCTGCGATTTACCAGGACCACGAGAACACTAGCTATTTAGGCATTAGTCTGACCAGGACTAACATGCAGATTAGTAGTGAGATGTTTGCATAGTTGATTGAAGACAAGGAGAAGGGAAGCATTCCTTTGCATTCGAAGGTGGATGTTCCCATTAAGCCCAAATTAGGGGAACTAAAAATGACCAAAATTACTTTCCACATACGCTGTGAATTTTTGGCCGACAATCTGGATGATAACATGAGCAGTATCAACATCAGAAAAAGAAATGAAAGAAAAGTTAGTTTTAAACCCATGGTTTTTTTTGCTCTGCAATCATTCCATAGCATCATTTGAAAAGTGCAAATTGTTTTTGAAACTTTAAACTTGGGGCAATCTATGCTTCTTACGAGAGTAATAAACTTGGGGCAATCTATGCTTCTTACGAGAGTAATAAACTTGGGGCAATCTATGCTTCTTACGTGAGCAATCGGTTGCTTAAAATCTTATAATAGATAGTAACAAAAGCGAGATTTATTGCTCCAATAAACTTACTTATTCTGTAGCTCCAAAGGTGTTTACGTGTGATGCATTCGAACAATTGCCAAATGGGAGCGGGATGGGTGATTTGCCTGTGAATATTATTCTGAACAAACAAAAATAAAATTATTACAAAATGTTTTATCATCAGAACAGGGTAAAGTTGCATAACTTGAATATTTGTAATCTGAAATAACTTTGCCAGCCTGTGGAATTTCTTTACAAAAATGCTTCATCAATTGAGAGACTAAAATTATTTATCAGAAACAGACTCTGAGGAAATTAGTGGTGTTATTCTTCACATTGGCAAATTTTTCATTGCAAGCACATTGGCGTACATAATATCATGAAAGATTTGACAGTATTATAAAGGTTCATTATAATGATCAGGGCTCAAATAATATATTTGTAGCTGATTAATTAGAAATCTTGAAATTGTATAAAAAAAAAATTTTGCCAAGACAGAGGTGTTGGAATTCAAAACAATCAGGTAATACGAAGCAGAAGCCTTTCAAACTTCCCATTTTACTTTTATTAGCCCACGATCCTCTAAAAGATTGGAACCTTCAACCTGTCCAAACTGCTATTTGACAGTTGTTCACAACTATTGTCTCTGAGCTAAATATGAGAAGGTGGGTTACAATTATGTCTATTGGTTCTTTGCTGAATGGAAAACTAATCCCAAAATCTCTGATCTACGTCTCAATCGCACTAATGCTTGGTCTACTGGATGGCTTGCTTGTAATGCATATCCACACTACATTGGCAACATGAACTATGGATTTTATATTGTACTACCCATCCAACCTTTTGTCTACTACCTCTCCAATGTACACAACATCTTTTTCTTCTCCCGCACATAATCCAACCTGTTCAAATAGGGCTTTCACATCCTCACTTACTGCGTAGCAAAAGGGGTAGACATCTTTGAGGGTGGAAATGGAACTGAATGGGCATCTCAATGAATAATGCATAGAAGTCGTGAGAATTCAGCCACAGAAGTTGTAAGCAGATTTCCTGCAGTCATTCAACATCACCACGCGGCAAGGTAAAGAAAGTTTTATTCGCAGAACCCTAAAGTGGTAAGTATGGCATAGAATCGTTGTTACATTATTTAAGAGATGAAAAAAATTGATTGATATTATATTAATGGGACAAAATTCCAAAGTATCCTTTAATTAAAAGAAACCCTAATTCAACTAAGAAAGGCCCAAACAACTTTAGATATTAAAAAAATCTGTCAGCTAGAAAACTGCCACCAAGAAAACAACAAATATTATTAACTCAAATATTGGGAGGAATGGTAAGAGTTAGGATACTGATTCCTTTAAAGGTAAATATATAGTTTGTATTGTTTTTTTTTTTTTACATTATGATGAAATATATTTTTATGATAGACTATTTAAGTTTATTATTTAATATATGATCTACACGATGGTAGTTTATGAGAAGGATAATTTTCAAAGAATGTTATTTAATAACTTGATATTATATATCAAATGATATAAGAAAGACTATATGGAGGCAAATTATTATGAAATTTCACATCTTCACCCTATCACATGAGTGTGAGGTAAGTTATATATATATATATATATATATATATATATATATATATATATATATATATATATATATATATATATATATATATATATATATATATATATATATATATATATATATATATATATATATATATATATATATATATATATTATTGTTATTTTGAAACAAATTAATATGAAATGTTGCAATGAAGTTATATAACACAAGGAAATACACAAAAGGAAAGATTACATATGCATCTTTGAGGTAAGTATATTTCTATTTTAAGATTATTTTATTTATATGAAAATGATGAAATACAAAAAAATATATTTTATTTTTCATAACGCAATAAGAATCAAATTTCACTAAAGAGTCTTACGGAAGAATTCTTGAAGATTTACCAAGTTTGCAAAATTGTTATCCCTAGGGCTTGAGGGAAAGGATTAAACTAAAGGAAGACCTTAAGTAGATATGAAGATTACTTAATCATCACTTCAACTCATAAGGGTAATGAGGTAAGGTATGTATTTTGTGCATATTTTGTTATGAAATAATTGATAGTGTCTTTCTTATTACTGACACATTCATTATTATGAAGAATATTGAATACTCTATCAATGATTCTAGCTACAATGAAATGAAACCAAAATATATATGAAAAATGAAATATAAATAAATACTTCATATGAAAAATGAAATGAAAAATATATATGAAAAATGAAGAATGAAATGTAATATTGAAATTTAGGGATAGAGAGTGCAGTTGATTTTGCATAAACAAGACCATCCTAGTATTCTAATAAACAATAGACAATGGAAAAAGAAAGAATTTTACCAATTATGATAAAAGGGAAAACCATGTGATTAGATAGTACATAGGGGTCTATTTTATCATCCACATCATGATCTCTTAAGATAGAGAGTGGGTGGAGGGAGAGGCAGAGTAAATTCGAGCACCTGACAAATATCCTCTAGGGAACTGCATGTAGCTTGTTTCACATGCCCTTTGCACCGTCAATCTACCATCTCAAGATGATCGTAATAAGAAGAGATAAAGATTCCTATTCATTAGATTAACATTCATTTTATCACCCACATTAAGATCTCTTAAGATAGGGAGTTGGTGGAGGGAGAGGCGGAGTAAATTCGAGCACCTGACGGATATCCTCTAGGGAACCGCTTGTAGCTTGTTTTACGCACCCTCTGCACCGTCAATCTACCATCTTGAGATGATCATAACCAAGAGAATTTTTTTTGTGTATTATAAGAAGAAATTTCTCAAATGAGCTAAGTAAATTAAATTTAACACTCATCTTCTCATCCACATTATGATATCCTAAGGTAGGGAGTGGGTGGAGGGATAGGTGGAGTTAATTCAAGCACATGACGGATATCCTCCAAGGAACCGCTTGTAGCTTGTTTCATGCACCCTTTTCACTTTACATCTACCATCTTATGATGATCGTAATAAGGAGGGAAGGAATCACCACGCGACTCATCTTTTTTGGAGCTATTATATACTAATAGTTATTTGTCTTTGCAGGATCCATGATCAAAAGGAGTATTAGGGAAGTATATTTTATAAATCATTTCCTTTACTCTACTTCATTGTGAAAATCAACAAAGAATGTATGATGTGTCTGCGTCATGTATGCTTTGTGTTTTCATGCATTAATGTGTCTATTTCGTGCTTGCTTCGTGTCTTCTTGCATTAATGTGTATACTTTGTGTCTACTTTGTGTCTTCATGCATTCATGTTTGTATATTGTATATTTCATAATTTTGTTAGCATAATCATTATTTTAATAATCTATGGAAAAGGTCATTGATTTTAAGATTATAGGTTGAGTGGAAAATAGGAATTGCTTGAGGGCAAGCAATTTGAGGAAGGGCAGACTTGTCATGAGCCCAAATTAAAAGGATATATGAATGTTTAAATAACATAATATATTGATAATAATTAAGAATAATAGTATTAAAATAAAATATTTAACAATCTATTATATAATAGTGATATATTTGACAATATAAAAATAAAGCAATATAAAAAGATTATAGCTTAATTGTAATGTAAAATATTATATTATAATTATAATATTTATGAGTTAAATAAATTAAATAACACATAAATATTTTGATTATAATTGCTAAACAAATATAATAATTGTAAAATATATCCTATATTTTCTAAACTGCTAAAATTCAAATTTAAATTAAAATCTTAAATAATAACATAAAATGATATTATTCATAATAATATTAATTATAAACATTATTAATAATATACATTAATCTCTATATATATTATAGACATTTATATATAAACAAAAAAACTATACGTAAGTCAATATACTAACAAAACACAATTAATACACAAATGAACCCAAACCAACTAATATATACATATATAATTAATGCAACAAGTTATATATTAATAAAACATAAATTGATGAACATTACGTAATCTAAACTACCCTTGATCATGTCAAGGAACACGTCTATTCGCATATAAGTCCAAGGTATTTATGGGATGTGGAATAATTGAAGAAAGGCATCATATACATCATTCAAAAAACAAAGACATGGAACATCACCAAACAAGGAGGACAACAAACATAAACCAGAAGAATAACCAACAAAATGGCGAACAAAAATCTCAGCCATAGTAGATACAATCAACATTGTTATTAACCTTAAGGCTGATGGAAACATTGTCATTGATGTCCAAATGCATGAACAAAAATACAAGTTTTCATCTATCAAAGGTATACTTATGGTGTTGATTGATATCAAGGATAAGTAGGCATTACTTGACATTCAAGTCATGACCAAATAAGTATTTAAGGATCTATTATGATGGACCTTAAAGGAGAGATTAATCCACAAAATATTTGCAATGAAAGAATTACATTGATGAGCTGATAATATCACATGAATATGATCTAACACTCTGGAATATAAAGCAAATAGACATCGAGCAAAGAGTCATTAACATAGTCACATGATATTACATATTTATTAAATGAGAGAGCCATACAATATGGATTATAATGAACAATGATCACGATAGTAAATAACAATGGAGACATTTGAATATACAGTTAGTAATGGATTGTTCAATTAGTAGTTTGTAATAAACAAGGATCTCCAAATGTTAAGAAAGAATGACATTACTAATTGTGAATCAACATTGTTATCCAAATTGAATGATATAAACACTCCTTGGTTTTTTCTCAAATATTATGCTTGTAACCTGAAGAAGCCAAACATTAGGAAAAATATGGAAAAGGATACAAATAAAAGTGAAGTTGTAAATAAATGAATGACTCTCAAAAAGGGGTCATTACACATGAGGTTGTTCCATGATTACCTTGAGATGTGTGTAGATATTGCACTGTATACTACTACCATGCTACACTGGACTAGGTTCCTGTAGCAGTGGTTTGTCATGTTTATGACTATGTTTTCTTAATTTTTTTAAGTGCCTTTTCTTGTTGTGTTAGCAAAAATTAATAAATTCTTTAGTAATTAGAAATGGACCGTCCCTATTGGATTCTTTGGTTATGTGTTGCAGATATTTACCTTGCTATATTTTGATGATAGAGATATTTGTTACTGATTTTATGTTTACATTTGAGATGACTCAAGGGTCACATGTTATACCTGGATTTCAGTATCATAGATGTCAGACTACTATCTTGTTCAATTAATCATATTGTATGATGATGCCATTTTGAGATGACAGTGTGTTTTATGATGATATCTGGTTACTTGGTATTTGGACATATCTTTGATTGTGTTATGTGATGGATCCAATGCTATGGTTATTTACTTCATACCTACATTTTTATGCTTTATGTGAATGTGAGCGATGTAAATATATTATTTTAATATAATTAAATAAATGGTCAAATTATGTGATTTAATGCATTTATTGCTTTGGCTATGTTATTATATGCAATTGTACTTGATCATGTTGTTTAGTGTGCAAGATTTATATCCTCGGTAGTGGCATGTGGAGTTAGTGATTTAGATATTCATATTTTACCAATGTCATCATTATATGGTTGACGTATCCTTATTTTAATTTTTTAATTAAACCTTTCAGTGATTATTAAATCTGAACTCATTTGCATTATGTGATTAGAACTATGAGTGCGTTTGTGCATTTAGAGGTTCGCTTCATTGCAAAAGTTGTTAAGGAAATTTTTGTTTTTTGGGTTTTTGGGCTTTTTATTTTATTTATTTTAATTTTTGGTAGCTTTTCCATAGATAAATTCCTATTTTTAGGAATAGCCTATTTTTGTTTGGGTCAATTCGGGGTTTAACTAGGTTGGCTAGTTATTTGCCTTAATCGATTATTCACTTGAAAAGTGAATAAGTATCCAAAAGAGAAATTTAATTCCTCACTTCTAACTTTTGAATTAAAAAGTTGGAGAGTAAAACCAAAAATCCTCTTCATGAGGATTTCTTGTTTTGTTCATTGTGGGAGCTATGGGTGTGGGATCATCATGAGGTTGCACTCATTGGCTCCAGCTCTGAGAAACCTTGGATTGTTGCAATTTTTAGCTACTTCTGTAAGTTGTTTATTTTATGGTTCAGAATCTTATTTTTCCCTTTCGGTTGTGAGGTAGGGCTTTCCCATTTTATTATTTATGCTCTGTTTCAGCTTCTATTTTTGGTAGCCATTTGTTTGGAGGTTGAGAACTAGTGTTCCCCTCTATTTTTGTATGCTAGTTTTACCCGATTGGACAGGTATGAATATTTCCCTATTTTTTAGGATGAGGGCTTTTGATTTTACACCATTATGCTGGCCATTTTTGCATACGATGTCCAATTCCATTTATTTTTGGATTTTGCGGGTTTTTGTACCCAAAGGTCAAATGGGTTTTAATTTCAAAGTTTTCTTGCATGCCACCCTATTTTCTCAGGATTTCTTGGCACAGTGTGAGTCGTGGACCTAGATGATCTATTTGGATATTAGTCAGACCACTATTGCACTTGTATGTTGCATTGGGATGCATGATGCACTTGTACTCTCAACTTTGTGTTTGATTGAGTGATTTTGTACCTATTGTTATAGTTTCTTCTGGACCTTTACTTTTGTTTTGTGGAGATTGAGATTCATGTAAAATCCATACTCTCAGATTGTGGCTAGTTGAGTGAGTTCACGATAGTTGGTCTTGTTGTATCATTGGGATTCATGTAGAATCCATACTCTTGGATTAAGGCTAATTGAGTGATTTCATGATGTATGGTTTTATTGGCCTTGGGATTTATGTAGAATCCATCCTTCCCATGTTGCTTTCAGCTAGGTGTTTTCTTTGCATTATGTTCTCATCCAATCCTTATGTTTGATCTTCATGATGGTGGTGTGCCACATACAAGTACATGCATGTACATTGGTCAGAGGACTTGCGAATCTCGATCTTCCATGGTACTTCTAAAACTTATGATCATTGGGGTTGGGATGGGAGTATGCATGCCCATGGGCACTCTTCGTAGGATGAGCATGGGTAGGGTAGGGTAGCATATGGAGGGGGCTTCTATCTCATAGCCTAGCAATCATGATGCCATAGGTATGGCAAAGGAAGTTTTAAGTAAGTGATAATTAAATAAAATATGTGAGTGTTAATAAAACTTAAGATAATGAAAAAGTTCTATGCATTCACCTTCACAAGAGTACCTTGAGTGAGTGTCCGCATTTGTGTGATGGCCTCCAAGGGAGTACCTTGAGAGTGTTTTCACATGTGATTCAAGCTTGGGCTTGTCGATGCCAAGTGACTCTCCATGATGTCAGCCCCTACTTAGTAGCCTTTGAGTGTTTGGCCAAGACCTTTACTCCTTGTATTGTCTTAGGTTCTTGGTTCAACCGTCATACTATCTGGCATGAGTGTTAGCCATGGATTTCATTCTTGTGTGTTTTTAGTTGGATCATTATCTCCATCAGCACAATGGGGGTGGACCTATGAGTGCCACATGGTTGGGATTTTTTCACTTGATACTTTGGGTTCTAGAGTATGTTCTCTTGTGATTTATGCTTTTCTTGGAATGCTTGTATATCATGTTTAGATGAAGTTAGTTTATTGGATGCATTCCCATATTATGATGTTTAGCCTATGATTAGATGATGTGAATTGATTTATTAGCATTTCTATTGCTTATTGATGTTTAGCATGTGATATGTGACGTTATCTACTATAGGATTATCTTATGCTTTACTACTACCATGTTAGATTTCCTTATGCTTATATTGTAGCATGTTTTAGTAGTAATGTCCCTATTACAATAGTACCAATGATCTGATCGATGGCTTGGGATGCTACACATGGGGGATGGCTAGGATCCATGATGGTCTTATGAGGCTATTGATGGTTGGGAGGAACCACGTACTTAGTTTGATTGTTTTGTTGTTATGATGTTATTTTTGTACATTGCAATGTTACTTCTGTTCACTATGATCTTGCATTCAATATGTTCATTACTGCTATGGATAGATTGATAGATGTTCCTCTTTCATGTTGTTTTGCACTCAAGTGTTCATTACTTGATTCTGTGTGGATCCAGTACTCCTCGGTGTGGATGTTCGCTGCTCAGATTAGGTTGGTTGTTTGTCTTTTTGCATTTCTTCAATTTCTTGGGTGACCATTTATCAGCATGGTGTGACATAATAAAGTATCACATGCCCATAGAAACTTTTTCGTATGATACTAGAAAGTATTGCATGCCTCTTGGAGAAATGTTGTACGATACTATTAAAGTATTGTATGCCTCTTGGAGAAATGTTGCACGATATTGAAAAGTATCACACCTCCTTTGGAGAAATGTCATATGACACTATTAAAGTATCACACACCTTTGGGAAAAAGTATCACTCAACCTCTAAAAGTGTCGCATTCCTTCTTAGGAATTGTGGCATGATACTTTTTAGTGCTATATTAAAATATCACACAGTTTTTTGTAAAAACCTGCATGGGCCGACAATGGGCACTTTTTGGTTTCATCTAAACTTTTTGAAAGTTGGTTTAGATACCCTCTCTGGTGTTCCTCAACCATATGGTGTTGCATTTTGGATCTAGTTTTTTCTATTCTTTTCCAGTTTTGCATCTTCCTTTGTTGTCCTTTAGGGTTTAAAATATATCATTTAAGTATAATCCTTATACTTAAGATATATTTTCATATTTGCGACAAATTGTTTGAGATGGGTTTTAGACCTTTGTGAGCTAAGGTAAAGATTCTATGAATCATGATTCAAACTTAGCCAATTTTAAGTAGTTTGCATTTTCCTTTTAGCTTGGTTGATCTCTTATGTTTTCTTGTTGTGGTTTTGATGGTAGTGGCATTTGGAGATTCGTTGGTTGCCAAGATTGTGGCGAAGTCTTCCGTTGCAATCTGTGTGATCCTTGTATGATGTTGTCATGTGCATTCATACTTGTAAAAATTTATATATATATATAGATATATATATATATTGGCTTGAATTGAATTCTTGTTTCCAAGGTGTTGGTCTAAATTTTTGCATAATAATTTTCTGTTGTCTAGGTAAAAAAAATTTAGATTGAGATCCATTAATGGTGAATAGGATTTCTAGCTAATTCATATTTTTGTTAGTCTTTGAAATTTTTTGTTAAAACCCTATATCCTATTCCATTTAAATTTTCCCTGGGCTGAAACTTTTAAAAATAGGAGGATAAGCAAATATTCTTTTCCCGCCCATGTTGAGTTCATTGTTCCATCCTTGTGAAAGGAGTTTTACCCCACTGTCGAATCCTTTTGAATCTACAGTCATTATTCACTTGCTATGGAAAGATGCTCGATTGTTACGTATAGCGAGTTAACGAGCTTGATGAAACGTGTCCAAGATACTGAAAAGAGAAATCAGACATCAATAATTGTGTTAACATGAGGTAAATTTTGGCATGTGTTGTGTCCTAAGCTTGTCAGTTTTAAAAATAAATGCACGTGAAGAAAATTGTGAATGGTGTCATCGACATCCTAGTTTTCTCAACAATTTGCTAAGTCGCTATTGAAAAAATCCATGTGACTCGCCAGTGGTGACATAGCGAATGGCCAGATTTTGGCAAAAGGGCAGTGTTCTCCTAAAAGGCTAATGTGATCGCAAAAGTTCCCACGTAGTATTATAAATGTGCAGAGCACCCTTCTCTAACACTAGGATTAATTGGAAGGGTTTTCAATCAGTATGTATTTTTTTTTTCTGTCACCAAAATTGAGAATCCATCAAAGGTCGCTATATCGCTAGCCAAAATAAAACACCACTTTTTCGGTAGTTACATAGCGAGGGCCCAATCATTGGAAAACACAACATTTCTGTTATAACTACAAATTTTCTTGAGGATCTTGAAGAAAATCTTGTGCAGATTTTTCTTTTACTTCTGCATAACTGGAGCTTTATTCCCTGATGTTTGTCTACCAAGAGGTCGCTAGTTGGATATTTAGTGTTTTTGCTAGTAGTGATGTGGTGACCTACCTGAAAGTCACAAATGCGGCAAGGCCAAGAACATGTGATGTCATTAATAGATAAAATGGAGTACATGTGTGTGCCAGCATGTTCAACCATCTCAGCGACAGAAGTGTATGGACCCACTCCCCATGTATGAAGCACACAAAGAATTATGATCATTAGATCAAACATGGATCAAAGGCCATTGTTAATTCGCTATGGAAAATTGTTTGAAAGTTAAGCATAGCGAGTTAGCAAATGATGGTCCACCACTATTGCAGTAAATTGATGTCCACAAGATCAAGTATGGATCGATGTGCTCATTAACTTGCTTTGAAGAGATGTGCGAAAGTTAAGTATAGCGAGTTAACAAGCGAGGGACCCACCATTGTGTTCTTAAAAGTCACTTTGAATATCTGCCATATGATCAAAGCAAGATTAGTGGTTATTGTTAGCTCACTATGGAAAGGTACTTAAAGATAAGTATAGCGAGTTAACAAGTTGATGACATTTGTCCTTGGTCATCCGTGGGCCCAGTTTGAAATGTCAGCTTTGAAGGAAAGATACAAATGGATGTAGTTTATTGGTTCGACTACTAGCATGCTAAAAGGAACATTGAGTCAGCCTAGTTTTCATTCCTAGATTGTAGGATTTTTCAAGAATCAACACGCAAATTTAAAAAAGAAGTGTGATGCTACTCTATTTTCCTATTATGTGCATTTATGATGAATGAAAGCTTTGCATGTGAAAAAATAGAGTATAATATAGATGATTTTCATTCATTCTAGTCCCATGCGAACAAAGATTTCATGGTTTTTGAACATAAGAACTTGTCGATCACATTGTGCTAAGCTTGGTAAAGACATGAAGCAATCCTACATTTGTTTGAGAGCAACTATAGGAGTTCAATGAAGGATTATTCTAGTGAATCAAGTAATTACTGGCACATAACCTCTGTGACATTCCAATTCCCATTATTACAATCAAGATGCCTCCTAAGAAAGCATTTTTTGGGCAAGTTAACTATATGGATAGGAATGTCCACGATGATTTGTTAGAATTACTCCCAGGATCCACTACAAAGCCTGCATAGGTTAAAACGTTAATTTCATTAAACCCTATGCTTGAAGTTGTTGATGGCTTATATGACAAGGGGAACTGGGTTAGGGATGCAGTAACTACTCAAACTGGCCTTGTTTTGTTTAAGAAGCGATTTTCAAAAAGGAAGTTGTTTGCCCCTCACGCTAATATCTAGAATTTTGATTTGGGAAAGCTAGTAGCTCCAAGTATTTTCATGGATTATGATTTACTAGAAGACATTGCCAAAAATTATGATCAAGCCATTAGGGTTGTGAGAAGAAATGATGGTGTGCCTCTGGTCTCAATTAGCCCTAAAGAAATTAGAGAAGTTTTTCACTTGGGACCATTATCAGATTACCATGTGCCAATCAATTTGCTAGAATTAGAAAAAGAATACAAAGAAAAGAGAGATGTAATTAGGAGAGGTGCACTGAGGGCACACATTGGTACTATAGGAACTCTACCAATAATTACTGTAGCCTCTAGAGAACCTTTTAAGAAGAGTCTTTTCACTTCTTAGGCTGTAGAGATATATAGGACCGTGTGCTATGTTTTTGGTGAGGATGAGCAATATTTCATGCCCATTGGCCTTATGTATATGATGGTTAAAATTGCTTCTTTTAGTGTAGATGTTATCTTTGATTTTGCATCCATTTTAGCTGAAGAAATTCACATTGGTTTGGTTGGAATTGCGAGAGGCAAAGTCGAGAAAACTTTTGGCTACTACTCTCTATTGATGCATATGTTCTTGTTTAAGGAGGTGACATTCTTCAATAATGAGATGGAATTGAATAGAGCAAAAAATGGGGAAACACTACCAGTTCAGTTATGGAGTGCAGATATGACCTAGGATGCAAATAATGCCAATTTTGTCAGATTTGATAGATATTTTTCTTCTAAATTGAGATGTCTCATATTGAGTGACAATCCTAGAATCCCTAAGGTACTGATGAGTCTCATCAGGCCTATGGATAGCCCCCATAATTTGAAAGTCTCACATAATTGGGGAGATGTTATTCCTTACCCTATTTCTATTGTTTTTAGAATCTATGGTTTTAAAGGGAGTCCTCATGTCTTGCCTTACCAAGTACCTCTAAAGGTAAAAATGGCAGAATTTTTGTGGCAGCTAGGAGGAATAGAAGAATTTTTTTTGTCGAAAAGGCAACTAGGGTCAATTTTCCCTACCTGCACAGTGGCCTATCAGTTTGTAATTACAAAAGGGGGTTGGCTCTTTTTGTATAAATTTTTGGATCAGTATATGATGGCTATTTCCCATCCCCATTTTTGTGATTTTGAGGGGTTTTTCAATCAGACTTTGAGGCATAGGATTAAGATAAGACCAGTCAAACATGATTCATATTATCTAGAGGACATTATAAGAAATGAATTCTCATTTAAGGAACAAGAAACTAAAAAAGAAAAATGGAGAGTTTACTCCTGGGTCCTAGAATTCATTCATTATTTTAATCAGAATTATAGTCCTTTAGATAGTGCTAATACAGAGGCTGACAGAATTAATAAACTCATGAGTAAGTTCCCTATAATAATGGAAGCCATGAATGAGAAGAAATAATTGTTATTTTATTCTCAGCGTGATAATGCTAGAGACTTCATGAAGAGGTTGGTTTTCACTCCTAATATAGGAGCTGCCCAAATAATTGTACAAAGGAAGCTAGGTTACACTGTAATTCAAAATAAAAGGGCTCCTATAGATAAGGCCAAACAAATAATGCCATCCACTAGTACAACCCTAGAGGAGAGACCTGATGAGCCTAGTCCCAAGAGGCAGAAGGTAATAAGAGAAGAGAGGCCTCAAGTCAAGGAACATTCACCCACTCAATCTCCTTTGAGGATTGGAGAATAACAACTCATAGGTGAGCAAGTTGAAGAGATGGGGTCACAGGGAGGTATTTTTATTACTCAAGTAGAATTGGATGAAGGTAACCCTCCAGAGCCTCCTTTACCAAGTCTAGACCTAACAATAGCTAATTATAGAGGAAGGGAATTGGACCCTATATTAGAACATGCAAGTCATCAATTTTTGCTGATGATAGTTTTGTGAAATCTAGGGCTTTTCAGTAGTTTTCTTGGAGAGAAAACATGAATGTGTTTGAGGAAAAATGCAAAAAATTGAAAACAAAGAATTCAGAAATGGATGAAGCCTCCATCCAAAAACAAATAAAGGAACAAATGATGCAAAAATTCTAGAACATTACCCCTGAAGAGGGAAGGCAAATGGTAAAGTCTTCTAACATACTATTGTTGCCTAATTGGGATATTGAGGATGCATTAATTTTCAATTCTATTTCAAATAGATTGGAGTTACAAGACCCAAATAAAAAGGACTTGCAAGGCACTGCATTTGTTGAAGATCAAGCTACATTGGTTAGTTGGTCATTGAAGAGAGGATCTAGAGCCACATCATCACAACTAGATGAGTCTGGATTAATGGGGAATATACTTGTGAGAAGGGTTGGTGACACCTCCCATATACATGCATCATACTGGAATGTGGATTCTTCCAAGTTTCTTTTGGCCATTGCTAAGAAGGAGGAACAAGCCATGTTTGAATTACAGAAAAAGTATGAGACAATGGTGGATGCTTATAATAAAGAGGTGAAAAAGAGAATTGAGCTTGAAAACAAGCTATTGGGAAAATCCATTAGGGGGATAAAGTTGAATGGTTGCTAAATTATGATCAGTTGGCCAGGGTGATTAGTCTCTGGGAGGATTTGAAAACCAATGATGAGGCTCTAAAGCCTATTGTGAATAAGTGGGTAAGAAGGGAGAAAATAATAACATTTTTGTGTTTCTCTATTATAGATGATTCTTTTGATCAAATTGAAAAAATATTTGATATTATTTCTGATCTTACTAATTTTGACAATAAAAGAATTCATTTATGAAAAGTAATAGTAGGCTACTTGAACAAGTATAAGAGCCAAAAATTTAGTTTGTTTCTTTGTGCCCTAGAAAAAAGAAATAATTTGAAAAGCAAAGAGGAATGGCCAAAAGAACTTGAAGATTTTTTTTTTTAAGGATGAATCAAGTCATAAATGAAACAAAGCATGCATGGTGGGCTACCATAGTAGAAGAAATGGTCAAGGCCCAAATATTCTTTGATTCTTTAAAACAAGAATTTGTTGCCATTAATAATGAAGCTGAATATGTGCTGAAAAGATAGAGGGATATTTTGTAGTTCAATTGGCCAAATGACACATTATTTGACAAATGGATGGCAGACATGGCTCCTGGTGAACAGTTTGATGAAGATGAAAGTGACAGTGATGAGGTACAAGATGAGGAGATCCAAATCATTGACCCTGTCACTACTCAAACCTAACAAGAAGAAAAAGACAAGGATAATCTATTACTTTCAACTAGAGACCCTGGGCCACAGGATCTCAATACAATTAAAGAAGGGGAAAAGGTAGAAGTTACTCCCAAAATATAGGATAAAGATGGTCAAAGCCCATAGGTGGAGGTTGATGTGGCATCATCAGAACAAACTTCATCATTGGTTAATTTGGCTATTGCATACAAGGAAGGATCAGAATAGCAGCCAACTCAGCGACATTAAAGCATGTGACAGAAGCCAACACACCAAAAGGAATGTTTTGATTGGGACATCTTCTATTACCAAATTTTTTGTCATTTCGTGATAGGTGTATATAATTTTTTTTCCTTGTTAAAGACACCTGTCAGTCACATTTGCCCTTTTCTTGTTGCAACTCACACCTATATAAGTGAATTTTCAAGGCAATGTGAGGGTCGAAATTCTAATTTTCTAAGTGATACTTAGTCTATCTTTGGTCCATTATTTTGAGCAAATTGGTGGTGTATTTTCTCTGTCAGATCTTGAAAATACATGAATATATAATTATATGTGTTTCTTTCTAAAGGTCATTCTGAGTTTACTATAAACTGTATACTATTTTCAAGGAAAATGAATACAAATTATGAACTATTTCCATATCAGTTCTTTTTGAACTTTTTCTCCTTTTGATTACTTATTTATCTTGATGTTGTATGAGTAAAGTCTTGTGCAATTGAATGCAATCTTGTTAGGTTGTATATTTGTTTATCACTACTGTTAATTCAATGGGTTAAGTAAAAGCTTTGATAAATATGATAAGATTGCTGAAGCAGTGGAAAGGATTTTGAATGATGAATTTTGATAAGAACTACTAATAAAAAACTTTATAAGGCAACAAATTAGATCTAAGAATTTGCTGTGGACTCTAAACCTCAATGGATTAGGCACTAATCAAATTTGATCTAGCTGAAAGAGAAATATGTGACAAATGGTTGTGAAAAATGCAGAATAAAATCAATTTTACTTTTATTTCTTGTAGATCCTAAAAGTTGGCCAATACTCATTTGCATGGAATTTTTTAGCTTCAAACAACCACTATTGCTGAGAACACCTATAGATCTATAGAAGAATTTTTGGCCATATCTGCTATATGGGATGTGTTTATCAAATTATCAAGAATTGTGTATGTATTTGAGGATTTGAGATGAGAATCAGAATGAAACTAAGAATAATCCTCATATAGTTTTCCCAATCTTGAATCATCCCTGGTTATACCCACCCTAGTCTTGAAGAGCTAGAAGAGTAGAAAACCACCCTTGGTTTTGTTGAAGTTGGGCCCAAATTCTTTGCACATGCAATTGTTAATAAGAATTGGCTAGTCTTTAGATTATGTGAGTACTCTAATCTTGGTATTAAGCATTTTTTTTCTTAGTAGTTTTAAAACACCAAAAAATGGTGACTCTACTGGGGAGTTGTCTAACACATCGATGAAAAGTACTAGAGTTTCTTTGGTCTTGCTGTGTACATGTGTGTTAGGTTATCTAAGTTTTTCCTGTGGTTATAAGGGAATATTTTAGTGACAAACCTTGAGAAGTTAAAGAGGGAATAGCCTAAGTACCACAACTACACACTGATGTATTTGGCCTATCCAGGTGTCTTATCTAATAATCAAGAGTTGTAGTCTTATGATCTTAGTGATTGGTCTATCCGTGTCAGATATTTCTACTTCTATTTGTGTATTGTTTTCTTTGAGTTGGATATAATTGTCATTGTGTATTTTCTCGAGAATAGGGTGGCAACTCAGTCAAGGTTTTGAAGCTAGTGCTTATTTTAACAAAAGGTTAATATGGTTGACAAGAGAAAGAACACAAGAGCTTACATGAGAACCAATCCTAATGTACCAATGTATACTAATTTAACTCAAGGTGGTAGGAAGAACCAAAATAAGAAAAGGCCAAATCCAAATCCTACCTGGAAACCCAAAGGTAATGCATTGTCAATTCCTAGTATCAACTAGTATTAGGGAGAGAGTCTTCTTCACTTAGTTCTGAATCTAAAACTACAAGACTCTTAGGAGGCATTTTTGGTACCCCATTACCAGATGAGAGAGTCTTTCAGGACAAAGATGTGTCCATGATAGGAATTGCTTCATCAAGGCCAGATCCCATAGCAAATATGAACTATAGGCTAAGATTTAGGAGTTCATTTGATGATCCTTTTAATTACAGAGTAGCCCCATACATAGAGCCCAATCTTATAGATCTGGATGACCCTACTGATTTAGAGGCTACTTCTGTAGATCCTAAAGAAGTGCATTCTAAGATAGGGGTTCTAAAGAAATGGATTATTAAAGAAGAGGCTAGATGCATTCGTCTTGAAAAGGAGAAGGAACAAGCTACCTTGGATGCCATAATAGAAAGAGATGCTCTACTGAGAAGGATGGCTACCTTGACGGAGCAGAATAAAAGGCTAGAAGAAAATACCACAACCCTCCATACTAATGTATTTGGAGATGTAGACAATCTAAGAGCTAAAGTTCAAGAACAAGAAAAATGACTAAATCAAAGGCAAGAACCAATTATTTCTCAAGTCCAAGCTTATAAAATTGTTCAAGTGGACCCTGTAGAGCCCACTGCAAAAGATCCAGATAAAGGGAAAGGCAAAGCTATAGGAATCCAAATAAATGAACCTCAAGCTCTACCAAGAAAACCCATACAACCGTCCATGTCAAAATTAGATCTTGCAAAAAGAACTTGAGAAGGTTGAGAATGAAGCTCAAGCCGCAGAGACAAGGAGAAAAATCCAATTCATAAAATCTAATTCTATATTGGCTTCATGGCCCAATTTATCTATTCCACCTGCAACTCCTACACTATTTAGTGGTCCAATAATCTCAACTCAGGGAACATCCCAATCTGCTCCTTCCTCATCATTCGCTATTAGCACCCAAATCCCATTTGCTACACCTCAACAATCCCAAGTTGCTCCTCTAAACCAAGCTAACATAGCTAGTACCTGAAATGCTCTTGGTTTCCAAAAGAAACCTGTATACTTGGAAAAGTATAGAAAAATATCATTTTCCAGTATTCCCGGTGCCCCACATCCTATATCATTTGATTTAAGAGACAAAGTGGTTAAGTTCTCTGGGAATAATGCTATTACTAGTGAAGAACATTTGAGAATTTTCATTGATATGTTAAATGATTATGAAGTTGAACATGAAGATGTGGTAATGAAGTTGTTTGTGCATTCACTAACTGAGGATGCAAGGGATTGGTTTAGGAGGTTTCCTGATGATAGCATCACCTTATGGAGTGACTTGGAGAAATTATTCAAGGAGCAATATGGAGACAACACTAATGCAGGATTCATGTTAAATGAATTCAACAACATCAAGAAGAATCCCAATGAGTCCACATTCGATTTCTATGTAAGATTCTAGAAAGATATGTACAAACTTTTTCAAGTTATGAGGTTAAATGAGGACATCTGTCATACAACATATTTCAATGGTTTTGATAGCAAAATGGCTTATCAATTGAGGGATAACGATCCCAAGACTTTAAGGGATGCCCATAAAATTGTAGTAAATATAGAGAATAATAGGAAGGCATCTAGAAAACTAGGTAGGAGGGATGATCCAAAGCTTTTTAACCTCAAGAACAATAATAAAAGGGAGGATGATAAAACTCCTATAAGAAAGAAGCTAGAAGAACCCACTATAAGCTAGGTTTTAGAATTTCTCAAGAAGATGAATCGTACTAATTCCAATAAGCCAAATGTTGTTGAGAGAACCCTTGTGAATAACAATAGTTTCAATAGGCAACCTAGAATGCAAAATTACCCTTGCACCACCTAGTGGAAAGACGGTAAGCTAGTCCCTAAGCAGACACAAAATGTGAAAGATAAGGGTACCCCAAATCCCTTACAAAGGAATACTGTAAATATGAATGATGATGTACCATGGTCCATTGTATGTCAATCACCTTATTCTACTCATTATTGTGCTTTTGCTCAATCATTTTCCCATGATCAAGGTCTATAGCCTAAAGAAGAAAGTGAAGAGAAAAGCCATGGTGATATAAGTTGCAATATGGTGAGCATGTGTGATTACCTTGTAGATTCTGATTTTGAGGAACCTGAAAATGATATTACCAGTCAAAGAATTTCTTATCATTTACATCATCAGCAAGTTCTTTTATATGATGAAGGTTATGATATAAATAAGTTATGTGTTACATCCTCTGATGTAGGTCACACAAGCTTAAGAATGCCTTCCAAAGAAGAGATTGATAGAATCACAGTAGAAATGATTTCTCAGGTCCATAGTAACTACAATTTGAGAAATAAAATAGTAAATAATGATGCAAGAAAGCCATCTAGTGTATTCATCAAAGATATCACCCATAAGATGAATGATCAAAATAAGAAAGTCAATGTTGATATGCCTAAGATCAACAAAAACAAGGGAAAGAAGTGAGAACTAAAAAAGAAGGTTCAGTTTCAAATAAATGAAATAGAAAAAGCAGTTCTACAACCAAAGAAATTAGAACCTGATACTATGAAGCAAACAGTGATGCCTACCATTCAAAGGACTTCAACTCCAAGTACTCTTGTAAAGCCCACTATTGTGGAACCTATTGATATGATATCTATGTTGTCCCAAATTACTGTAAAAGTGCCCTCGTCTGAACTTCTTAGAATTTAAGAGCATAAGAGCAAGGCGTTATCATGGTTGGGTGGGATAGGAAACAATAATACTATTGTAGATCAAATTGTTTCTTAACAAACCCCATTAGTAATAGAGGAAAGTGGTATCATATCCCAAATTCCTCAGATGTTCTTAGATTTCCTTAATGGAATTTATAGAAGTTCTTAACCCTTTTTTCCTCAGTTTGATCATAAAGGGGAAGACCCTAAAAAATTGTATGATAGAATCAGGAGCTTCCAACACCATAATGCCTTTCAAAGTAATGGAAGCCTTAGGATTGAAAGTGGATACCAAGTAGGGCAGATGCAAAGGAATGGATGCTAGGGAAGTCCCATTCATAGGTACCATAAATGCTTTACCATTCAAATTAGTTGCATATCCTAAAGTAGAGTTAACCATGTCTATCCTTGTGGTGGATATACCTCCACACTATGGAATGTTACTCTCCAAAAAATGGAGTGCTACCATGGGGGAAGCCTGCAATGTGATCTGACTTATGCCACTTTCCACATAGGGGATAAAGTTGTCATGGTAAATAGAGAGCCAAGGGTTAATCACATTTTAGGGGAAGAAATTGACAAAGATGCCACTTGTTTCTTAGATACTGGGGTCAATGCTTTCAGAGCTAAATTAATTATTCAAGAAGTTGAAAATTTACCTACTATCATTTAACATGAAGTTGAGTGTTGCACTAACTCACTAGTGTTATGGACAATGTTTTTGGATGGGGCAAGTTCAAAAGAGGGCACAGGGGCAAGTGTAGTTTTTGTTTCTTGTGAGAAAAATACATTCAGATATTCATTCACTTTGAATTTTTCTTGCAAAAATAATATTGTAGAATATGAGGCATTGTTGCTAGGATTGAAAGTTTTCACACATCATAGAATTAAGAAATTACATGTCATAGGGGATTCTGAATTAGTCATCTCCCAGATAAAAGAAACTTATGCATCCAAGAATAGGAGATTAAAGCAGTATAAAAATGTAGTTTGGGATTAGATAGAATCTTTTGATGCATTTGGTATCTCATGGAGAGATAGGACTCAAAATAAGATGGCCGATTTGTTAGCAAATGTAGCAATCAAGCCTAAGGAGATATCATTTGCAGCAATATCTCAAAATTGAGGTACAAAATAGACCTTCCATACCTAATAACATTGAAAATTGGCAAGTCTTTCAAGATGACAAAGACATTACAAATTTTTTTTTAAATGAATACAAGTATCATGGTTCGGAAATAGATTGTAGTGAACTAATTGAAACCATAAATGGTAAGGAAACCATTTTTGGTCAGGAGATTATGCAATTAAAAACCAATGAGGTGCCTAAGGGGTTAGTGGTCTTGGAAAATATTTTTGATAAATTGGATAGAGCAAAACCAGGAGCTAAGGACCCTAAGCCTCAGGAGTTAGAAGAGATAAACTTGGGTATTGATGAAGCTCCCAAAAAGGTTTATATTGGCCAAAATCTACATGTTAAAATTAGAAAAACATTGATTGACTTGCTTAGGAAGAACAGACATGTTTTTGCATGGTCATATGATGACCTTAAGGCTTATAGGGAAGATATTTTCCAACATGTCATAACATTAAGAGACAATGTAAAACCTCTTAGATAGAAATAAAGACTAGTAAACCCTACCTTGGCTCCCAAAATGCAAGAAGTGCTGATGAAACTAACGGATGGGGGGATAATCAAACCAATTAGGAATTCCACCTGGGTTTCAAATTTGGTACTTGTCAGAAAGAAGAATGGAGATATAAGACTATGCATGGATTTTAGGAATTTGAACATTGCATATTTGAAAGAAAATTATGGGTTACCAAATATGGAAGCCATGTTGCAGCAAGTGACTAGTTCTAAGGTAATATCAATGATGGATGGGTTTTTGGATACAATCAAGTTCTAGTAAAGGAAAGTGAACAAATCAAGATAGCGTTCACAACCCCATGGGGAGCATATGTATATGTAAGGATTCCATTTGGCCTAGTTAATGCAAGAGCTACCTTCCAAAGATCCATGGATGTGGAATTTCATGATTATATTGACAAATTTATGGTTGTATACTAGGATGATCTTATAGCATATTCTAAGAAGGCTAACAATCACTGCAGGTATTTGGAGAAAATTTTTATCAGAGCTCTGGAATATGGAGTATCCTTGTGTAGACACCTAAATTTGATTACACCACTTTGGTAATCCTATTTAGTCATCTCTAAAGGCATCATTAATTAAATTTCTATTTAATTAATCCTTTGCCATCCCCTAGCTGATTAATTTAAGTAATCATCTATAGTCCTAATTGATAAATCAAATAATCTATTATTTATCAATTAAATCCTTTTCTCCTATCTAATTCCAAAAATTCCCATTTATTAAATAAATCTATTTGATAAATAAAATCCTCAAATCCAAAAACCCCTAACTTATCTCTAATCCTCCATTTAGCCTAATCCACCCCATCCACCCATACTAACCAAGCTTAGCCACTAACTCACCCACCCTCATTAATGCCATCCACTTGCACATCTCTAACATCCCTAATCTAATCCTAAACGCAAGCCTAATCAACCCCCTAATGTTGTCACATTCCCTAAACAAGTTTAAGACTTTCCTAAACCAAATCAAAGTCTCCCCTCAAAAATCCCAACCACCAAGTCATGAGTGCTCTTACAAACCATAAAAGACTCTTACAAGCCCACTCATGAATCTTACATCCATATTCCACACTCTTCCCTCTTCCACACTCATTCCTCTTACATCTCTCTTACATACTCAACCCCACTCATCATGCCTTTAACCAACCCTTTACCCTACCCTCTCACACTCATCCTCCTTGTGACAAGTGTCACCTTCCCATTGGTGCTAAACAAGCACAATCCATGTGCTCCCCTTTGAGTGCATCTTAGCCCTCCTTAACCATCTCCCCATCCTTGCATCTAAACCCTCCATCCCTCTACCCCTTGGCCTATAAATTGAATCCCCTCCCAAGCCATTCAAAAACAATCTTTGAGCTAAAGTTGCCATGCTATTTTGAGAACCAAAGCCATCAATCTTACCCTTATAATGCCAAATTGAGAGCTCACAAAGCTACCAATTTTCCATTACCCACCTCCATTGAAGCAGCTTTGAGCATCTTGAGCATACATCCACATCAAAAGGACACATCTACAAAATCAAGAAAGCATGGAGTGTTTCCTCTTGTGAGGTTTGCACTTTTTGTTTGCTTTTCTTTGTCTAAACATATATGTGAATTTAGTTTTGGTTTGTGAATGTTTACTTTATTTGTTAATTTTCTTTGCATACTAAATCTTGTTCTACACCTTGAACCCAAAGAAATGCACATTTGGGGTGAAAAAAGGAAAATTAATAGGACATATAGTGCCCAAGGATGGGGTGAAAATAGACCCTGAGAGAGTAGAAGCTATTAATAAAGTCCCCAAGCTAAAAAATGTAAAAGGAATTCAATCCTTCTTTGGCCAAGTTAATTTTCTTAGAAGATTCATGACAAGGGATTAACTACCTCATGTGTACTTTTGTTGAGTAGTTGTATCAAGCGTTGATAGATCCCTCTTTCGGTACAATGGAAACCCAAATCTAACACCTCTAACATCTATAGGGAAATATTTAGTATGTGCAGTTATAGGTTAAGTTGTAACTTTTGAATGTGTTGGTTAACAATTTGTCTTCCTTGATATTTTGGTTTATTCCTTGAATCTTGACTTGCCCAATGGCTTATGGAAAAAAGAAGAAGTCAACAACAGAATGGTTCAGTGTAGTAATTTATGAAAGACCCCTAAATTGAAAGTTACAACTCCCTAATAAGTGCAAGATATGTAATGAATTTTACTTTTGGGTTTCTAGGGTATGCTCTTAACTAGAGAGCAAAAGAAGCAAAAACCAATTTCTTCAACACTTCAAACAACCTAGGAAAATGAAAGGTCCACTAACTCACACTATACAATCTATTTAGACTTACAATGTAATTAATAAAAATATGCATAAGTAGCTATGACAATAGAAAGAAAGGGAGAGATAACAAAGTGAGTAATTCATATATTACACAACTAGCTAATTTTTTAACAACACCTAACTTTCCTATCTCTTAGCTACTCCATACACCAATTTCTGTCCTCCTTATGCAACTAACAACTCGAAACTCATGAACTATGACATACAACAGAGAGAAAAAAAGACATGCTTATGCTAAAGAAAGTAAAACATACAATCTATCAAATGAAGGAAAAAAAACCAAGTTCTTTGACATTCATTCAAATTTCAACACTAATCAATTCATTCCAAATACTCTACTTTAAATTAAATGAACAACAAAGCTTAAAATTGACTCAAAGTCACGCACAATAGTCCCATCCATAGGGGTTTCGCCAAAGTAAATTTTTTCAATCTTAATAACTTCATAAAAGGTTGCATTTATAGGCCTTCTCAAAATGGGTAGTTACATGGATGATTGCATCATAGAGAATATCTAAATAGAAAGACTAAAAATAGGACAAGTTTATGTCATTATCTATTACAGAGACTAGAAAAATGCCAAGAATGGCTAAAATTAGGAAAGAGATGAAGGAGAATGAAAGTTTTCTAGAAAAGAATCATAATAATCATGCCTTTTTAGATGTAATTGACTTGGATCTATAAGAATTCATAGATTTGGTTAGTTTGTCTAGTTCTTCTACATCTAGAATGATGATATTATTAGCTTGGACCATCTAGTAGTCATAAATCTCTATCACTTTATAAATTCTTACCACCCTTGACTAGAATTTCTCCATTTCCCTCCTTATAATTGCATATACCACAAAGAGTTCTTGAATCTTGGACACTTGGAAGTTGAGTGGGCCAATGACTTAATCAATAAATGCCATGAACATGGATTTTATTCTCTTAATATCAACGAGTTTACCATTAGTGGACATAAAGGACTCTGTGTGCAAGGTCTTCAAATATTGAAACAACTTTTCAATGACCTTTTTGACCATCTCATACACATCCTGAAGCTCATTTACAAATCTCATGGAGCTTTCTATGACAAACTCCAAGGATTGCTTCCAATGAAATAGTGACTCCATGACAGTCTTCAGAATCCCTTAAGTAATGACCACATTTGTCTTCATGTCTATCACTTCTTGTAAAAGGGCCAATTTCTCTATCAACACTTCTATTACCTTTTGCATGGTTGTTTGATGGTTTGAAGCTACTTTATTAAGCTTGTGAGCATCCAATACTAGGCTTCCCAAGTTTTCAACCAATTGGGGACCTTAAGCCTTCATTTCATCTACCCATGCTTGGCTGACCTACCTGAATTGCCTCTCTTGTTGTAGCTTTAGGAATAAGTTCCTTTTCTCTCAAATTGACTCAAGAAGTGCTGCAGATTGTAGACCTTATGTATTATACTAAGTCTTTGTTCGAGGCCTTCATTAACTATTTCTCTACTCTAAGCTCTTCTAGCTTGTCCTCAATTTTCTCATTGGTGGAATTCTATATGTTCACCATGATGTTGTGAACTAGGATGCCAAGATCCACTATCTTGATCTAGAAATTATCCTTTGAGAGCTCATGAAATTTACCCTCTTTCTATAGCTTAGTAATCTCAACTAGCATATGACTAGTAGTTGAATCTATAGCTAGTACAATGATTATCTTCTATTTCTTTGTCTTCTTGGATGGATAAGAGGATGTGATTTATGCAATCAATTCCTTTGATGGGGATACATCATCATATTTCCTCTTCTTCCTATCAATGGTCTCTTTGAGCTAAGACTCTTTAGAGAGAACATTAATAGTAGATTTCAATGTAGTGGGGTCAAACAACTTCCTCAGGATTAACAGAGTTGGCTTGCTATGAGAAGCAATAGGGAAGGTACCAAATTTGGTTACAAAAAGAGATAAAGTATCCCCTTTCTAAGATGCTTCATTTTCCTCGCCATCCATGGGATTACTATTGTCATCCAAATTGATGACTTGAATAGGGGAAGGTGGCTTGGGCACTAATTTTTCTTCATCCTTCCCCTTATCCTATTCATCTTCCTTCTCCCTAGCCTTCCCAATGTTTGGAAGAGGGCCTACTTTGCATGTAGGAGTGAGTGATACATTATTTTATGGAGGTTGGTCTCCTCCTCATCTAATGGACTATGATAGCCCTACAAATGCTGATGTAGTGGCTATGGTGGTTGTTGTTGCTTATGATTAGGTGACTGTAGCTAATACTCTACCTGTAGAACTAGTACTCCCACTCCTCTTTTTCTTCACTTAGGTTTACTCTACCCATTTTCTATTGTCTTCAGTGGTTAGCCATGACCAAAATCTCTCTTGAGTTTGGTACTCATTGAGACACCCAAAATAGAAGTCTTCAATATTTGGGGTGTGCCTATAGGCATATCTCAACTTTAGATGATCCTTTATAAAATTAACTAGATGATATTAAGGTCTGAGCACCTCATAGTCTAACAATGTAAGCTTTCTCTCAGACCTCTTTACCAAATTTTGAGCATCTAATCTAGAGGCACATGAATACAGGCCAACCACTATAGGGAATGGAATCCAAACAGTCATCTTTACATTAGAAAATAGGGTGTTCACTTCAAGTATCTATTGACACAACTTGACTAGAACCACCTTGTCCTTCGGATATCTTGGTAACTTCTTAGGAAATACATCATAAGATCATATTCACAAATAGGAGAAAATTGGAAACTTAATGAATGTGCATCTAAATTGTCATATGGCTGAATTTTCCTCTGGTGAGAATCTCCTTTTAGGGTATCTTTGCAATTCTCAACATAGCCTCATTATAAAAGCATCATTGATAGATATGAATTATTCATAGCTTCTTTGTAGCTATATATGTAGGTAGAATTCATAGGCTTTGGTGCACTCATCATAAATTGGGATGCTAGGGAGTTTAGAACACAAGTGTTGGGTTTCCAAAGCATAGATCAGATAGCAGGACACATAGAATTGCTTCAATCCTCTAGCAGAATTCAATCATGAGGAAATCTCATCATAGATGATCTGTGCCTAGTCAATCCACATATATTCAACATAGATTTCTTACAGTAGGAAGAAATGGTGCTTGATGAACTCAAAAATCTCCTCTTTTCATTTTATTCTAAGGAGGAGTAAAAGGATATCCATGATTTCTCTTTTCAGACTTGTGCTAAAAAGAGCATTTGGAATTTTTCTCTTCTTTGATAAAGTAGTCTAGAACCATATCCTCTAGATATCTTCCCATCTTAGAGTCTTCTTCTTATTGAATATGGGCATAGAAGACCCAAAACTAACATTGCAATACTACTCCTTCACAAGATGCCAAATGTGGACTGCACTAATGCCTTGTTAATTGATATGAGAATAGACTCATTAGGAAATAAAATCTACTTTCTTTCTAAGTTTTATCTCTCTATGCATTCCTTGTCTAACTTGAGTGCATGAACTACCATTGCAAAACCAATTGCTTCTACCAATCTACTCTTATTAAGTTTTTGATTAATTGGGTGAATGGGTTGAGAATTAAGTCTTCTATGAAGATCACCCATATTGTATAATTTGAAGGATGTATCTATAAGGTCTTTTAAGTGACTCTCTAGGCTAGTTAACTTATCATAACTAACATATTTGATTTCCATTTTTGATGATTGCATAAGATGCAATTCTCAATAAATAGCCATTTAAATATACTTGAAGAAACCAATTACATGCAATTCTAATGAAATAGCTTTAGGAATTAGAACATTGGTGCCAAACAAATGAAATTAAGTTTGGCCAACAATTATAGTGACTAGATTTTTTTTTAATTCTAAAAGGTAAAAACTATTTAAACTTTCCATTCATTTGCATGTAATATCTTAAATTCCTGGAAGCTTTATTACTTTACTTAAATTAACATGAGATGACTAAGAATCACTAAAAAACATAACTTATTTACCTTTAAGGTAAGTGTCTTTCTTTTCTTTAGAGTTTGGAATGCTTTTTAATAAGTTTAATACATGCGAGAGAGTGAGAGAGACACATAGCTTTTACCACTACATCTCCTTCATAATGGGGTCACATCTCCAACACTAACTTCTTCGGATGTATCTTTTAAGAATCTCTAAAGGATATTTTTATTCTATAGTAACTTGAATTTCTAGTCTCAAAGCTCCCAGATAAGTAGCCCTTTTTATTTCCTTGGGGTGGAAAAATCCTTTCTCAATAACATTTTTTTGATTCAAGCATAGAAAACAACACTTTATTCCTTTACCTCAATCTAATGGCCTTGAAGCTATATCTCGAGAATGCCTTATTGATTGTAAGCCCAAAAATAGTTCATTCAACCTTTTACTCACACTACTTGATCATTGGGATTAAGATTTGGCTCTAATTTATACAACATTAGAGGTAGAGAAAAACAACTTCACTTCCACAAATATGCAACAAATACTATACAGACTCATGTTCACTTAATCTCACCTCCATGAATATGAATGCGATTCATCCTAGCTTTGATTCATAGCTTCATAGACCTTTGGGCATGTGGTAATCATTTTCACAACATATTAATCACTATCATAGCTTCATTCTTTGAATATGCACTTGATAGAGTTTGTTCAAGAGGAAAAAATAGCTCGAAAGCTCAAAAACTATGGGATATGGAATGCAAGGGAAAGATAGAAGAGAATGAAATGAAAAAAACTTACTTCTCATTAGGATGATTCTAGAAAACACCCCAACCATGCTTAGATTAGCTAAACCCTATGTGCACCAAAAAAATAGAAAACTTTCTTAGAAAGATAGGCTAAAGGTAATGCAAGGGAGACCAAAAAAATAAAGGAAGTGGAGCACGTGATAAAGATGAGAATTAAGTGATCTAAAAAAAATTAGACACATCTTTCTTGGACATGCACTCACTTCTACCAATTACTTCAATCTTTTAAAGGACAAGACTAAAACTTGGCAATAGCTGGCTCTGATTAGGGACTTCGGTATTGAAAATTGTCTGAGAAGGGACCCAATTTCTCTAGTTTCTCTTAGCCAAAATGCAAAACTACCATGGAAAACTAAGGTAAGTATGCAATAGAAGAGAAAAATAATCTAGGAAAGATGAAAATCAAACCTACCTAGACTAAAATTAACTGCAAGGTTACCTGCTTTTAATGCTGAACTTGATACAACTTTAGATCCTAACCGTTATAGAAAAAAGGAAAAAATCTCCCTAGAAGGATATGCTAGAATAAAAGAATTGTGCTAGTTTAATTGCATAATATTGAAAAGGACCTTTACAAGGGAATCAAACTTTTGATGTATACCTTTGTGCTCGTGCCTTCTATCCCATAGTAGGACTAGGTTGCCCTTCATAAACTTCCTCGGTTTGGCCTTCTTATTGAAAAATGTCTTCATGTAGTTTTAATGTTGTATAATATGATCAAATTATTGAAAATTAGCTAATGAAGATATTTAATTTTCATCATTTATGGCAACACAAGATGTAAATTCTTGTAGATAACCTTAGAAATAAAAATACTTATCTTTTGGTACCTAGAAAATTGTTTAAGTATGAAATTAGTTTATATCAATGTATTATTTTGTATGTAACTTGTTACTGACATTATATTATGACTAGTGAAGTTAGATGGTAATAGTATATATATTGATAATGATGTGTATAACCTTAGACATCAGTATAGATAGTACAAAAAAGAGATATTCACATTTTACAAGTGAAACAAAACAACAAAATTAAAGTTAAAGAAATTATTTTATTTACAAAATAATAACTTGATGAATTAGGGCTAACATCCTAGATGTTTACTCTAAGTTGGAAAAGTATATTATGGTCTTAGCTGACCTACCAAAAATTTTCAAAAAGGCATGGTATTTATGAAAAGGACATGTTGCGATAAGAAGTGTACAATTGTATTGCAATAAGTGATATAGAAACTTTCTCTGAAGCAATAGATGCAAATTTTTTGAGAACATAATTTTGTGATCCAAGGTTGAGCTAAGGCTAGAGATTAGTCAAGAAAGAAGTTACAACACCTATATACCCAAAGACTAATTACTTGTTTGGGTAGTGATCTCTTCTTGTAATAGGAAATGCATGTTTGGGCAATGGGCTCATCTTGCATCTACTATACGACTCCTAATAGGGATTCTCTATAGTGAATTTTCTCATTAAATCCTAATAGGGTCCATCCTCTAACAAGGAACATATATATCAGTATATTATCTAGTGGGTATCATCCCCATCAGTGTTTTCCCTTGGCCAGGGTTTCCCTAGTTAACAAAATATGGTGTTATGAGTTAGCTTTGTGCATAATTACTATTACTATTCAACATTACTTGTTTACTTTCTTATGTATGGCTCAAAGTAATTAACAATATTCAATTGGGAAAAAAAGGTTTGTAGAATATTGATTCACACCCCCCCTCAATATTCCCTATTTCTAACAATTTTTATCATAGTACAGTTACTCAAAAGAGGCTTAATAGCTTGAGTAAGATCCCTATGGATATGGTATAGTTGATGAAGAATCATAATGAGGCACTTGAACAAATTGATCTCCTTACTAAAGAAAGAGATAAGCTAAAAGATAGATATGAAGACTCCAAATTATACATTAGACAATTAAAGGACAAGATTGAACATCTCGAATCCAATCCTGAATCTACTGAATTTGAAACTAGTGATGATGAATATTCAAAGATGAAAACATACTACAAGATCTTGAAACATGAATTGAAGATCACCAATCTAAAGTTGACTTTGAAGAATGATCCTTGAAAAATTGAATCTAATTTGAAGACTAAAAAATTAGGTCTTAGAGCACATCTAGCTAAGAAGACATCTGAATTTGAAATACTAAAAGAAGATCATGAAGAACTTCATAAGTACAACACTATCATGAAAGGTGAACTAACTCAGTGAAGAAAATAGCTTGAAAAGCTTTATTCTAGCAAAGAAAAGCTCGATGATTCAATGTCAATATAGAGACCTACCTATGATAAGACTAGTTTTAGTTATCTATTTAATATGTCTACAAAGAAACTTGAAAGGAAATTAGACCCAAAAGGAAAAGATAAATCTGATGATAAGATTGAATCTAGTAAATATTTTGATAAACCTAAAGACATTGGACAAGACAAGGAAGGTGAGATATTAGATGAACCAAAGAAAGTAGAATATCCCAAGGAAACCAGGAATGAATTTAGAGGTAAGTGTTTTTCATGTAATGAAATAGGTCATATGATAAGAGATTGTAAGAATAATTCATTTGATCATGTTATAGATTTTTATTATCATAATTTTCATGGTATGGATCATAAAGTAATTCATTTTAGGAAACCTAAATATGATAATGATAGAAGGAATAGTAGAATGTCTAGAATTACTAATCCTATAGATAGAAGAAGGTCTAATGAGAGGACATCAAGAGAAGGAAGACCTTTGAAGAAAGAAGGAAGATCGTGTATTATAAGTGTAACAACTTTGGATATATAGCCCAGAATTGTCATGCACCTATTGATTAGTAGAATCCTAGAAGCATAACTCCAATATGTTAATTACACAACTTTGGACATAAAACAAAGTATTGTAGAATGGATAGAAACTTCAGAGATAGAAGGAACAATGGAAGAAACTTCAAAAATACAAAGAACGATGGAAAAAATGTCAGAAATGATAGAAGGAAACATGAAAAGAACTCAAGAACTAGCAAAGATAATGAAGACCAAAGAAATATAGTTAGTGAACTTCAAGAACTTAATGAGGCATTTGTGAAGGGATCAAATATTTTTGAAGAAAATTTAGATAATGCAAAGATAGGTAAATTGAAATTAGTAAGTGAGCTTGATTCAACTAAGTTGAATTAATCACTACACTAGAATTTTAAAATTCATTTAGAGATCAAACTATGGGTAGCAATGTTGGGAAAAGGTGTATCAAGATAATTTTAGAATATAGCTAAGCTCACTTGCAATATGGATCTTATAAAAACTTGTTACAAAGGAATTAAAAGTTATTGTTATAGCATAGAAAGCTAATTCTATACCAAAAGATGAAAACTATGTTTTTACAGTGAATCTCATAGAGCAAAATTCCCTAGAGCATTGTCATGATACAAGAAAACTATGGTAAACCTTAGGTAGCATTTGAATATTGAACCAAGATTTTGAGTAGATATTTGATTTTAGAATGTAATTGGCAACCATTTTGTGTTTGCAAAGTATGTAATCAATGTAAGTTTGAATTGAATTGATAAAATGGAGTACAAACTTGATTACCACTTCATTGTTATCACATAAGAAGAATAGATAACTTAGAAACAAATTGACAAGGTGATTTAGAAAGTGTATTTTTTCATGTCTCCACAAAATTTATTCGATAAAGTTTATATTTGATAAAATCATGGATATGTTAGTAATCCATAATGTTGAGAATGAGGAAAGGCCAAAACTGAAGGTTGTTTTTGTGAAACCCATAGAAAGAAACCCTAAATTCAACACTATATATTACTCTGAACAATGTAGTGTATTTGGAAGATGTAGGAAGTTATCTTAATAGAAATTTTGAAACTATTTGGAGTGAGTATATGAACAAAGATATGAATTTTTTTTTTAACAATGATATTACAATAAAGCCTAGATTTGAACATTTAAAAGAACTAGACCTATTCAAATATCACTTCTACTGAGAATTGGACAATAAAGAGCGGACTTAGATCATACTAAGTAGAATTCATGATGGAAAATTGTGGATGGAAGACATATAGTTGACATTTGAGCCCATCTTACTCATGGGATGATTGGTCTTAGCAAATAAGGAAGTGTACCTATAGGTGAGAAACCAATTGAGAAGATGGTTGAAAGCTAATTTAAGGTAGCTTATAATGGGAAGGCCATGGTGATTACACCATTAGGCATGATGATGTAAGATTCCTAAATAGAATCATTGTCTATTCTATTTGTGAAAGTTCTAAGATTGATGAATTATCAGCAAGATTCATCTATGAAGCTTATAAGATTTGTGTTGAGAAAGAACAAGTTAACCTAAGTGAAATTATGAAAATGCAACTCCTTGAAAACTTAGAGAAAATCAAAAGGACCAAGAATGGTGTGTTTAGATTCCAATCATTGATTAATCATATATTCTTTCATGTACTTAAGAGATTTCCATACTTATCAATTACAAAGATTATGAGTAGTGAGAGATATACCATGGAAAAGATTACAAATGTATGTAGAAGACATCCAGTAGATAAAATCTTGGATAGTGGAAAATTGATCATGAAAACATTTCAGAATGGTATGAAACAAAGATTCAAAATTTCACCTGTAATTTTAGAAAGACTCAAAAATGATATATGTGTTATGGTTGATATAGATTTAACTATTCAAGTAGTAGAACCTTAGGAAACATTCCTTGATCCCTTAGGTTATGAATTAAGTGATGATATAACAATTGGATGTATTGACCTATTGTTGAACTCTGTAAAGGAGGATTTGGGACATATGAAAAGATTACATAGTCAGTCTATCAAGCATCCTTAGAGAAATCAACTCACAAAAAGATTGAGACAAAAATGAAGAAAGCTCCAACTAAGGCTAAGGCTAGTATGAAAGAAAGCGAGTCATAGGTAGTTAAGAAACTAATGAAACAAGGAATAATATATGTGAAACCATAATTAGTTGGGCAACCATCTAGTGTGTCAATTGCAGAAACTTCTTCAAAACAGAGCATTCAATATGCTACAGTATCAATTGAAAGAGCTTGTGAGCCAAAGATAGAATCTAAAAGATTAGTAGATATTTTGACTACCAAGACTAAAAGTGTCAAGCAAAAAGCTATTAGACTAGGAAGAAGAAAAAGTTCATTGTTGACAATTGTGGAATCTGGTGAAGAAGAATAAAAAGAATAAGAAGTAAAATAGACAGAAAAAGTTAGTGTTTATAAATAGACAATACGAAAAGTAAGGCTATCTTGGAAGCCAAACATTGAGAAGATCAACTTAGACATTGCAAATGAAGGGAACTTTGTTTATATGAACAAATTCTATGATTTATATAATGATATTGACAAAGATCGGATTGATATCTCTATTGTGAAATATATGATTGCTAACAAAATCAAATTTGAGAATACTGAAGGTACATTAAATTAGAAATTATATGAAAGACTTATAGAGAAGAAAGCACTAGCTTAAGAAGAGAATATGAAACTTGGAAGTCTATGTTAAGGATGATATGCAAAACAAATGAGGAGGAAGAAATTAAGAAATTGTTGAACAAGCTAGTACCCTACTTGAGAAAAAAGATAATATTATATTTATGGTGGGTGAGAAGAATACATTAAGGAGTGAAATAGGTGTAACTACTAGTTAGATGATGAAAGAGTCAAAGGCAACACCTAAACTAGCACCTACAACCTCAAAAGTTTCAGTAAGTGGTGACACTATGTAGATTTACTAGACAAATGTTGCTATCAACATTGATGACACTAACCCTTTTGAAAGTTTCAATCATCCTAAATCTCATGCCAAGGTCATTCAAGATCAGTTGAAACAAATTGAAGAAGAAAAGAGGCAATTAGAGGAAAAAAGAGAAAGATCAAAGAAGCCAAGCATAAATTGCTTGAAGAAGAAATGAAAAGGAGAGTAGAGGAAGAAAACAAGAAAAGGGTGGAGGAGGAAGAAAAGAAAGAGAAGGAAAGAAAATAAAAGGAGGAAACAGAGAAAGAAGAGAGAAAAGCTAAGGAGGTAGTAGAGAACAAGCAAAAGGAAGATGAAACTAAACCATCTAGTTCATCTACTTCATTTTTTATTGCTAACCTAACAAGTGATGATGATGAAAAAATTGACTTGATCTCATCTTTAACAAAATTGATTGAGAAGAACAAAAAGGTAAAGACCTTACAAAGAACTTTAATTTAGGTACCAAATAGATTGCATAGTACTCTGGCAATCAAGCATATAGAGGTAGATCTTGAACAAAGGGAACAAGCAGTGCTAAAGTCTTTTGATGAGGACTTTACAAATTTTTTGAATGTTGCAAAGTCAAATGCCCAAATTTCTCATGATGCTAATCTATTTAGCACCATTTTTCAAAATATCAAGAATTATTTGCTAAGTCTTGATACTTGTGTTTGATAGAATTATCCAATTGTGTGTTTTATTTGATGCTACACAAATGTTATAGCATGTATTTGTCAACATTTATCAAGTTTAGCTGGTCTGCAAGACGATTTTCAGTGTCTACTGAGAATTCCTGGACATTATCTTGCATAAATAGTGTCTATGATTTCACTTATTCATCAAAGGATTTTATGATAGAAGACAGTTCTTACCGAGCTCTCAAGGTTAGCAAATGAAAGTTAGCATTTACTGAGTTCACTCAGTAACCAAAGGATTTTTCATGGTTCATAGTGTTAACTGAGCTTTTGATGGTTAACTCAGGAAATCATTTTGGGAATAATTTTTAGTGAGTAGGGTTAGCCAATGAAGGAATTTGTGAATTTGTGAATTAAGGCTTAATTATTTTACATATTATTTCTAGCTAACTATGGTAATGATTATAGGTGATTATAACTTGTAAATAAGCTGACTTGATAATTTGAATGGTATATATAAGAGATCAAATTAAAAATTCTATGGATGGAATAGATGAATGAATGAACAAGCATGCAAGGAGTGAAATAGGTGTAACTACTAGTTAGATGATGAAAGAGTCAAAGGAAACACCTACACTAGCACCTACAACCTCAAAAGTGTCAGTAAGTGGTGACACTATGTAGATTTACTAGACCAATGTTGCTATCAACATTGATGACACTAACCCTTTTGAAAGTTTCAATCATCCTAAATCTCATGCCAAGGTCATTCAAGATCAATTGAAACAAATTGAAGAAGAAAAGAGGCAATTAGAGGAAAAAAGAGAAAGATCAAAGAAGCCAAGCATAAATTGCTTGAAGAAGAAATGAAAAGGAGAGTAGAGGAAGAAAACAAGAAAAGGGTGGAGGAGGAAGAAAAGAAAGAGAAGGAAATAAAATAAAAGGAGGAAACAGAGAAAGAAGAGAGAAAAGCTAAGGAGGTAGTAGAGAACAAGAAAAAGGAAGATGAAACTAAACCATCTAGTTCATCTACTTCATTTTTTATTCCTAACCTAACAAGTGATGATGATGAAAAAATTGACTTGATCTCATCTTTAACAAAATTGATTGAGAAGAACAAAAAGGTAAAGACCTTACAAAGAACTTTAATTTAGGTACCAAATAGATTGCATGGTACTCTGGCAATCAAGCATATAGAGGTAGATCTTGAACAAAGGGAACAAGCAGTGCTAAAGTCTTTTGATGAGGACTTTACAAATTTTTTGAATGTTGCAAAGTCAAATGCCCAAATTTCTCATGATGCTAATCTATTTAGCACCATTTTTCAAAATATCAAGAATTATTTGCTAAGTCTTGATACTTGTGTTTGATAGAATTATCCAATTGTGTGTTTTATTTGATGCTACACAAATGTTATAGCATGTATTTGTCAACATTTATCAAGTTTAGCTGGTCTGCAAGACGATTTTCAGTGTCTACTGAGAATTCCTGGACATTATCTTGCATAAATAGTGTCTATGATTTCACTTATTCATCAAAGGATTTTATGATAGAAGACAGTTCTTACCGAGCTCTCAAGGTTAGCAAATGAAAGTTAGCATTTACTGAGTTCACTTAGTAACCAAAGGATTTTTCATGGTTCATAGTGTTAACTGAGCTTTTGATGGTTAACTCAGGAAATCATTTTGGGAATAATTTTTAGTGAGTAGGGTTAGCCAATGAAGGAATTTGTGAATTTGTGAATTAAGGCTTAATTATTTTACATATTATTTCTAGCTAACTATGGTAATGATTATAGGTGATTATAACTTGTAAATGAGCTGACTTGATAATTTGAATGGTATATATAAGAGATCAAATTACAAATTCTATGGATGGAATAGATGAATGAATGAACAAGCATGCAAGTGAACTAATTATTTTTTAGAGTGAATTGTAAAGGATGGTCAAATATCCTTGAGTAGTAACAAAGCTATATTCGATCAAGAAGGATCTAGTGGTGAAAAATAGAGATCTATAATTAGCAATTTTAGTTGCATCTCATTCAAGTCATTTTATCGTTACTTTTTAATCATTGTACCAATGATTCCCAAATCTCTTAATAGAGTTGGTCTAATAGCCATTTTGGAAATCCTCTAACATGGTGATAGTTCTATTGAATTGTTCTAAAGACTTCTAACAAAGCAACTCCTAACAAGGTGATTAAATCCTCTAACAGGTTCACACCTAACAGTGTGTTTTTGCAACCTTTAACAAGGTTGGCTCCTAATAGGGTTCATTTCAAAAGAGTGAAAATCAGTAGCTAGTTATATTAGTGGTTTTTTTCATATTGTGCTTCCATGTTAAATCTAGTGTCTCATGTGTTCATGCTATTCCCTTTATGGTTGCAAGTTATTTTATCCATGTTAAGATCTTTTAAAGTTAACATTCATTGCATTTACTAAGTTACAACATTTTTATGAATGTTTACCAAGTGACAACAGTAAGTGATTTATCAAACATCTAAGGTATATGTGGATTCATTTTTGTGGTAAGTGATTCAACCCCCATCTCAGTTACTCCATGTATTTCCAACAATTGGTATTAGAGCATTTGGTGCTTGCATGAAGGGTTTCAAGGACCTAAGCTAAAGATCAAGATGTCTCCCAATAGCGAAATTCCAAGGCTTAATAAGGATAACTTTTTAGCATGCTAGGGACTTATGAGACTTCATCTAGCTTCCATTGGTGATACAAGATTGAAATACCTTGATGCAAAATATGTAAAACCTTTTGGCACATTATCTATTAATGACATTTTTGAAAAGAAGACTCATAATAACATTATGATAGATATTGCATCTGCCCTAAGCTATGAATAATTTGATGAAATCAAGGGCTGTAAGACTACTCATGCAATGTGGGAAAAGCTAAAGGAAATATATGGAGATGACAATGTGAGAAGAGCCAAAGCAGAAAGCCTGAGAGGATAGTTTGATTAGATGAGAATGAGAGGAGATGAAAACATTGCTAGATATGGTAAAAGGATCAAAGCAAGTGTTAGTGCAATCAAAGGCTCTAGAGGAGAAATCAAAGAAGAGACTATTATAAGTAAAGTTCTCAGAACATTACTTCCTATTTATGCAATAAGAGTATCTACCATTCAAGAAAGGAGATGTGAAGAAAATTACAAGATAAATTTGGATGCCATAGTGGGAAGAATAACAACATTTTAATTAGATAATTTTGACAATTATGTTCCAGCCTCAAAGAACATTGAATCCCATTTGAAGCCAAGCTTTCAATCAAGGAGAAAGGCAAGAATATTAAGGACATTTAGTTAGATAGTGAAGAAGAATCATAAGAAAGTTTTGACAACAATCTTGAAGTGTTTGAAGCATTTCTTGCAAAGAAATATTCAAGAAGAAGAGGAAAATACAAAGGTAAAGTTCCTTTAATCTATTTTTCATGTGAAGAAATAGGTCATATTGTAGCTAGGTGCCCAAACAAGAAAAAAAAAGGATAAAAAGAAAGGTCACAAGTGCAATGACAAGAAGAATCGCAAATCTTTCAAGTAGAAGGTCACAAATCTTTCAAGGAAAAAGGTAAGAAGACATGCTTTATGGCTAAAGATTCTAATGATTCAGATAGCAATAAAGATGAAATTGTTTACATTACTATAAAAGATGAATTTGATAATGATGAAGAAAATGAGATGGCACTTATATCTCATGTGAGAAAAAAATGATACATGAAATATAGACAATGGATGTTCACATCATATGACTGGTGAGAATGCAAAATTTGAAAATTTTGAAGATTATGATGGTGGAAGTGTAAGGTTTGGTAATAATGAACCTTGTTGTATAAAAGGAAGAGGAAAAATTTCTTTAATCAAAGAACTTATGTGTGATAATGCATATTGGGTTGAAGGACTAAAGTACAATTTGTTCAATGTAGTATAGTTGATTAACATTGGATTCAAGGTGGAATTCATGCATGGAAAAATAAGACTGCTAGATGACAAAGGAAAGCTAATTGGATCAGGAAAATAAATAAAAGGTAAATTATTCTATCTTGAACTTGGTGAATGTTGATGCTTTATTGCTCAAGTTGAAGAAAGTTGGTTATGGCAAAGAAGGTTGTGTAATGTAAACTTTGACAACATGGTAAAAATAAGTAGATTCAAAAAAGTAATAGGCATTCCAAATTTTAAGAAATCTAATGTTGGTCTATGCAAGAATTGTTAGATTGGTAAGATGGGAAAGACTAGTTTTAAAAATAAAAATTGTCAATATAAAGATATTTTAAAAATTGTGCGTACTGATATATGTGGACCCATTGGAGTAGAAATTTATATTAGAAAAAAATTCTTTATTCCTTTCGTTGATGACTATTCTAGAATGATGACTATTATGTACTTAAGAGAGAAGTTAGAGGCATTTGAAAAGTTCAAATGGTATTTAGCAAGAGTTGAAAAGAAAATAGGGAAAAGATTGAAATGTTTGAGATTAGACAAAGGTGGTGAATTCATCTCTAATGAATTCAATAGCTTTTTCATTGAAAGAGGAATCAAAAGGTAGATATCAGCTCCTAAAACTACTGAGCAGAATGGAATGGTTGAAGGGAGGAATAGATCTATTATGGATTGTGCAAGGACGTTGATGATTGAAAAGAAGATTGCTATCAAATACTAAAAGGAAGCTATTAGCACTGCAATTCATACCTTAAACTAAGTATAGTTAAAGATGGACACATTCAAAATCCCTTATGAGTTATGATATGACTATAAACCTAATGTAAGCTATCTTAAAGTATTTGGAAGTAAATGTTACATTCTGAAAGAATCTAGGAAAGGCAAATTTTATGCTCAGGTGATGAAGAAATATTCTTAGGATATTTTTCCAAAAGCAAGGCATATAGATGTTTGAATTTGACTACTCACAAAGTTATAGAAAGTGCACATGTGAAAGTTGATGAGTTTGCATTAAAGAAAAAGGAAGAAAGCAAGAAGGAACCTAAAGATTACAGGAGATTTTTTTTCAATTATACTTTGCCAAATACATCTTTTAACATAAAGACTGCATCTAGCATGTCCAACATAGTTACTGAGTTGCAAGAAGTTCTAACTAAGTCACAAGGATCCAAGTCACAATCTAAAGTTACTGAGCCAATAGCTACCAAGGTAGAGCAACTTGAACCTAAAGTTGAAGTTCAAGAAGATAACAATGTAATTCATTCAAAAGGCAAAGAACCTATGCTAGCTAAATATGTCAAGAGGCATCATGCACCAAATCAAACCATTAGAGATAAATCAGAAGGTACCATGATAAGAAGTAAGATAAAAGGTACATGTTTACTTGCTGATTTTGAACCTGGAAATATAAAAATGCATTGGAAAATTAAAGTTGGATTGAGGCTATGAATGAAGAGATAGAGAAAATAGAGAAGAACACAACTTGGACTCTTGTACCTAGGCCTAAAGATAAAAATGTGATTGGAACTAAGTGGGTATTTAGAAATAAGTTGAATAAAAATGCACATGTATCAAGGAACAAAGCCAGATTGGTATGTGAAGGGTATTCTCAAGAAGGTGTAGATTATAGAGAGGCTTTTGCTCCTGTTGCAAGATTGGAAGGTGTTTGGACATTACTTGCATATGCATTGCATAAAGGATGTAACATATATCAGATGGATGCCAAATTTTCATTTCTCAATGGTATTCTTGATGAAGAAGTCTACATTGAGTAGAATAGAGGCTTTATTGATCTAAACAAGAAGGACATGGTCTGCAAGTTACACAAAGCATTGTATGGTCTGAAACAAGCTCCTAGAGCATGGTATGAAAGTATGCATAACTACCTTATTCAGATTGGTTTTCAAAGAACTAATGATAACAATAGTTTGTACATCAAGTAAGGACCAAATAACAAGATTGTTTTGGTAGAAATCTTTGTAGATGACAATTTTTTTATAGGGAATGATGATCAATGTAAAGGATTCTTAGAGAAAATGAACAAATAATTTGAAATGTCTATATTTGGAGAGATTAAATTCTTTGTTGGTCTTTAGATACAAAAAGGCAAGAATGGTATCTACATCACTCAATCAAAATATATCAAGGAGACACTTAAGAAATTTGGTATAGAAGATTCGAAATCAGTTGGAACTCCCATGTGTACAGGACTAAAACTTACAAAAGATAATGATTCAAAAGAGGTAGATCAAATCTTATATAGATCAATGATTAGAAAATTGCAATATATTATTCATACAAGGCCTAATATTGCCTGAGCATTTGGTATAGTAGTAAGATTCTCATCTAAACCTAGAGAAAATCATAAGATGGTTGTAAAAAGGATCTTGAGATACTTGAAAGGAACTAAAAATTATGGATTATGGTATAAACTTGGAGAAAACCTTCATTTGAAAGTATTTACTAATGCTGATTGGGTAGGAAACATTGATGACATAAAGAGTACAAGTGGTGGTGTAGTTTTTCTTGGCAAAAGATTGGTATCTTGGACAAGTAAAAAGAATAATTTCACATCCCAATCTACAATAGAGGAAAAGTATGTTGCAACAGTAGTGAACTATTCTAACATTTTTTGGTTTAAATAATTGTTGGAAGGCATAAAGGTAGAGATCAAAGAACCAGTTGTCATGTTCTGTGATAACACAAGTGCAAGTAACATTTCAAAGAATCCAATGATGCATTCCAAAACCAAGCATATTGCTATAAAGTATCACTTTGTCATAGAATTAGTGTAGGACAAGGAAATCAGATTGGGATATGTCCATACAAAGAATAGATTGTTGAAATATTCACAAAGCCACTACCTAAGGATGCATTCTTGTATCTAAGAGGTAAGTTAGAGTTCATTCCCCTATCTAAAGGTCACTAAAATAAAGTTTTAGTAATGCATTAATAGGTACTAAATTTGAAGATCTATAAGTTCATGCAACATAGTCAAGAAAATATTGCATATGAATCAATAATTAAGGTACATTAGAACTTGTTTGATATATGTTGTCTTTGGCATGTGTTGTCAAAGAGGGAGAGTTTACTATCATACCTTTCTAAAATTTGTTTGAAGATAATGATAATTGAAGCCTGGGGTATAAAATCTAAGGGAGGGGGGGGCTTTCTATCAGAGAAAGTCTTATTTTCAAATTCCATCATGCTATGACATGTTGTGTTTCCATCAATGCTAAAGAGGGAGATTGTTGGATACAATTATCCAAGTGTGTGTTGTCTTTGATGTTACACAAATGTCATACCAGTTATCTATTACCATTTATCAAGCTCAGTTGATCTGTAAGATAATTTTTAGTGTCTACCAAAAATTCCTAGACATTACCTTGCACAGACAATGTCTACTGTGTTCACTCATTTTTGGAAGGATTTTATGATAGAAGATAGTTCTTACCAAGTTCTCAAGGTTAGAAAAGACAAGTTAGTGTTTACCGAGTTCACTCAATAACCAAAGGATTTTGCATGGTTCATAGTGTTAACTAAGCTTCCGATGGTTAACTTAGGAAATCATTTCTGGAATAGTGTTTACCAAGCAAGGTCATCCAATGAAGGAATTTTTTCATTTATGAATTAAGGTTTAATTGTTTTAAGTATTATTTCTAGCTATCTATGGTAAGGTGATTATAACTTGTAAATGAGCTGACTTGATAATTTGAATGCTATATATGAAAGGTCAAATTGTGAATTCTATGGATGGAAAAGATGAATGAATGAACAAGTATGCAAGTGAACTGATTATTTGTGAGAGAAAATTCTAAAGGATGGTTAGATATCCTTGAGGAGCAGCAACACTATATTCAATCAAGAAGGATCTAGTAGTGCAAAGCATAGATCTATAATTGGCAATTTTAGTTGCATCTCATTCAAGTGATTTCATTTTTACTTTCTAATCATTGTAGCAGTGATTCCAACATCTCTTAATAGATTTGGTCTAATAGCCATTTTTTAAATCCTCTAACAAGGTGACAGTTCTACTAAATTTTTCTAAAGACCTCTAACAAGGCCACTCCTAACGAGGTGATTAAATCCCCTAATAGGGTCACACATAACAGTGTTTTTTTGTAACCTTTAATAGGGTTGGCTCCTAATAGGGCTCACTTCAGAAGAGTGAAAATCAATAGCTAGTTACATTGGTGGTTTTTCCCATATTGGGTTTCCACATTAAATCTGGTGTCTCATGTGTTCATGCTATTACGTTTATGGTTGCAAGTTATTTTATGCATGTTAAGATCTACTAAAGTTAACATTCATTGCATTTACCCAATTATAACATTTTTATGAATGTTTATCAAGTAATAATAGTAAGTGATTTATCAAACAACTAAGGGATCTGTGGATTTGTTTTTGTGGTAATCGATTCAACCCCCCAGTTACTCCATCTATTTCCAACAACTTGTATCAGGGAACTTTGGAGATGTCAACAAGATGGAAATGTATTGTACATTAAGTATACTTTATCTCATAAGTTGACCAAGAATTTTGATAACAAGATTGAAGGAAAGTTGATTGAGCTAGAAGCTCTAACAAGCTAGATACAATAACCTTCTAGAAAAGTTGATGACTTTGAAGGAAAAGTGGCTAGTATTTATAGCGATATTAGGAAATTAGAACTTGAGAAAGAAAAAACTTTGAAGAGATTATCTGAAATCAAAGAGTCTATTGCTCTGAAGATATCAACTATTGAGAAATAGTTGGAAGAATTATTCAAAGCTAAGGACACCTATTCAAATTTCTTATACTTTGAGCTAAATGCAGTTGAGATTGCATCATATGCCCTATGTGAAATTATCACTTTTTCTGAAACAACCAAAGATACATGGGTAAAAGGTTTAGATAGTCTCAAGGCAAGTTTTGACTATTGCATGAAGATGTTATTTGCTTAAGGCATATGGACATTTTTTATAGTTTTTTTTTTTGACATTTTGACCTTTGTCATTTATGTCAAAGAGGGAGAAGTTGCTTAAGAAAATTATAATTAGGGTAAGGTATAAATCATATTGAAAGGAGGAGCATGTGTAAAATGGATTAGTTGTAAAAGATGACTAATATATTGTTACTGTAATACTTTGGACAAGTTTTTGATACTTAGCCAATTTCTCCTATTTTGTTGCCATCGGTGCCAAAGGTGGAGATTATTGACAATTGGCTAATGAAGATATGTAATTTTTTTCATTTATAAAAAAGCATGATGTAGATGCTTGTAGAAAACCTCAGAAATAAAGATACTTAGCTTTTGGTACCCAGAAAATTGTCTAAGTATGAAATTAGTTTACAGTAGTGTATTGTTTTGTATGTAACTTGTTATTGACATCATATTATGAATAGAAAAATTAGGTGGTGATAGTATACATATTGATGACGATGTGTATAATATCAGAAATTAGTAAGGACAATATGGAAAAGAGATATTCACATTTTACCATTGGAACAAAACAACAAAATTAAAGGTAAAGGAATTATTTTGTTTACAAAATAATTACTTGACCAATTAGGGCTGACATCCTAGATGTTTACTCTAAGTTCGAAAAGTATATTATGGTCTTAGTTGATCTAGCAACAATTTTTGAAGAGGTGTGATATTTATGAAGAGGACATATTAGGATAAGAAGTGTGCAATTGTATTGTAATAAGTGATATGCAAACTTTTTGTGAAGTGATATGTGTGAACCTTTTGAGACCCTAATTTTTTGATTTGTAATTGAGCTGAGGTTAGAGATTAGTCAAGAAATAAGTTACAATACCTATATACTTGAAGACTAATTACTTGTTTGGGTAGTGAGCTCTTCTTGTAATTGGAAATGCATGTTTGGGCAGTGGGCTCATTTTGCATCTCCTATATTACAACTCCTAACAAGGTTGGAATCTCATAATAGGGATTAAAATTCTCCTAATAGGCACTCTCTATCCTAAATTTTCTCATTGACTCATAACAGGGTCAATCCTCTTAAAAGATATATCTAGTGAGTATCATCCCCACTAGGGTTTTCTCTTGGCTGGGGTTTCCCTAGTTAACAAAATATGTTATTATGAGTTGTCTTTATGCACTGTTACTGTTATTGTTTAGTATTACTTGTTTACTTTGTTATGTGTGCTATAGAGTAATGAATAATATCTAGTTGGTGAAAAAAGTTTGTAGAATATTGATTCACCCCCCAGTATTCCCTATTTCTAACACAATCATCCTTTTGCATTATGCTTCTAGATTAGTTGGGTACAGAATGTGCTTCTCCAATCCATCTTGGAATACTAGATCCTTGATCACTTGTTGTAGTCTAGAAATGGATAGTTCTAGTGGGAGAGTAAGACTAGATTAAGTTGTGTAAACCAAATTGAATGGGCAAATCTTGATTACCTTCTTAGATGTGACTCTATCTTCCTAGAGTGCATTGTGCAATTTCTTGTGCTAGTTCTTCTAGTTCTCAGAAAGAAACTTCTTCATGTTATTGATTAGGTTCTTGTTGCTTTCTTTTTCTTGACCATTTCCTTGATAAGAAGCATTATCCATAACAAGCTTTATTGGCATTCCAAACATTATCAAAATATTTTTCTTGATGAGCTCATAGATGATCTCAGAAGTAATCTTCTTAGTTGTCTTGGCCTCCACCCATTTGATGAAGTAGTCCATAGTAGTAATGACATACACATGACTTGTAGAAAAGGGTTGACTAATTGGTCCAATGAAATCAATTCCCCACTGCTGAAAGGGGTCTCTTTAATTAGAATTTTGTTTAAAGGAAAAGCAACTAAATGAGGTTTGTTGGAGAACATCCTACACTTTTTTCACATGGTTACTCACTTATAAGCATCCTTGAGCATGTTAGGCCAAAAAGATCATTGCCTCAAAATCTTGTATATTATAACTATTATTGAAAAATGACCACCACAGGCCTCATTGTGGAAACTATGAAGAAACCTCTCTTGTTGAGCTTTATCCACACATCTTAGGAAGGTCCCATCTATTGCCCTCTTGTACATTTGGTCATCATTAATGGCATACTTAGTTGATTTAATTTTAAGGTCTCTTTTTTGCTTGTATGCCACTTGTATGCCAGTCCATCATGGCACTCTCTATAAGTTAGAAAATATGAAATGTTAGAGAACCAAGGATCTTAAAGGCTGACCATTAGCACCCTTGAAGATTCATCTTCTTAGCTCAAGTCTTGAATTTTTGCAATCATCTTGCACAAGCCATTCCCATGCACCAATTTTTTTGGCTTTAGATCAATGTCATATGTTTGAACCTTTGCTATCCACACACCTCTAGTGTTGTAGCCTATCTCTTGTTTGGTCAATATGATTTTGACAACCAAATCATGTACAAGAACAACAAAATGAGAGTGCAATAGATATAATCTAAAAATTTTGAGTTCTCTTCTCACTACATAGGTGTATTTTTCCATTTGAGATAATCTCAACTCATGCTCCTCAAGAGAGATTTACTCATGAAAATAATTAGCACTTGGATTCATTTATTGTTCTCTTGCATGAGTATGGTAGATAGCATATGAGTTGAGGCTAATGGTATAGTATGAATTCCTTGGTGTAATATGGATGGAGAAACATGGGTGCTTTGGCTATGGAATGTTTAAATTGATCAAATGTCTTTCTTCTAAAATCATTCCATTAGAAACTTTGACTTCTTTTCATCATGTCAGCAATGCACTTGGTGATTCTAGAAAAATTAGGGATAAAATGTATCAAAAAGTTCACCTTTCCAAAGAATGATTTGACTCTAAACTTGTTTCCTAGAAAATCCATTTGTTGAATGGATCTAACATACTTTGGGTCAATCTTGATGCCTTCCTAGGAAACCCTAGAATTTTTCCTTTTGTAACAAAAAAATTTGATTTCTTGGGATTGACTGAAATCACATGCTGCATACATCTTTTCAACACTTTCTCCAAGTCTCGTAGATGATTTTCTCTTTTCTTTGAGAAGACTGTTAGATCATCCAAGTAGATAACAATGATCTTATCCTTTAGATTAGTGAAAGAGGAATTCATAGCCCTTTGAAAGGTGCCCCAAACATTAATGAGCCCAAAGGGCATTCTATTATATGTAAAAATTCCCCAAGGAGTGGTAAATGTAGCTTTGAATTGATCTTCTGGATATACCTCAATTTGGTTGAAACCTAAAAATCCATCTAGCATGGAAATCATTTTGGAACCATCCACTATTAGTAGTAGATGATCAATGTTGGGTGTTGGTGTTTGAAAATGTTGTAGGCTTCCAATTACCTCAACAAGAACAAGACATATATAGGGGCAACTAACTCCCATTTTTGACATATCCTTTCAGACATTGGGCCAACTATATGGTTTAACATTTCTTCTACTTCAGGCTCTGTAAAACCTAGGTGGGTGAACCTCTTTAGATATGACTATGTGACCAGTGCAATAAGCATAATCAGGATCTAGAATAGCAGATGAAACCCCTAAATCTTCTATACTTAACCACAAAATCAAAAGCACGAAATAGCTAAGAACATAACTCATGAAACTAGTAAGCTAAGTGTGGGTTAACATTGAATAAATTTCAACATGAAAGGGAAAATGTTTGATTAATGATGTTGATAATAGCAAGACCTAGATATAAGCAACAACACCTAATAATCCTATCTCTGGTTAGTGCCTTATTTATTGGACAAATTTAAATGAATTACAATGATACATCTTCTAAAAATCTTTGACATATTTCTACATCAAGATCCCTGATCTATCTTTCACCTTGTGAATAGACATTTGTATCAAAATGAATCTCATACTTAGACTATCCTTTAATGAAATATGAAAACCCTATGATAAACACCAAGAAATTACATGTCTCTTTGTTCCACAAGCAAGATATTTCAATCATGAACATCCTTAAATAGAATAAAACCTAATTTATGCTCTTGGTTCACAAATTAGAAGAAATTACATATCCATGAATAGGAGACAAGATTCAAACTAAATTTAAATCCCTTTGCTATGCTTTATTTTTTTTCCTTGAAACAAAATACATGAAAGATGTATGAAATACTTCACAAATAACCTAACAAATGAAAACTATCTCCATATAAACTTAATTGTTGTTTGTACAAGAAGAAATGCTAAAGAATGGTATCTCATCAATGACTCAATTTTCTTCTCCAAACTAGAACAAATGGTCTCACATTGAAAAACTAGAACCCCTAATGGTATCAAAACAATGAAACCTTTTTTTTCCAAAACCTAAAACACATACAATGAGAAAGGATGAGAAAGATATAGAGGAATGGATTCCCGGATCTACTCTACATATGACATGTGTCTAGTTGAAGTTCCCTCTCTTAGAAATGAAAAGACTCTCTCTAATCTCTCTTTGCAATGGGTGAATCAAATATTTTTCCATTTTGGCTCTCCAAGGCATCAAATATCTCAAAACTTAATGATGAAAGAACATAACTAATTTTTGATGTTAAAATGAACTCAAGGTAAAAAGTGAAAATCAATTAAAATGGCATCAAGAATAAAAGAAAACTAATTAAAGTTGGTTTTCTCCACATTCAAACTTCAACAAGCCCTTACATCTACCTTATGACCAAATTTGATGCCCCTTGATGAATTTTTCCCATTCTACTGAGAATGCCCCAGGAATCACAAATTGGCTTATAGCACAAACTGGTTAGAACCTGTGCAAAAATTGACTTCATATTCAAAAAATTCATATTGTCCCAGTTTTGATGCTATATTGGAGTGCCCATTTTGGATTAAAAATGTCCCTATTATGCCCATTTGAATTTTGGACTCCCAACTCCATAGTTTGCATTAAAAAGCCAAAAATTTGACAAAAATTAAAAAATCCCTATAGTATAAACTATAGAACATTCAACTTTTTAAAACAAAATTCAAATCTTTTCTTGAATGAATGCACATGTATTATTTTATATTTAAAATCTCCTTTTCCTCCTTAAACCATTTGAACGATACCACATGTCACTTCTTTACTAGTTCTGACTTGCACAACTAGCTCCACATGTCACATTCAGAAGGCTTTGATCTTAGGTGGGACCCACATATCTTCTAACAAACTTTGCCAAATTTCTAGATTTTTAGGCAAGTCACCATGTCGCTTGCCAAAAAATTTCCCATTTTTCGGTGGCGACATGGTGACCATTGGATTTTGGTGACTTTTTTGGTGAACTCCATTCGTCCACTGAAGAGACATCATCACCATCTCACTATCACCTCACTATGCCACTTGGGCAGTTGCTATGTCACTTTGCTAACCACCGTACATCTTTCCTTTAGTGATATAGAGACATTCATTAGATCATACATGTGGCACAATCTAGTATTTCCATCTTCCATGTCAAAATCTAACATCCATGTGGGTGCCTTGATCTACATGCATGTTCAAAATTTTACCTTCCCTCTAGCTGACTAGGACCCTCCATCACGCATTCCATAGCTTGCTTGGCTTGTAAAAGCTGATGTCTTTAAGACATCATATGAGGTGTCTTGATTACTATTTAAGGACTTAAGTAAGACCACACCCACTCAATGTGGGACTAAATACTTTGCCTAGTCTCTTCCTCTGTTCACATAAATGTCTCATAGATGAGACCATTCATCAATACCAAAGATTCCCATCCATACAATTCTTTCTGCCAAACGTTTGAGCGAGAAAAATCATGGCCCTATCATTTGAGAACAGCTTCCTAAGAAAGCGATGAATGTGATGAAGGTGTGGATGGACAAGCATATATGTAATCCTTATGCTACCAAGGGGAAGAAGTTTGAGCTCATCAAAATTAATGGATTGACACTGTATCAAGTAAAATTCATGATTTATTTAGATCTTCTCTTCCCAACCACTTCCTTCTCCAACAAATAGCTATGGTATTTCAAATGTTGTTGCTTGTGGGTTCCTTAAAAATTCCATGCCTATGGCATGAGCTACTTTTCTCATTGCCTTCTTGCACATGCTTCATCATCCCTTGCCTTGCATCTACTTGGGATCCAAATTGATGGAACTCTCTTTCCTTTTCTGCCAGCTTAGGCCTTTTTAAACTTTGATTGCAAAACAAAACCACTCTCATTCTTCAATTGATGACTCATTGTTTAAATTTCCATTTTCTTTCTTGAAGGTGCATCCTCCCTACTTGGTGTGAATCTCCCTTGCCTCTACTGCATGGGTACTTTTCTTCATAGTGTGGGTTGCCTATCTCTAACCATCCATTTAACCTCTTTGAATTTCATGCTACATGTCAAGTCCTACATGGTAATTTGGCAGTGGAATTTTTCTCACAACAAAAGCTTGTTTTTCCCATTTGTATTTCAAATGACCAAATTGATATTCGTGAAAGTATAAACCCAATCCTTGACCTATATCTTCAATAGAATGGACCTTTTTTAATATACATGTTCTCTATAATGTGTGGACTCTGTTGCTTGTAGCAGCTTGGTCTCCTTGGCAATTAGCTTCTCTATTTTTCATGGCATCTTCCTTTACCATGTTAAATGTCTCTTTCTCCAAATAATGTGTGTACACCTTGATCTAACATGACATTGACTATTTGAGAGAATGCATTTTTTATTGAGGCTCATTTCTCATGTGCCTAAACCCAAGTGTGTAAAGATGGAGGACAATTCAAAGAGTTTAATAAAATGACCATACCATTTCCAAAATACATTATGAAAGATCATTGAAACGTGTTTTGATGAATTTTATTCAAAAGAGCATTAAGAAATCAAAGGATAAATATGTTGAATCATGAACTGCAAAAATCTCATGGAGATTGGTGATCATCTACATATTGAGTTGGCATGCATTAGGAGTCTCAAAAGTTAAAGCTCCGTATGCATTTTTACAAATGATGACACACACTTCCCACATGGTTAGCTTTGATCCATTCTCAAATGAAGTGGATGAAGATAAGTCAAGGCATCAATAAATATAATTGAAAAATTTACACTACATGGATGTCTTCCCTTTCCTCCTACTTGACCCACATCTAGGCTCTAAATATTGTAGCCTCTACAAGTAAAGACATCAATCATAATATTGAGAACTCCAGGAACATCATTCACAAGAATTGATATTATGTGAGAACACAGTTTGGTAGAGTCTTCATCCTTTAAGACACCCCAAATTAAAAAAGGAATTGCAGATAAACACATCCAAAGACACCTAGGAGTAAATGAACCTGCATTGATCATATAGAACAACATGATATAAAGAACATTAAAGCTATTTGTTTTCACTTCACATGATAATCCTCATAAATGTTGGCACTTATAATGATCAATATCATTTTAATCTTTGAATATCTTCAATATCACATCTGATCAATCTTATCAATATGGTAGAATTAGTCTGGTCCCAAAGAAGAGCTAGCTTTATAAAAAAAAATCATTTCCAAATGATTGACATCTTAGAGTGGCCTACTGAGTCATCTGAAATTAGCTAGATTCAAATTTGATCACTACTCTACCATTAAAAATTATTTTACTATTAATCTGTAAACTGTCAAATGTGTGCCAAAAGGTCCTTTGACTGGCCTTAAAAACTGACCAAACACCTAATCGGGCTCTGAAAATTGGCATACTAATTCGTTGTTTCACACCCTTCTACCTTGATGAACCATACCTCAGGAATATTTCTTAATCAAAAGATATTCATTTTCAAAGTTCCCCTCTCAGAATTTCCTACAAAGAAACATGTCAGAAAACAATAAATTGCATTCAGATTTGGCTTTGAAAATTAGGCAAATGAGCCCTTAGAGAAATGAAAACTAGGGTGATGGTTCTAAGGAGAGTATAAATCTAGGATTTAGGCTCATGAAAAATAATTGGGTGCAAATGGTGAGCGGTCAAAGTGGGCTACTCAAATTTGCAGACTGGAAACATTGTCAGAAAAGCATTTTTTGCAAATGGAATGGACCTAGGAAAGTGTGCAGAACGATTTGTTAGGATTTGAAAATTGGCACACTTAAAGAATTTTTAGAGTAATAAATAATGGTACAATCCATTCAATCTCACCTATCATGATCTCAAGATATAATATCACAAATATAGTTTTCGACAAATCTGCACTTGCTGACACTAGTAAAAAGATAGAGATTGCATTTAGAATCACATTTGAAAATTGATCAAATAGATTTGTCATAAGCTCAAAATTGAAACATAGAAATTATTTGACCTCTAATGTAAAAATAATTTTCACCTTTTGGTCAGCTAGGTCAAATTTATAACACGTCAAATTCTAAATATTTTGCATCAGCATGACAACAATAAATGACCAACTTTGAGGGATTCAAAACCTAGTCAAATGGATTAAAAAAAACTCAAAACATGAAATATAGGCTCTCTAGAATGGAAACTAAATATTCCTAAAGTGGTGAGTCATGAATAAATATTGGGTGCGAGATATTCAATTACAAACATAGGCTCAAATCGATTTCTAATGCTTAGGCAGAATTGCATATTTTCCCACTAGCTCAAAATGGAAATTCACCAAATGATTCAAGATGGAAAAATAACATTGTGGATCACATGAATATGTCAAATGAAAGGTTCTAGAAGCATTAAGAACCTCTTGGGGATTAAAATTATAGCCAAGTGCAAACTCATTTAAAAGTTCTTATAGGGCTTGATTCACAAAATTTTCAAAACCAAGGCTACAATTTCCACTCAAATTCTAATTTTTTATACGTGGATTGGGAGAATTTTAGTCTATAAAAAATCAAACCAACAATAGTTCTGTCTATGAATGCATGTCCCTTGTGGTCATGGTAAGGATTCAGATCTCTAAAAGAAGCAAACCACTCACAAAACTTCTCTCGAACAACTTTATTGAAAGCAGGAAAACAACTACTCCTACTATGTACAAGCGATGGCCCCAATCCACTATAAAGTTTTCAAAACTCCTTACCTCTATCATACACCTAATTCTCATTATCATTTTGTTGAGGCACATTGAAACTTTCATTTACATTAGTTTTACCACATACATAAAATTTTCTCATCAATAGATTAAGTGATACAAAATCATTCTCATAGTGCATATAAAAACTTGAATTATTTTCTTCATCTTGTTCACTACGAAAATATGAATTAGCATGATCCCTACAACTAATATCAAAGTGAAACTGATCATGACTAACTAACTCATGAACACCTTCAATAGAAAACACAAAAGCTTGGTATTGTACTTCATTCAACAAGTTACATGAATCAGATGGTGACTCACCTTGTGCATCCAAATATGAAGAAAATGTAAAATCTAATTTTTCCTCATTTGCAATATCAGTACTCTATAAATTAGATTGAGCATACACTAAATTTTCAGCAAAAATCATCATATAATTGCATGTTCACAATATGCTAATCTATATCAATTTCTTCCTCAAATAACTCACTAGAATGAATTAATTCATTACTATTTCTTTCCTCATCACATGAGCAATCTGAATGTATCTCAACCTCATGAAAAAAGGAAAACCATGAACTAGAAATAGACCTTATCTCTATATTTTCATTCTCAACATAAAAGTTTTCATGTGCATTGATATATGAATTACCATACAACTTCCAAATTTGACATAGCATATTCTGAAACTATATCCTCTTTAACATCAAATTTAGTGGAGCTGACTTTCCTATATGAAATTGTAAAATGTGGAAAAGCACAAGCATCCTTGGATAGATTAGCATACCTTTCAAAATCATGAGCCAAAAAATCAAAAATCTCATCAACACTTAACAAGATTTCATCCCTAGTTTCTTCTCCTTGGCTGTGATTATATTCTAGATTGCTTGGCACATTTACGAAAATAGACTTGTTAGTAATACATTGTGAAAAAATAGAATTTTGATCATCCCATAGATCTTCTTCTTTAGTCAATATCTCAACAACCAGTATCGTAACACATTCACATTCATTACTAGAAGAAAGGCTATTATTGTTGTTACACTTTTCCTCTTCTTTATACTCATCATTATAAAAAGATCGTTTCACATTATGCATGTTATCAAATTGCTGATTACTGTCCTTTGATTTATAAAGCTGAGGCTCTTCATATTCAATATCACTTTCAATGGAATCATTGCATTCACTATCATTTGTAGCATATTCATTTCTACTATCATTAGATTCATTAACATTCAAAGAACTTTTAACCTCCATAATAAAATCTTGGATTTCACAAATCTTATCTAATCTTAACTTGGCTGCCCAATCAATTGAATGTGGCATAAAAACTTCTAAGAGTACCATTGGCCATGATGACTTTTCAAGTCTGAAGGACTCATCAATATTCATAACTACTAGTTTAAACTTTATGTAAGTTTGAAATCCATTAAGACCCTTAATATTACCAATTGTATTTCTTATGCCAATGACAGTCTTATTATGAATTTATCCTTTTAGCTAGGCAATATTTGCATGAACACTTTCAAAAGTTGGTACATCATTTTTAGATCTAGACTTAGAATCCATCTCTTGAAATTTTAAAAACTCCTACCTCTATTTTCTTAGTGCTAAAATACTAGATGGAGGCAACCATTTCTACCATTCAACTTTCATGAACAACAAATACATGAAAATTTAAAAATACCTTTATGTGTTGCTATTTGAAATGTTAGATCTGCTGATTGGCATAGGTGCAAATATAAAATCCTTCACATCACTAATAGGATCCTTGTAGATCCACCACCTCCTTGAAGAGGAAAATGAAATCACAATAGTGATTCACCCTTTGAAAAAAATTACCCCAATAGATACAAACAACCACATAAACCATTAATCAAGAAACCTATGCTTCATCTTTCTCAACAAACTATATTTGCTCACAAATACTAAAAGCCTCTAATATTTAAAATAAACCATGCAATGGAATAGAGATTTAGACCACAGTCACCACCCATGCTTAATGAGAAAAGATCTAAAATAATTTACCACTTGTACATTTTGAACCAGACTTTCAATATGGAAAAAATTGTAGATCACAAACACCTTGGAAAGAGTATACACTTCATTTTTAGATTCTTGACTCTGATTTTTACAACAACAACTCACAAAATTGAATTGATTGAAGGTATACTCATTTTTTAGCACAATTTACAACCAATTCAAGAACTATGCTATAAGAGAATAAAGCTTACTATGGAACATGAAAATATAGTAAGGAAATAGACTGAACACATCAACCTATTGCTGTATAAAAACTTCCTCCATGTGGTTCCTTCTATTGTGTTGAATCCCTTTAAATGCTCAAGGTTTGTCTATCATGAATCTCAACACAAGTCCCCAGTAGAGTCACCATTTTGTTGGTGTTTGAAAATTTTGTAGATTTCCAATTACCTCGATGAGAACAAGACATATCTAGGGGCAACTACCTCCCATTTTTGACATATCCTTTTAGACACTAGGCCAACTATAAGGCTTGACCCTTCTTCTACTTTAGGGTCTACAAAACCTAGGTGGGTGAAGCTCTTTAGATCTAACTATGTGACAAGTGCAATAAGTATAATCAAGATCTAGAATAGTAGATGAAACCCCTAAATCTTCTATACTTAACCATGAAATCACAAGCATGAAATAGCTAAGAAGATAACCCATGAAACTGGTAAGCTAATTGTGGGTTAACATTGAATAACTTTCAACATGAAAGGGAAATCATTTGATTAATGATGTTAATAATAGAGAGACCCATGTATAGGCAATAAAACCTAATGATCCTATCTCTAATTAGTGCCTTATTTATTGGGAAAAATTAAATGAATTACAATGATACATCTTCTGAAAATACTTGACATATTTCTACATCAAGATCCTTGATCTATCTTTCACCTCATGAATAGACATCTGCATCAAAATAAATCTCATACTTAGACTATCCTTTCATGAAATATAAAATCCTGTGATAAACACCAACCAATTACATGGCTCTTTGTTCAACAAGCAAGAAATTTCAATCAATTACATCCTTAAACAGAATGCAACCTAATTCATGCTCTTGGTTCACAAATTAGAAGAAATTAGATATCCATGAATAGGAGACAAGATTCAAATTTAATTTATATCACTTTCCTGTGCTTTATTTCTTTCCTTAAAACCAAATACATGAAAGATGTATGAAATACTTCACTAATCACCTAACAAATGAAAACTATCTGCATAAAAACTTAATTTCTATTCATACAAGAAGAAATGATGAAGTATGGTGCCTTAATGGTGACTCAATTTTCTTCTCAAAACTAGAACCAATGGTCTCAAAATGAAAAATTAGAACCCCTAATGGTATCACAGCAATGAAACCTTTTTTTTCCAAAACTTGGAACCCATAAAATGAGAAAGCTATAGAAGAATGGATTCCTAGATCTATTCTACATCTGACATGTGTCTAGTTGATATTCCCTCTCCTAGCAAAGAAAATACTCTCTCTAATCTCTCTTTACAATGGTTGAATCAAATATTTTTCCATTTTGGCTCTCAAAGGCATCAAATATCTCAAAAAATTGATGATGAAAGAACATAACTGATTTTTGACGTTAAAATGAACTCAAAGTAAAAAGTGAAAATCAGTTAAAATGACCTCTAGAATGCAAGAAAATTGATTAAAGTGAATTTTATCCACATTTAGACTTCAACAAGACTTTTCATCTACCTCATGACCAAATTTGATGCTCCTTGACAAATTTTTCCCATTCTTTTTAGAATGCCCTAGGAATCACAAATTGGCTTATAGCACAAACTGGTGAGAACTTGTGCAAAAATTGACTTCATATTCTGAAAATTCATATCGTCTCAGTTTCAACGGTATATTGGAGCACCCATTTTGGATAAAAAATACCCTTGTTATGCACATTTGAAGTTCAGGCTCGCAACTCCATGGTTTGCATTAACAAGCCAAAAATTTGAAAAAAATAAAAAAATCTCTATAGTATAAACTATATAACATTCAACTTTTTAAAACAAAATTCAAATCTTGACTTGTATGAATGCACAGGTATTATTTTATATTTAAAATATCCTTTTCCTCCTTAAACCATTTGAATTATGCCACATGTCACTTCTTTACTAGTTTTGACTTGCACAACTAGTGCCACACATCACATTTAGACTGGCTTTGATCTCAAGTGAGACCCACATATCTTCTCACAAACTTTTTCAAATTTCTAGATTTTTTGACAAGTCACCATGTCACTTGCTAGAAAATCTACCATTTTTTAGTGGTGACATGGAAACCACTAAATTTCAACAACTTTTTTGGGGAACTCCTTCTATACACTAAAGTTGCATTGTCGCCACCTCACTGTGCTGCCTGGGTAGTCGCTATGCCACTTTGCTAACCATCATGCATCTTTCCTATAGTGATGTAGTGATGTTCATTAGATCTTACACATAGCACGATCTAGTATTTCCATCTTCGACATCAACATCTCACATCCATGTGGGCACCTTGATCTACTTGCCTGTTCAAAGTTTTACCTTCTCTCTAGACAACTAGGATCCTCCACCATGCATTGTATAGCTTCCTTGGCTTGTAAAATTTGATGTTTTTAAGACATCACATGAGGTGTCTCAATTAGTAATTAAAGACTTAAGTAAGACCACAACCACTCAATGTGGGACTAAATACTTTGCCCAGTGTCTCCCTTTGTTCACATAACCATCTCATAGATGAGAGCATTTAGCAACACCAACAATGCCCATCCATGCAATGATTTCTACCACATGTTAGAGGAAGAATAAATGGTGGCACTATCATTTGAAAAAAGCTTCCTGAGAAAGTGATAATTGTGATGAAGGCATGGATGGACAAGTATATACGCAATCCTTATGCTACCAAGAGGAAGAAGCTTGAGCTTGTCAAACTTGGTGGATTGACATTGCATTAGGTAAAATTAATGATTTATTTAGATCTTCTCCTCCCAACCACTACCTTCTCTAACACATAGCTCTTGTGAGGCCTCACCTCGACCCATTCTAGCATCGATGATACATTATTATTTTGATACTCATGACTTGATGTGTCAAGACATTATTTGATGCATTGAACATTATTATGCTATTTTAAGATGTGTGATTCTTTACTTCAGTTATTTGATTTTTTCATTTAATGTTTTATGAACATGTATAATGATTAAGTAAATGAATGCAAAACTAACACTTTGATTATGCAATCTTAATGATCAAAAATATGATTAGAAATAGATAAACAATTGATTATTAGAAAAATGGATGCTTTAATTTATATGATTTTTATAATACATAATTTACATAATGCATGTGATTTCTTGATCTACTAATGTGAGCAATGAGTGTGCATGAAATTTAGCTAGGAAAACCAAATGGAACAACGGAACTAAACCATTTGTTATTTTGTGCTATCTTGCATTGTCTTCTTTGGAAGGCTGTTAATTGTTCTTAAAATTCTCCTAGCTTTTATTTGTTCCTATTAAGTCAGTAAGGCTTAAAAACATTAAATTTAAGTACCCTAGGGGTAAGAATGTGGGTGGGGAGCACTTTCCAACCTCTTAGTCTCTTTGGTTGACTTTTACGATCACTCAAAAACCATCCTTTTGGATGATTGTGAAAATTTATTGTCTCCTCCATGTGTTGGTGACTCAAACTCCATCTAGAGTTTGATTGAAGTCTATTTGAGTTAAGGATCATACTTAGAGGCATTTTGGAGTATTTTTTGGGTAGTTACCCAATCTCTATTTTTGGAGAAAGTTTGAATATTGAAGGAAGAAAAGGAAAAGCTCTTCTGAACCCACCATTTTTGCCATAACTCTTTTTGTGAAGGTAGGAGTTTTTCACTCCTTTGAATTGTTTCTTCTTGTGTTCATGCTTGAATAATGCATAAGGAATTGTGTTGTTTTTGTATTGCTTACTTTTTGTGTTGGGGTTGATTGGGAGGGATCTTAAGTTGTTTTCTTTTGATGTTATTCTTATGCTTGCTTGATGTTTTGTGTTTTGAGGGGATTTCATGGGGATTGTTTCGACATCGCTCACCCTTTGATAGGGAAGAAGTGGCCATGTATGGGGGAAGGGCCTTAGTTGGACCTCAATCATGTAGATTCTCCTCTCATGGTGAGAGGAGGGAAGAGGGTAGGGTGTATGGGCCCCTACTTTTCATCCCATACCTTGTATAAAAATTGAATTCTTGAGGAAGGGAAAGAATGAATACCCTTGTTATATTGGCCCCGAAAGGGAATTTGTAGAAGAATAGAAGCTCTTTAATGTTGGACTTGAAAGGATTATGTTATGGTATGGTGATTGACATCTCCTATTGAGAAAATCCACCTCCCACCAAATTTGGTTCAATGTTGAACCTATTGTGCAAAATTGGGTTGGGAATGCATGCTTGAATTGTTCATCATATTATGTTGTTTTACCTCCATGTTAGTTCTTATCTCTCCATGGATCCCTTCATGTATTGAAGACATTGGAAAAGATCTCTTGTGAAAAGCCCTTGAAGAGAATTCAATTGAATTGTAATATTTGTAAAAATGTATTCTAAATTTTTATGTATTGGCAAAGATGTTAGGTTTTCTTAATAGTTCTTTCTTGATGGAGCCTTGAACCAGCATGAATAATAGAGAAAGAAAAGAATTGTGAAAACTTCCTTGCATTGTTCTTATGTGATTTCAAATTATGCTTATGTATGGGAGAAAATAGATTAATAGATAATGTCTTCAAATTATGAATTCTCAAGCTTTCATTCATGTTAAGGAAAAGTAATTGAATATGCTGAAGTTTTCAATTCAATATTTTATGTATTAAGAGGAAATGAATAATATTACTTTGTGGACAACAAATTTAGCTCTCTCCTTGTTACATTATATAATTGACAAAGAAAAATTTGATTAAGAGATTATGCATCTCCTGTAATTCTAAAAATAAGGAATATATACCTCTCTAATATGATGAATTATAAGACATAAATTAGAGGAGAGAAAAGAAAACATAACCTTATACACATCTTGTAGTAGTATGCTTCAAAAAAGGAATCAATGTTGTCAATATGATAGAAATCATTCCTTGGATATCACCAAAAAAATATAGCAAAGCATATCAACACTTAGAAAAATTGGCTTCACAAAAAATGTGCATCTCTAGGAGTAAAAAGCTCTCTGGAAAATGTATGAAGGAAATTTTAATTCCCCCAAGTTCATAGAGAATATTCTCTGAATTATTCCCCTTTGAATTTCAACAAAAATCATTTGCTAATTCTTTAAACAATATAAATTAAATAGTTCCTAAAATAAAACATATAAATGTATAAGTTTATACAATCTTATGGTCTTCTCTCAATCATAAAACTTTTAACATTTACTCCTATAGCTAACTAACCCATCACTAAATCTAGCTCCAAATCACCTCCTGCCAATTTGGGCACAGACCTGGAATTAGCATCAAACTCCATGTAGAAAAAGGGTAGGGTACTTGCCTAGGGCTTCATGTCAATTCATTTCTTTGTATTAAAAACAAAACAAAAAATTAAGACCAAACCCCTCACTTCTTTTCTCTCTCTTTTTGGAAGGCCAGGCATTGACTCCACCAACCACCTACCTCTTGCTAGTACTAAGCTCACACCAGACCCTTGTCTCATCAAATGGGGTGACAAGAGAGTTGTTTAAATATATTTCCTCCTTGCTAAAACTTTATTTCCCCCATATATTTCGAACCCCGTGCCCATGTTTTATCGCTCAACACTACTCATGCAAGGGGGAGAGTGCAGGTCTACACTGAAAAACCTTGGTCAGTGTGAAAGACCATAGGGCAGCATGAGTATTATTGAAGGCGAAGCCATGTACTTGGCTAGTAGGTGGGTCTAGGCTAGTTTATTTTAGTTAGTATGTTAGTTATTGTTTAGTTAGTAGATTATATTGTTAGGTTAGTATTATATTTATTTTGTAGTGTAGTTTCTTTAGTATTAATTTTGTTGCATAGGCACAATTTAATAGAATGTAATCTAGGTTAGTAAAGATGTTTAGTTAGTTTTAGATTAATAATATTTTAAATTAAGAATGGCATTTAATCTTTGGTTAGATTATTAGTCTTTGATGACATTAGGAAGAAATCTAATATTTTTTTTAATGATTAGTAAAGATGTTAATATTAAAGAGTGTTTAGATGTTAGAATATTAAATTAGTTTTAATTTTAAAATTTTTAACTTGAAATTAGAATATTTTAATTTAAAACAGTTTTAATGTTTTATTAATTAGTTTTATATTATTGTGAGCTTTGTAGATTGATTTTAATATGGACTTAAATTAATGATAGTTCAAATAAAGGTTAGACTAAATTATAGATTTATTGGACTTATTCTAGTCATCAATTTTAATGGTGAACTATAAATTAATTAATTAGATTGTTATAAGTATGTTGGAGAAAATTTTTAAGTTAGTTTAGACTTGGGAATTAAATTTTAAGAATGTAGTTAGCGTGTGTGGAATAGTTAAATTTATACTGATCTTCTTGAATTTCAAATTCACTTAATGTTAGATGTTCTAAATCATAATGACGTTCAATCTATCAAGTTAGTGAAAGGGTCTAGTTAATTAGATCATTTTTAGGGTTAGTGGTATATTACTCATAATTAATTGTATCTAAAGAAGATTTTGTAATTAAGAGAGAGATGTCATTCTATTAGCATGTTAGTTTAAATAGATCGATAGATGTTGTATTAACTCCATTGTAGTTAAATATCTAAACCTTTGTTGACCATATTATTTTAATTAATCATAGTTTAAAAAAAAATTGTGTGCATTTTTTGCCCTTATATTTTGGGCATGAAATTTTGGTATCAGAGCCTGTGTTTCAACACTAGGAACCTAAAATCACTATGCTTCTGAAGCTTAACTAAAACTTTATTATGAAGGATGCCTCCTACTACATGAAGCAACCATTAAGATAGAGATCATAGGGAAAGGGGTGGTAGAGCGAGACAAGAGGATGGACCACCACCTCCACCACTGAAACTGAATCAAGATATTTTGGATGCCCTCTAGACATTGATTGGTGTAGTCTAGCAGAGGATAACACCTATAGTATAGTTAGTGTAGTAGATTCTTGAAGGGTAAGCATAGGATCCTGGAGGAGGCAGGGCCAGAGAGAGAGAGAGAGAGAGGAGAGTAGGAGTCCTCTACCCAGGCAAGTTGAGGGATAGGGTGAGCATGAGGGTGAGTCGATACATCAAAGAAGACTACCACTCGACAGACATCCTAGGCATATAGGAGATGATATCAGAGAGTTGATATCACTTGAACCACCACACTTTATTGGTTCCATAGAGGGGATAGTAGTAGAGGCCTAGTTGTAGATTCTTCAGTGGTGCTTTGGATTACATCCCTATGGGAGTAATCTGAAGGCATGTCTTGCAGTCCATTAGCTGAGAGGTGAAACCTCCAATTGGTGGCATCAGGAGGAGACTATAGGAGGACTAAGCATGGATACCCTCACATGGGAGTCATTCTTAGAGAGATTTAGAGAGAGGTACCTATCTGAGCACTTCAGATAGAAGTAGATTGAGGAGTTTCATTCTCTACATCATAGGGGTCTCACTGTAGCTCAGTATAAGAGCAAGTTTCTTGAGCTCCTTCCATATGTTGAGTACATGAAGGATGAGAAACTGCGAGTGCATCAATTCATCATGGGTCTAAATTTCTCAGTTCAGGGTCCAATTCATTTGGCTTTCCCTACTACTTTCAGATAGGTAGTTGAGGTAGTGCTAGTCGCAAAGGATACTCAAAGTAGATAGGAGTTACTGGATTGGTCTCAGAACTGAAACTCCACCCAGTAGAAACTCCCCTAGAAAGGGAATCAAAACTAAACAACAAGGCCATATAAGGGCTAGCAGTCTTAATAGTAGAAACCTCAATAGCAGTAGCAAAAACCCTCACAAGGTTATCAGGGCTCCAAGCTCAAGTAGTGGCATTCACGAGGTCCAAGGTAGGATCAAAAAGTACAGACCCCATAGTCATAACCAGTGAAGACTCAATAGTCTTCTACGAGTGGTTTTAGTGGATCTAGTAGGTCAAAAGGCCAAAAATAGTCTATATCCTAGGGTGCATGATCTTACACACAAGGACCATGTTACACTTCTGGTGGCATGGGTCACATAGATAGAGAGTTTTCTCAGGGACAATCATCTGGTGGTCAAGGAGGGGCATTTTTAGAGCTGACAGTTGGTGATGTACGTAGGTCCCACTAAGTATTTGTAGTAGTTTACAACTGCCAGGCTGAGCATCAGGCTATAATTATTGAGGCTACAGGTATCATTCAGGATAGCATGGTTACTATTTGATTTGATTCTGGAGCTACTAATTTATTTATATCTCCTTTTGTTGTTGAGCACTGTAGGCTAGTGGTAATTAGTCAGGATGTTAGTAGGGAGGTAGAGTTAGCCTTAGGAGCTAGAGTGTCAGTTAATTCCATGGTGCATAGTTGCCCGATTTAGATTGGAGACATGTCCATGATGTCTAATGTACATGTTACCCCTCTAGGTTCTTATGATGTCATTCTTGGCATGGATTGGCTTTATGCCCACAACACCAAGATGGATTTTCAACAGAAGAGGGTGGAATGTGTGGATGAAGAAAATATCTCTAGAGTGATCCTTGGGGTTAAGAGACCCATATCCCTTCCTATGATTTCAACTATGCAGCTTAGACAGTGCATGCGAAAGGGATGTCAGTTGTTTGCTATCACCATTAGTGATAGGGAGGAAGATTTAGAGGGGGAGCCATCCCTCGATGATTTTCCAATATTGTAGGAGTTTGTAGATGTTTTTCCTTCAGAGCTTCCTGGTAGGCCTCCACCTAGAGTAGTGGATTTTCATATTGATCTTGTGCTAGGGGCAGAGCTAGTGTTAAGAGAACCTTATAGGATGACTACTCATGAGCTTAGTGAACTAAAGATTTAGTTGGAGGAACTCTTAGAGAAGTGGCATATTTGACCTAGTGTGTCACCTTGGGGTGCACCAATGATCTTCATTAAGAAGAAGGATGGATCACTAAGGTTTTGTATTAATTATCAACAATTGAACAAAGTAACCATCAAGAACTGATACCCTCTTCCTAGGATTGATGACCTCTTCGATCAATTGTATGGTGCCTGAGTATTTTAAAAGATTGATCTCAAGTCAAGTTATCATCAGTTTAGGATTGTAGATAGTGATATCCTTAAGACAGTATTTTGTACTAGGTATGGCCACTACAAGTTCACCATGGTACCATTTGGCCTCACAAATGTTTCAGCTATATTCTTGAGCCTCATGAATGGAGTATTTCATATCTTTTTGGATAAGTTTTTGGTTATTTTCCTGGATGACATCCTAATTTATTCTCGTGATGAGAAGGAGCATGAAGAGCACTTGAGACAAGTATTATATAAGTTGAGAGAGAACCAATTGTTTGATAGCTTGTCGAAGTGTGCATTCTTTAGACTTGAGATACATTATTTGGGTCATGTCATATTAAGTGATGGTGTCTTAGTAGACCCTTCAAAGATTAGGGCTATCATGGATTGGCTAGCACCCACCAGTGTCATTAAAGTGAGGAGCTTTATGGGACTAGTAGGCTATTATCGATGCTTCATTACAAGATTCTCTAGATTGGCACACCCCATCACATCTCTTTAGAGGAAGGGAAACAAGTATGAGTGAACAGAGAAGTGTGATAGAGCTTTTTAAGAGCTCAAGAGAGCTGTCATGAGTGCACCAATTCTTGCAGTACCAGATCCATCTACAGATTTTATGGTGTGCACTAATGCATCTTTGGATGGTATAGGGGCAGTTCTTATGCAGGATGGCCGACCTATTTCCTTCAAGTCTAGGAAGTTGAAGACTCATGAACTCAATTACTCTACTCATGACCTAGAATTTGCAGCAGTGGTTCATGCTTTAGTGAGGTGGTGACACTTTCTACTAGGCCATAGATTTGAGCTTCATTTTGATCATCAGAGTTTGCAATACATATTCATGTGGCCGAACCTTAGTACTAGGTAGAGAAGGTGGATGGATTTCCTTTGTGAGTATGATTTTGATGTTCATTACATCAAGGGAAAGGAGAATGTAGTTGCAGATGCCCTTAGTAGAAGGCACCATGAGCTTTCATCTATGACTACTAGCACTGATTTGAGAGAGCAAATTTTATAGCACTTGTCAGTAGATGAGCTTTATGCAGAGGTTAGTTAGGCAGTGCATTGTAAAAGGCCCTTGGAAGGGAAGTATTCAGAGTATTCCCTGGAGTCTGATGGACTCTTGTGTCATAGAGGAAGTATGTATGTACCTTCCATTAGGCATTTGCATGAGCTCATTATACTTGAGGCTCATAAAGCACCTTATGCGATGCACCCCAATGTTAAGAAGTTACATGTAGATTTGAGACAGTTATATCATTGGCCAGGCATGAGAGTGTAGATTGCTAACATAGTTGCGAGATGCCTTGAGTGTCATAGGGTGAAGGCAGAGCATTGACATCCCGATGGGCTCCTTTAGTCTCATGAGATTGTAGAGTAGAAGTGGGATATCATATCTATGGACTTTATTGTTGGTCTCCTTTGTCATCTCATTGCCATGATGAGATTTTGGTGATAGTTGACACATTGACCAAGGTTGCCCACTTCTCTCTTGTGTGTACTACATACATAGCACAAAATAGAGCTCAGGTGTTTCTGCAGGATATTATTAGACTCCATGGTGTCCCTCGTAAGATCATCTCTGATAGGGACTCATTGTTTACTTCATCTTTTTTGAGAGAGTTGTTGTTAGCTTTGGGCACTAGGGTCAATTTTAGTACAATGTACCATCCTCAAACTGACAAGAAGATTGAGCGAGTGAATCAAGTTTTGGAGGACATATTGCATATGTATGTGATGAACCATCAGGTCAAGTGGGAGGAATACCTACACCTTATCGAGTTTTCCTATAATAATGGGCACCATTCCTCCATAGGTATGCCACCTTATGAGGCATTATATGGAAGACCTTACATGATGCTTTTGAGTTGGGATAGGATCGAGGATCGAGTATCGATTGGCCCTCAGTTAGTTAATGAGATGGAGCCGCAAGTGACCCTAATTAGGCAGCGCTTGAGAGAGGCACATGATTGGCAGAAGAAGTATGCTGATGTAAAGAGGATAGATCAAGAGTATCAGGTTGGCGATAGAGTTTTCTTAACGTTGTGGCCACACAAGAGTTTGATTCAATTCAAAAAGAGCTCTAAGTTGGCACCTCGATTCATTTGACTGTTTGAGGTCCTAGAGAGGATAGGACTAGTTGCCTACCATTTAGCCTTACCACCTAGCCTATCATGCATCCACGATGTGTTTCACATTTTAGTACTTAAGGGATAAAATTATGATGAGTCTCATATTATAGATTGGGATGGTTTGTAGGTGGAATCAAATGGTTAGTTAGCACTAGAGCCTAATGGACCCTAGCACTTTGAGGTCAAGAGCTAGAATAGCTTAGAGTCCAATGGGATTGCTATGATGAAGTTACGACTTCATGGGAGGATGCAACATAGATGCAATCTCAATACCCATATCTTTTTTATGAACTCTAGGAGGAAGTTCATGCCTAGAGGGGGAGGATGTAAGGCCTCGCCCCAACCCATTCTAGCATCAATGATACATTATTATTTTGATACTCATGACCCGATATGTTAGGATATTATTTGATGCACTGAACATTATTATGCTATTTTACGATGTGTGATGCTTTACTTCAATTATTTGATTTTTTCATTTAATGCTTTATGAACATGTATAATGATGAAGTGAATGAATGCAAAATTAACACTTTGATTATGCAATCCTAATGGTCAAAAATACAAGTAGAAATAGATAAACAATTAATTATTAGAAAAATGGATGCTTTAATTTATATGATATTACTAATACATAATTTACATAATGCATGTGATTTCTTGATCTACTAATGTGTGCAATGAGTGTGTAGGAAATTTAGTCAGAAAACCCAATGGAATGATGGAACTAAACCATTTGTTATTTTGTGCTATCTTGAACTATCTTCCTTGGAAGGTTGTTAATTGGTCTTAAAATTCTCCAAGCTTTTATTTGTTCCTATTAAGTTTATAAGGCTTCAAAACATTAAATTTAAGTACCCTAGGGGTAAGGATGTGGGTGTGGAACACTTTCCAACCCCTTAGCCTCTTTGGTTGACTTTCAGGGTCACTCAAAAACCCCACTTTTTGATGATTGCAAAAATTGATTATCTCCTCCATGTGTTGGTGCCTCAAACTCCATCTTGAGTTTTCTGTAAGTCTAGTTGAGTTAAGGATCATACTTAGAAGAATTTTGGAGTATTTTTGAGGTTGTTACCCAATCCCTAGTTTTGGAGAAAGTTTGTAGATTGAAGGAAGAAAAGGAAAAGCTCTTCTCAACCCACCATTTTCGCCATAACTCTTTTTGTGAAGGTAGGAGTTTTTCACTCTTTTGAATTGTTTCTTCATGTGTTCATGCTTTAATCTTACTTGAATCATGCATAAGGCATTGTATTTTTTTTTTATTGCTTACTTGTTGTGTTGGGGTTGATTGGGAGGGATCTTAACTTGTTTTCTTTTGATGTTATTCTTATGCTTGCTTGATGTTTTGTGTTTTGAGGGGATTTCATGGGGATTGTTTTGGCATCACTCACCCTTGGATAGGGAAGAAGTGGCAATGTATGGGGGAAGGGCCTTAGTTGGACCTCAATAGTGTAGACTTTCCTCTCATGGTGAGAGGAGGAAAAGAGGGTAGGGTGTATGGGCCCCTACTTGTCATCTCATACCTTGTATGAAAATTGAATTCTTGAAGAAGGGAAGGAATGAATACCCTTGTTATATTGGCCCCAAAAGGGAATTTGTAGAAGAAAAAAAGTTCTTGAATGTTGGCCCCAAAATGGATTTTTTATGGTATGGAAATTGACATATCCTATTGAGAAAATCCACCTCCCCCCTATTTTGGTTCAATGTTGAACCTATTGTGCAAAACCGAGTTTGGAATGCATGCTTGAATTGTTCATCATATTATCTTATTTTACCTCCATGTTAGTTCTTGTCTCTCCATGGTTCCCTTCATGCATTGAAGACATTGGAAAAGATCTCTTGTGAAATCCCTTGAAGAGAATTCAATTGAATTGTAATATTTGTAAAAATGTATTTTAAATTTTGATGTATTGGCAAAGACGTCAGGTTTTCTTACTGGTTCTTTCCCGATGGAGCCTTGAACCAAGATGAATAATCGAGAAAGAAAAGAATTGTCAAAACTTCCTTGCATTGTTCTTATGTGATTTCAAATTATGCATATGTATGGGAGAAAATATATTAATAGATAATGTCTTTGAATTATGAATTCTCAAGCTTTCATTCATGTTAAGGAAAAGTAATTGAATATGCTAAACTTTCCAATTCAATGTTTTATGTATTAAGAGGAAATGAATAATCTTACTTTGTGGACAAAAAAATTATCTCTCTCCTTGTTAAATTATATAATTGACAAAGCAAAATTTTATTAAGAGATTATGCATCTCCTTGAATTCTAAAAATAAGGAACATATACCGTGGTAATATGATGAATTATAAGACATTAATTAGAGGAGAGAAAAGAAAATATAACTTATACACATCTTTGTAGTAGTATGCTTACAAAAGGGAATCAATGTTGTCAATAAGATAGAAATCATTCCTTGGATATCACAAAAAAATATAGCAAAGCATATCAACACTTAGAAAAATTGGCTTCACAAAAAATGTGCATCTTTAGGAGTAAAAAGCTCTCTAGAAAATGTGTGGAGGAAATTTTAATTCCCCCAAGTTCATAGAGAATATTCTTTGAATTATTCCCCTTTGAATTTCAACAAAAATCATTTCCTAATTCTTTAAACAATAATCATTTGCTAATTATTTCTTGTACTAAGCTCACGCTAGACCCTTGTCACATCAAAGGGGGGGACAAGAGAGTTGTTTAAATATATTTCCCCCTTGTTAAAACTTTATTTCCCCCATATATTTCTAACCCCATGTGCATGTTTTATTGCTGAGCACTACTCACGCAAGGGGGAGAGTGCAAGTTTGCACTAACAGACCTTTGTCTACATGGAAGACCATAGGGCAGCATGAGTATTATTGAAGGGAAAGCCGAGTACTTGGCTAGTAGGTGGGTCTAGGCTAGTTTAGTTTAGTTAGTATGTTAGTTATTGTTTAGTTAGTAGATTATATTGTTAGGTTAGTATTATATTTATTTTGTAGTGTAGTTTCTTTAGTATTAATTTTGTTGCATAGGCACAGTTTAATAAAATGTAATCAAGTAAAGATGTTTAGTTAGTTTTAGATTGATAATATTTTAAATTAAGAATGGCATTAAATCTTTGGTTAGAATAGTAGTCTTTGATAACATTAGGAAGAAATCTAATATTATTTTATGAATAGTAAAGATGTTAATATTAAATAGTTTAGATGTTAGAATATTATATTAGTTTTAATTTAAAAAGTTTTAACTTGGAATTAGAATATTTTAATTTAAAACAATTTTAACATTTTATTAATTAGTTTTATATTATTGTGAGCTTTGTAGATTGATTTTGAGATGGACTTAAATTAATGATAGTTCAAATAAAGGTTAGACTAAATTATAGATTTATTGAATTTATTCTAGTCATGAATTTTAATGGTAAACTATAAATTAATTAATTAGATTGTTATAAGTATGTTGGAGAAAATCTTAAAGTTAGTTTAGATTTGAGAATTAAAGTTTAAGAACGTAGTTAGCATGCATGGTATAGTTAAATTTATATTGATCTTCTTGAATTTCAAATTCCCTTAATGTTAGATGATCTAAATCATAATGATGTTCAAGTTATCAAGTTAATGAAAGGGTCTAGTTAATTAGATCATTTTTTAGGGTTAGTGGTATATTACTCGTAATTAAATTGTATCTAAACAAGATTATGGAATTAAGAGATAGATGTCATTCTATTAGCATGTTAGTTTAAACAGATCGATCGATGTTGTATTGACTCCATTGTAGTTAAATATCTAAATGTTTGTCGACCATATTATCTTAATTAATCATAGTTCAAAAATAAATAAATTTGTGTGCATTTTTTGCCCTTATATTTTTGGCATGACAACTCTTGCATTTGAAATGTTTCTGCTTGTGGGTTGCTTCAAAACCCCTTGCCTATTATGTGAGCTCCTTTTCTCATTCCCTTCATCTTGCACATGCTTCATTCTCCCCTTCCTTGCATCTACTTGGCATCCAAATTTTTGGAACTCTCTTTTCTTTTCTATTAGCTTAGGCCCTTTTAAACTCTTCTTGCAAAATAAAACCACTCTCATTCTTCAATTAGTGGCTCATTGTTTAAATCACCATTTTCTTTCCTGAACATGCATTCTCCCTACTTGGTGTGAATATCCTTTGCCTCTATTGCATGGGTAATTTTCTTGATAGCATGGGTCACCTACCTCTAGCCATGTAGCTAACCTCTTTAAACTTTATGCTGCACATCAAGGTCCACATGGTAATTTGGCAGTGGAACTTTTCTTACAACAAAAAGTTGTTTTTCCCTTTTTTATTTCAAATGACCAAATTGATATTCGTGAAAGTGTAAACCTAATTCTTGAGCTATATTTTTAATAGACTAGACCTTTTTTTATACGCATGTTCTTTTTCATGCATGGAATCTATTACTTGTAGTGGCTTGGTCTCTTTTGCAATCAACTTCTCTATTTTTCATGGCATATTCCTTTACCATCTTAACAATATCTTTCTCCAAACAATGTGTGTGCACCCTGCTCTGACCTGGCACTGACTATCTAAGAGAACACATTTTTTCATTGAGGCTCACTTCTCATGTGCCTCAACCTGAGTGTATAAAGATGGAGGACAATTCAATCGGTTTGATAAAATGACCATACCATTGCCAAAATACATCATGAAAGATCATTGAAACATGATTTGATGAATTTTATTCAAAATAGCATTAAGTGATCAAAGGATAAAGATGTTGAATCATGAACTACAAAATTATCATGGAGATTGGCAACCTCCTAGATGTCTAGTTGGCATGGATTAGGAGTCTCAAAAGTCAAAGTTTCCTACGTATTTTTACAAATGATGACACACGCTTCCCACATGGTTAGCTCTAATCCATTCTCAAATGAAGTGGTTGGAGATAAGTCAATGCATCAATCAATATAATTGAAAAATTCAAACTGCATAGGCATCTTCCTTTCGTGTTGCTTGACCCACATGCAGGCTCTGAATATTGTAGCCTCTACAAGAAAAAACATCAGTCACAATATTGAGAATTCTAGGAGCATCATTCATTAGATTTGAGAATATGTGAGAACATTGTTCAGTAGAGTCTTTATCCTCTAAGACACCCCAAATAAAAAAAGGAATCGTAGATAAACACATCCAAAGACACTCGGGAGTAAATGAACCTGCATTGATCATACAAAACAACAAGATATAAAGAAAATTAAAGCTATCTATTTTCACTTCTCTCTATAATCCTCATAAATTTTGGCACTCATAATGATCAATATCATTTTAATCTCTGAATATCTTCAATTTCAAATCTAATCAATCTTATCAATATGGTATAATTAGTTGGGCTAAAAAAAAATTTGTTTCCAAATGATTAACATCTTAGAGTGGCCTACTAAGTCATCTGACATTAACTGGATTCAAATTCAATCATTGTTCTACCATTAAAACTCATTTTATTATTAATCTACAAACTGTCAAATGTGTCTCAAAAGGTCCTTTTACTGGCCTTAAAAGCTAAACAAAATACCTGATCTAGCTTTGAAAACTAGAATACTAATTCTTTGTTTCACATACTTGTACCTTGATGAATCTCATCTCATGAAAAATTATTAATCAAAATATATTCATTGTCAAAGTTTCCTTCTCAGAATTGCTTGCAAACAAACATGTCACAAAACAATAAATTACATTTGAACTTGGCTTTAAAAGTTGGGCAAATGAGTGGTTGGGGAAACAAAAACTAGGGTGTTGGTTCACTATTACGAGGAGAGTGTAAATATAGGATTTGGTCTCACTATGAATAATGAGGTGCAAATGGAAAGTGGTCAAAGTGGGCTACTCAAATTTGCAGACTAGAAATAATGTTTGAAAAACATTTTTTGCAAATGGAATGGACCTAGGAAAGTGTGTAGACGGATTCATCAAGATTTCAAAAATGGCACACTTAAAGTATTTTTAGAGTACTACACAGTGGTAAAATCCATTTGGGAAGAGTAGTGGGAACTTTGGTGGTCTTGAACAAGGGAGTGATGATGAACCCCTTTGGAGAAAGAAGAAGAAGAATGCCTTCTAGATCAAAGCTTGCTTGTGAAGACTCTAAATTCCATGGAAAGGAGATCCTTGAATGCTAAATTTGATTTTCCCACTTATGATGGGAAGATGGATCTTGATGCTATTGTGGATTGGGTGAATACCCTAACTAGTTTCTTTGACTGAGAAACTATCCCTAAAAAATTAGAAGGTTAAGATAGCCAATTCAAGGCTAAGACAGTATGCATTGGTATGGTGGAACTTTATCCAAGCTGATAGGGTAAAGAAAGGCAAAAATTAGGTCTCTGCATGGAAGGAAATGGTGGCCTTTCTCCGAGAAGCCTATGTACTTGCATATTATGATGTGCAACTCCATAAAAGGAGGACAAGATTGAGACAAAAAGACATGGATGTCTCAACATATACTGAAGAATTCCACAACCTTGTGATGAAGTCTAGTATTATAGAACCAAAGAACTTGAAGCTTGCAAGGTATTTGAAAGGATTGAAATTGTCAATTCAAGATGAATTGAGCATAACCACCATAACCACTATCCAAAAATGTTTCTTGTTGGCTTCCAAGGTAGAAGAGAGGTTCAAAAGGAGGAGTGAACAAGGTGGAAGAGGTAGAGGAAGGAATGATAGATCAAGAAAAAACTCTTGGAATAAAGGGAAATCAGATAAATTAGGCAAGCTCTCAGATCAAGAGACAAAGGAACAAGGAGAATCTAGTTCAAGGGGATATGCAAGAGGTAGAAGATCCTTTGGCAAGGGTAGATGAAGATCAGATAGGCCTCAAAAGTGTTGCAATTTTAATCAAATAGGACATTACTCCAACAAATTCCCAGAGAAAGCAAACAAGAATGAAGGTAAAAGGAGGGCTCAACTTGTCTATGAGGAAAGAGACCTTGAAGTAGAAGAAGGCATAGCATTGATGATGAGAGAAGCATTTTATCAAGTGCCACATGCTCAAGAGCCTCGATAAAGAAATAATTTGTTTAGAACAAGAGTCAAATTCCAAGGGAAGGTATATAATCTATTAATAGATTCTAGTTCCAATAAAAATTTAGTTTCTAAGGAAATGGTGAAAAATTTAGAATTAGTCAAGACTCCTCAACCTTTCCCCTATCATGTTTCATGGCTCACTAAAGGTCAAAAAACCCTTGTGACTAAAAAAACCATGGTGGAATTCTCTTTGGGTGACTTTAAGGATATTTTCCTATGTGATATAGTGGAGATGGATGCTTTCCATCTGCTACTTGGTAGACCTTGCCAATATGACATTGATGCCACTTATAGTTGCAAGAAGAATACCTATACCATAAGCTAGGATGGTAAAACTTAGACCTTGAAACCCTTGCCTAATCAAAAACATGAAAAGGAGCCTTTAGTTGTTGTGGTGAATGAAAAGGAGATGTTTGAAACCATTATGGAATCAGATTAGGGGTTTGTATTGATCCATAAGCCTAGAGATGGAGCAAAGTCTAAAAAAGTTAAACCAATCCCCAAAGAGGTGCAAAAACTTGTTGAGTACAAGGGTGTAGTAGCAATTGACTTACAATCTTCCTTGCCACCCATTAGGGATGTAAGTCATCAAATAGACTTTATACCCGATGCTTTTTTTCCCAATAAGGCCCCTTACAAAATGAAACCTACACAAAATGTTGAGATTGCTAAACAAGTCAGTGAACTGCTAGGAAAAGGCTTGATACAAAAAAGTCAAAGTCCTTGTGTAGTCTCTGCTATTTTGTCTCCAAAGAAGGATGGAAAATGGAGATTTTTTACTGATAGTAGGGAAGCCAATAAGATCACTATTAAATATTGGTTTCCAATCCCAAGAATAGAGGATTTTCTTGACCAACTAGGGGGTGATTCTTACTTCTCAAAAATTGATTTAAAATCAAGTTGTCGTTAGATAATGAAAAATCTAGGGGATGAATGGAAAACAACATTTAAAACAATAGAGGGTTTGTATGAATGGCTTGTTCTACCATTTGGATTAAGTAATGCACCTTCAACCTTCATGAGGTTAATGAATGAGATTATTGAAGACTATAATAGAAAGTTCTTGGTTATCTATCTTGATGATATACTAATATTTAGTTGTAGTTTGGAACAACACCTTAAACATTTGAGCATGGTATTCAAGATATTGTAGGAACATAAACTAATTATCAACCTTGAAAAGTGTACCTTCTTGCAAAAGGAACTTACATTCTTGGGATTTGTGATCTCTCAAGGCACCTTGAAAATGGATCCTTCAAAGATTAAAGAAATAGTTAATTAGCCTCCTCCTAAAAATCAAAGTGATGTTAAAAGCTTCCATGGGTTAGCCTAGTCATGTGTGTGCTCCAATATTGGATACCATTAAAGGTGGAAGAAAGGTTAATTTTGTGTGGATAAAACAAGCCAATGATGCCTTTAAATACCTTAAATCTAGAATTGCACAATATCCTATACTAACCCTCCTTGATTTCAACAAGGTTTTCACAATGGAAATAGATGCTAGCAACCTAGCTATTGGGGTAGTCCTAAGGCAAGATGGTAAACTAGTTGCATTTTTATTAGAAAAACTAAATGATGTCAAGAAGAAATACTCCACCTATGACTTAGAAATTTTTGCTATGGTCCAAACTCTTAGAAAATGGAGACATTATCTCTTGTCTAAAGAATTTTTAGTTTTTATTGATAACCATGTATTAAGCTACCTAAACTCATAAGACAAGTTAAATGTTAGGCAACTTAAATGGATGCAACAATTGCAAGCATATTCTTTCAACATTAAACATAAGAAGGGTCAAGCCAACAAGGTGGCTGATACATTGAGTAGGAGGATCACTTTGGTGCAACAAATTCAACTCCAAAGCATTGGGATAATTTCCCTTAAGGACCTTTACAAAGATGACTTTGATTTTGGCAATATTTATCAGGTATATGCTACATTAGTGGGCAGGTAAAACATTGATTTCTCTAAATATTTCATTCAAGATGGCTTACTTTCCAAAGGACATCAATTATGTATCCCTAGGTGTTCAATGAGGGATAATATTATTAAAGAAAAGAATTATGGGGGAATGAGCGGCCATTTTGGTCTGTCTAAAACAAAAGAGGTGGTTAAAAGGTATTTACCATTGGAAAAAGATGGAAAATGATGTCAAATTTTTTTTGGAAACTTGTGTCATATGCCAACAAGAAAAGGGAACATCAACTAACCAAGGTCTTTACCAACACCTTCCTATACCTTCTAGGCAATGGAAAGCTATCTCAACGAACTTTGTTATAGGACTTTCAAAGACAAAATAGAGCTATAATAATATTTTTGTAGTTGTGGACCATTTTAGCAAAATGTCATACTTTATACCCTACAAGAGTACTCATGATGCATCACATGTTGCATAATCATTCTTCAAGGAAATTGTTAGAATCCATGGGTTTCCTGAGTCTATTGTGTTAGATAGGGATGACAAGTTCCAAGGTCAATTTCGAAGAACCTTGCATAAGAAGTTGGGAAAAAATTTGCAATATAGTTTTTCTTATCATCCTCAAATGGATGGGCAGATAGGGGTCATAAACAAATCTTTTGGTAATCTCCTTAGGTGTTTTACAAAATAATACATTCAAAGTTGGGATCTCTTGTTACCACAAGTTGAATTTTCCTTCAATGACTCCTTGAATAGATCCACAGGTAAAACATCCTTCCAAACAATCTATGGCATGCATCGTAGGGGACCTATGGAGTTGAGAAAACTATCTAATGATTTTAAAATTAGTCCTAAAGGGGAAGAATTGGTAGAGATGATAAAATACGTGTAGGAATAGGTCAAGGATAGTTTGGAGCAATCAGCACAAAAGTACAAGGCAATGATAGATAAGAAGAGAAGGGAGGCTTATTTTAAGGTAGGTGAGAAAGTGTGGGCTTACCTAAGAAAGGAGAAGCTTCCTAAGGATCACCACACCAAGCTTTGAATGAAGAAAACTAGACCATGCACAATATTACATAATTTTGGTGAAAATGCTTATGAAATCACTCTCCCATCATCCCTTTCCATTTCTCCTATTTTTAACATTGTTGATCAAACTCCTTGTAAATGAAATGTAGATATGATAGGTACCAATGATGAGGAAGAGTCACATGCTGATTGATTGCAAGAACTTCCACCAAGACAACCCCTTCAATTGGAGAAGATCCTTGACACTAAAATCTACTAGAAGACTAGGCACAAAATGTATTTGCAATACCTTTTCTATTGGAAAGGTCTTCTTGATATTGATGCCACTTGGATGATAGAGCAGGATATCATCAAGCATGGCTACACCTTAGATTAATTAGCCTCAAGTGGGAACTTTAGTTTCAATTAGCCTAGGCAACATGGTGTAGGAGCACCCCATCAAAAAAAGTAGTCTAAGGTCTGCTAGCCCTTTTTAATCTTTGATTCTAGCATATTTTTAGGCTTCCTTACTTAATGATCCTATTGTGTGAACCTTTGAAAAAATTTTGGTATTTGTATAAATCATTTTTTTCATGTGGTCACAAGAGTCTAGTAGTCTCCTAGGCTCTTTTTAGAAGTCTTAGGAGGTGTTAGAGTCTTTTAGAAGTTATGATAAAGTCATAAAAGAAAAATAAGTTGCATAAGAATAACAATAACAATAATGCAACATTTTCACTATATTAATGATTTTTGTTTGCAATGGTTCCCTCCAATGGTTACAACCTTCAAAATTTGGTTGGAAATGTTTCAGGAAGGTCTTCATAAGCCCTTATAGGTGGGTAGAAGAACCATATGTAATAGTTTTCCTTTGAATCAATAAAACTACTATTTATTCCTACAAGAATGCTAATTTTTTGTTCATTGTATGGACTATATGGATAAGGGTGGCTAAACAGTTAGATTTTATTGAATCTTGTTGAGTTGCCTTTCTAATGAGCCTAATTAGAGCTCTTGAAACAATACGAGATAGGAGATATAAGGATTTTTGCTAAACCTGGTTTCAAACCCTAACTACCTAAGGTTTTGGAGGAAAATGGCAATATCTCCCATTTCCACTATTGGAAAAATCTGATTTTTAGTGGAATGGGAGATTGTCAAGTGTACTATAGGATTTTGGAGGTTTCAAGATAGGAAGAGATGGTGGCTATATTTTGTAGGAAATAATGAGTTGTCATCTTCATGTGACAAGTCTGCTGCATTCTAAGATTTTCTAATTTGCATGCCTTGGGGTTTGAGCTAGTGGATGAAACCTTGGAATCCCTCTTTCCTTGTCCTAAACTAGATTTTTCATGCATTGTTTTGGTCCATTTCATTGATTTTTTGGTACTTCCTTTGTTAAGGTGACCTAATTGGAGCAATTAGGCTTGTTAAGCATTGTTTTTTTAGGAGGTCAAAAGGTGACATCATGACCCACATTTTTGGGAGTATGACAAAATCAGTAAAGGGTGTCAAGAATGTTGATTTTTTCCTAGGGTCCTTTGGTGAAGTTTGAACTTATGGCACAAATTGCTTTGGGAAGGGCTACTAGGCTTAAGGACACAATAGTGAAAGTGGGTTTAGGTTGTTGATTGGCATTGGTTCTTTATTCTTTTAAACACTTGTTCAACCCCTTAACATGCTGATGGATCTAAAATTGTGTGAACCTACCATTTGAGGGTAATAGTCATGGTTGTCAAGTTTGAAGTTGAATAGATTAGTCATGGTTCTTTAGTGACATTCTTGTATAAAGGTGTAGAAGTTTGGGAGGATTGTCAATCCTACTAGATTAGTGTCAGCATAACTAAGGATTGTTCTTTTTAAACCCTTAACTTTGCATCAAGCAAGTCACAAAGGGACAATAACATTACCCCATGTAAAAAATAATTTAGGCATGGAGGATTACTAGTACAACCCAAAAAAGTGATAGCAGTAGGGGTAACTACTCTGTAAGAGTGAGTACATTGTATAATGATGGTATTTGAATGTGGAAGATAGGAGGTATAGATGAATGGCTATGTATCCAGGAAATAGGGAAAGGAGGTAGAAAAAGAGCACCATAGATACCTTGATAAAATAGATGCCAAGAGTGGGTTCTCACTCTTCCTATAAGATCTTCCAATATAGGGAAATCATCTTTTTACAATTCTTGAAACATAGGGTCGACTAGCCCTTTACCATGAACATTGTGGGTATATGTAGAACCTAGGATGAACTATCTTAGCTCATAAAGGGCATGCTTCTGTTAATCTTAATTTCCATAATACTCCCTCTTAATATTCAACATTGGCTTCCTCTCTTTCAAGGACAAAGCTTACTCTTCTATATTGGTCAAGGAACTTTCAACTTTTCTAGGTGAGGCTATTCAACTAATTTATTATATCCTCTTGTTCATCCTAGAAACCAAGGTTAGCTTGCACTACTGGGATTTTTTCCTTATGAGGCATCAACATTTCTCCTTAAGAGTTATTATACATGACTCAGCTATTTGAATCCATAGAGAGATGATCTCTAATTTTCTTAGTAAAGCCATGAATAAACTTACTTAAGATAACTTAGGATGTATGAGTTCAATCCCCAGAAGAGTTGCCAAAATGTGTTGGTTAATAGTTTGTATTACTTGATATTTTTAGTTTATACCTTAACTCTTGAATTTCCCAATGGCTTATGGAAAATAAAGAAGTCAGACAAAGAATGAGATAGCATAGTAATCTATCAAACATCCCTAAATTGAAAGGTATAGCTCCCTTGTTAGTGCAAGATATGCAATAAATTTGTCTTTTGGGTTTTGGGGGTATGCTCTTAACTAGAGAGCAGAAGAGGCAAAAACCAAGTTGTTCAACACTTCAAACAACTTAGGAAAATGAAGGGGTAATAACTCATACTATATAATCTCTTTAGAATTACAAGGAAATTATTGGAAACATGCATAACTAGTTGCAACGATAGGAAGAAATGGATAGATGATGAAGTGAGTAATTCCTAAATTACACAACTAGCTAATTTTTTGACAATACTCATATTATCTATCTCTCAACTACTCCACACTATTTTTCAACCTCCTTATGCAACAAAATACTCTAAACACATGAATTATGACATACATTAAAGAGAACATAAGAAATGCTAATGCTAAAGAAAGTACGACATACAATCTATCGAATGAACGAAACAAAACCAAGTTCATTCACATTCATTCAACTTTCAACATTAAAAAATTCATTCAACATAATTTTCTTTAAATTAAATGAAAAGAAAAGAAAAAAAGCTTAACATGGACTCAGAGTCACACATAATATTCTAGCTATGGGGGCTTTTCCAAAGTAAAATTTCATAATCTTTTTAACTTCATAAAAGGTTACATATATATCTGTTCTCAAAATAGTTGATTACATGGTTGATTGCATCACAGAGCATCTCTGAACACAAAGAATAAAAATAGGACAAGCTTGAATCATTGGCTAAAATTAGGAAAGAGAAGAAGGAATGAAAATTTTCTAGAAAAACATTAGAATCATCATGCCTTTTTAGAAGTAACTGACTTAGCTCTATAAGATTTTATAGCTTTATTTACTTTTTCTAGTTCTTCAACATATAAAATGATGATATTGTTAACTAAGACCATCTACTAGTCATGCATCTTTTTCAGTTCATCAATTTTGGTCATCCTTGACTAGAATTTCTACATTTCCCTCCTTATAATTGCATCTATTGTTGAGTGTTCTTGAATTTTGGACACTTGCAAGTTGATGATAGGGACACAACCCAAGCACAGAATAGACACAACAGGAAAGGGAAAAATTTATTTACTATGTAGATATGCTATTACATGTAGTACAAAGAAAATGGACTTCAAAACATGCCCTATGGGCTCACAATAGTATGAATCAGGAGATAATTTCTTCTCCCAGTTCCTTCTCTCAAACTCCACTCTGAACTATCTTTTACAATGCCCAAAATGTCCTTAAATAGACCCCAAACAGTTAAGGATTAGGAATACATTCTAGAAAGTGCTAGTTGGCATCCATCGACCAAATAGAAGGCTCCAGAAGCCACGTTAGAAGTCGACGCAAAATTAGAAGAATCAAAAAACGGTAACCAAACTTCCGAGAGACATAACTTTTGAACTGTAGATCTGATTGATGAACCATTTACATTTTCAAAAAGCTCTCAAAGTGATCTATAGCCCTATGGACCAGCTTCAATTGTCCCCCATTTTTGGCCCTTTACAAGGTCATTTAATGCCTTAAACTTGACTTTAAAGCACTCTTAAGAGGTCTCTAAAAATTGAAAAACTACAATAACTTTCAAATCATGCAAACTTTTGACCTGATTCTTTTTTTGGAATGCTCTAAATTACAATTACAATCATCGAGCCAATTTAAACCTTCTAGTTCACCAAAATGATGGCTCAATTACATGCTTCTTATTTTTTTAACATTTACACGTACCCCAAGGTGCTCAAATACTCTAACCTAGAACACTGATAGTGGAACTATGAGAGTTGGAACCTTTATTTCGCCCAAATGAGTATCCAAGAATGAAAACACATGAAACAAAAACTAATTCTAAGTACATTTTTTTTGGGTGACATAGGATTGCCCTTATACCTCTAGATGCTCCTGCATCAGACACCCAGGGTAGATTGAAAAGTGACCCTATCACTTTATGGATGGTAGAAAAAATCCCCAATGGGAAACTGTAGCTGCTGATATCCAAGTTGAGTACTCCATCACTTGACCTTTCCACTTAACCAAATACTCTTCATACTGCCTATTTCTGGTACTCTTTTCCACACGATGATCTAGAATGTCTTCTATCTCCTTCTTAGAAGTAAGAATTGGATATGGCTCTAATATTAGCTCCTCATCTACACCATCATCATGATACTCTGTTAAGTCTTTAATGTTGATAATAGGAGAAATATGAATTCCATTTGGCAACTCCACTTAATATTCATTTCCTAAGTCATGTCTCTTCAAAATTTTTTTGGGGCCAAATTTCTTCATCTTCAACTTCTTGTAAGTACCTACTGGAAATATATCCTTTCTTAAGCGTACCATGACTACATCCCCTACTTGGAACTCCTTATGTCTTCTCCTTTGATCAGCCCTAGCTTTATACTCTTGATTCATCTTCATAACGTGTGCTTGGACCTCCTCATGTAGGCTCTTGATATGTTCAGGAAACTCTTTTGCTTTAGTACTTGTCCTCTCCCCTTGCTCCATCTTCCTCAATTTTGGTGTAGTCCTTGGGCTACTTCCATATACAATTTGGAATGGTGATCTACCAATACTCTTATTTACAGAGTTCTTGTAAGAAAATTTTGCCTGTGGTAGAATCAAATCCCATCCCTTGGGCTTATCCCCAACTAAACATCACAAAAAAATTTCTAGACTTCTATTTACCACTTTAGTTTGACCATCAGTCTACGGGTGATATGTGGAATTGAATTTTAAGTATGTTCTCTACTTCTTCCACAATGTCCTCCAGAAATACCCCACAAATTTAGTATCTCTATCAAAAACTATACTCCTCAGGAGACCATGTAGTCTCACTACCTCTCTGAAAAACAAGTTTGCAATATGGACAACATCATGATTTTTATGGTAAGCAATGAAATGTGCCATTTTGGAGAACCTATCAACCACCATAAACACTGAGTCATTACCCCTTTGTTTCCTTGACAATCCAAGAACAAAATCCATACTTATGTCCTCCCATGGCTTTAATGGAATAGGTAATGGCTGATATAGTATAGTATTGTGACTAAATCCCTTGGCCACTTGACAAACCTGACAACTTTTTACAAACTTCTTCACATTTTGTGATATCTGAGGCCAAAAATAATGTTCTCTAAGAATGGAAATGGTCTTGTCTCAACCAAAATGGCTTGCCATCCCTCCACTATGCTTCACCTTAACCAAATTTTCCCTCATGGAACTCCTTGGAATGCATAATTGACTGCCCTTGAACAACATACGATCCTAAATCAAATAGTCTAGCCACTTGATTTTGTCTATAGCAATAGGCTCTTTACAAGCTTTCCATGCTTCAGCCAAATCAAGATCCTTAGGGTATAGATTCTTGAGTTCATCAAACCCAACTACTTCAAACTGCATTACTGTAAGCAACAACTGCCTCCTGCTTAATACATCTGCAACCCTGTTAGATTTTCCACTTCTATGCTTCAACACAAATGTATAGCTCTACAAGAAATCTACCCACTTCATATGCCTCTGATTCAATTTACCTTGGCTATTTAGGTATGATAATGGTTGATGATCAGTATACAAAACAAATTCCTTTTGCAATAAATAATGTCTCCATTTCTTTAAGGCCTGAACTATTGCATAGAACTCTTGATCATAAATAGAATACTTCTTTTTTGCATCATTCAAATTTTCACTAAAATCTGGAATAGGCTTACCTTCTTCTTTAACAATTCAAAACTACTTGTAGCTATTGCATTCCATTTGAACTTTTTTCTATCCCCTCTTATTGTGTCAGTCAGGGGTGCACATATGCCACCGAAATTCTTAATGTATTTCCTATAGAAACTAACTAGACCATGTAATAATCTCACCTCATTTGCAGACCTTGGAGTAGGCCATTCCAAGATGGATTTTACCTTCTTTGTATCCATTTTAAGACCTTCAGGTGATATAACAAACCTCAAGTAGACTAACTCCCTTTTTGCAAAGATACACTTCTTCAGATTAATTAATAGTTTCTCTTCCCTCAACCTTTCAATGACACTACGAATATGCAATAAATTTTCTTCCAAAGTCTTTCTGAAAATTAAAATATCATCCAAATAGACCATACCAAATTTTCCCAAGAACTTCTTAAGTACCTTATTCATAAGTTGCATGAATGTACTTAGGGAATTTGTCAATCCAAAGGGCATGACTAACAACTCATAAAGACTTTCCTTGGTCTTGAAGGTAGTTTTCCACTCATCTTCTTCTCATATCCATATCTGGTGATAGCCACTCTTGAGGTCTATCTTTGTGAAGTAATGAGCTCCACTCAAACAGTCTGTAAGATCATCCATTCTTGGCAAAGGAAAATGATACTTGATGGTTATCCTATTTATAGCTCAAGAGTCTCTACACATTTTCCACTCTGCATCCTTATTTGGTGCCAGTACTGTAGGTACTACACATCAACTCAGGCTCTCCCAAATCAAACCCTTCCTCAATACCTCCTGAACCTGTCTATTTAGCTCCTCAATTTCGGTAGGAGTCACCCTGTGAGCAGCCTTGTTAGGTAAACTAGCTCTTGGGATTAAATCTATCCGATGACTGATTTGCCTTATTGGTGGCAATCCTTCTAGAACATTATCAAAGATGACATCTCCAAACTCACCTAATAAATCTAAAACTTCAAGTGGAATTTCACTACTACCTTCCTTATCTTTTCTAGGAATCAAAGCATAGGACATACACTAATGTTTCATGCCATCTAAAAACTTCCTTCCATCAGAAAGACAAATCCTAGCATTGCTACATACCTTTTTGCCTTCCCTTTTCATGGACTTTAGTTTGTGGTGAACTCCATCCTTTGTTAGAGAGTATGTGTTTGCATGACCATCATGTACTACATACCTATCAAATTGCCATGATCTACCCAAAAATAGATGGCAAACATCCATTGGAATAATATCATAGAGAACTTCATTATGGTAAATCTCAATTTTGAACTCCACTAAACATTGTTCACTTACCAGGACCTTATGATCATCCTTCACCCAAGTGATCCAATAGGGTTGGGGGTGTTTCTCCCTCTTGAGCTTTAGCTTAGAGACCATCTCCTCTGATACTAAGTTATCAGTGCTACCACCATCAATGATCACATCACAACATTTATCCTCACACTTGCACCTAGTACAAAATAAGCTCCTCCTTTTTCTTGGTTCAATCTCACCATTTAGTAAGACCCTTTCATGAAGTAAAGTCTCTCCTCTTTCTGTATCCTTTAAATGTGATGACTATGCATCCTCATCCATATGAGCAACCCTAGCTTGACCTTCAGTTCTCCTATTTGTCGTTGCTTGATGTTGAGAGCATTCAAAAGCATGATGACCTTCATTGCAATGGAAACAAGAACTCTAGAAGTCTCCTCTTCCTTGTCCACATCCTCTACCTCTTCCTCTTTGATTTCCAAAATCTTGATCATCGGAGTAGTTCAAACCTTTGTTCCTCTGATTCCTACTGGTACCCACATCTTCATTTTTATTTTGGGTCTCCTTTCAACCTTTAGAGGACCTACCACTGCCCCTTCCTCCTTGACCACACCGTCTTTGTCTCCCTTCAAACTTTTTATTTAGCTTTTCTTGAACTTGTAGTGCAAACTAGTATGCTTCTTCAACACTGGTCATTCTTACCAGACTTAATTCCTCCCGGATGCTAGGTCCCAATGCACTAATATAACAAGCAACCTTCTCCTTATTTTCTTCTACATGTCTTGCTCTAATCAAAAGTTAGTAAAACTCCTTTGTATATTCCTGGACTGATTTTCCTGCTTGCTTTAACCCATGCATCTTCTTAAACAAATCAAGCTCATAGTCAATAGGAATGAATTACTTCTTCAATTTGTCCACCATATAATCCCACCTTGTGATATTATCCTTTCCTCTTTTGCTTCTTTCCAATTGAACCTCTTGCCACCAGATCTTGGCATGGCCTTTCAATTTGGCCTTTGAAAACTTAACCCTATCTGGATCCTTGATATCCTCATATTCAAAGTACTCTTCTAGTTCATTAATCTAGTTGATCAAGTCATCTGGTTTCAAATTTCCTAAAAATACACCCACATTAATTGCAGGTCTTTTCCCAATCTTATTAATGGCCCTAAAAATCCTTTCCTCTACTTGATTTAGAACTTCTTCATCAACTTCCCCTTCTAGACCAATTTCTTCTTCATTTTTGTCCTCACTTTTGTCACCTACAGTAACATTTGCTCCCCTATGGATCTCCTCTTGCAATGCTTGGAATTGCCTTTGGAGGGCTCTAACCTCCTCAAGATTAATAGCTCTGGCCCTTCCACCAAACTCTCTTCATGGAGGCATCTTCTTAATTCAAACCCATAACCACACAATCCTTGTGCAAACTACCTCATGGTCGATGCTCTCTCTACACACTTAGGAAAACTCGCTCTGATACCACTTGATGGGGACAAAATCCAAGCATAGAATGGACACAATAAGAAAGGAAAAATTTTATTTACTATGTAAATATGCTATTACATGCAATATAGAGAAAATGGACTTCAAAACATGCCCTATGGGCTTACAATAGTATGAATCAGGAGATAATTTCGTCTCCCAGTTCCTTCTCTCAAACTCAACTTCGAATTGTATTTTACAATGCCCAAAATATCCTTAAATAGACCCCAAAGGGTTAAGGATTAGGAATACATTTTGGAAAGTGCTAGTTGGCATCCACCAACCAAATAGAAGGCTCCAAAAGCTGCGTTAGAAGTTGATGCAAAACTAGAAGAATCTAGAAATGGTAATCAAACTTTTGGGAGGCACAACTTTTGAACTGTAGCTTCGATTGACAAACTGTTTACATTTTGGGAAAGCGCTTAAAGCACTCTATAGACCTATGGACCAGCTTCAGTCATCCTCCATATTTGGCCTTGTACAAGGTCATTTAATGCCCTGAACCTAACTTTGAAGCACTTTTAGAAGGTCTCTAGAAACTAAAAAACTGCAATAACTTTCAAACTGTGGAGACTTTTGACCTAATTCTTTTTCCAAAATGCTCTAAATTAAAATTACAATAATCAAACCAATTTAAACCTTCTAGTTCACCAAAATGATGGCTCAATTACATGCTCCTATTTTTTAGCATTTACACGTATCCCAAGGTGATCGAATACTCTAACCTAGAACACTGATAGTGCAACTGTGAGAGTTGGAACCTTTATTTGACCGAAATGGGTATCCACGAATGAAAACACATGAATTAGAAACTAAGTCTATCTTTTTTTGGGTGACATAGGATTTCCCTTATACCTCTAGATGCTCCTACATCAAACACCCAGGGTAGATTGAAAAGTGACCCTGTCACTTTATGTATGGTAGAGAAAATCCCAAATGGGAAACCTCGGCTGCTAATATCCAAGTTGAGTCCTCAATCGGTTGGCCTTTCCACTTAATCAAATACTCTTCATACTACCTATTTCTGGTACTCCTGCCCACACGATGATCTAGAATGTCTTCTATCTCCTCCTTCTTAGAAGTAAGAATTTTACATGGCTCTAATATCAGCTCCTCATTTGCACCATCATCATGATACTTTGTTAAGTCTGCAATGTTAAAAATAGGAGAAATAGTAATTCTATCTAGCAAATCCACTTCATATGCATTTCCTGAGTCATGTCTCTTCAAAATTTTGCAGGGGCCAAATTTCTTCATCTTTAGCTCTTTGTAAGTACCTACTAGAAATATCTCCTTTCTTAAGTGTACCATAACTAGATCCCCTACTTGGAACTCCTTATGTCTTCTCCTTTGATCAGACCTAGCTTTATACTCTTGATTCATCTTGATAATGTGTGTCTGGACCTCCTCATGTAGGCTATTGATATCTTCAGCAAACTCCTCTACTTTAGTACTTGTCCTCTCCCCTTGCTCCATCTTCCTCAATTCTATTGTAGTCCTTGGGCTACTTCCATATAAAATTTGGAATGGTAATCTACCAGTACTCCTATTTACAGAGTTATTGTAAGAAAATTCCACCTATGGTAGAATCAAATCCAATCCCTTGGGCTTATCCCCAACTAAACATCTCAGAAAATTTCCTAGACTTCTATTTTGCACTTTTGTTTGACCATTAGTCTATGGGTGATATGTGGAACTGAATTTCATGTCCATTCTCAACTTCTTCCACAATGTTCTCCAAAAATATCCCACAAATTTAGTATCTCTATTAGAAACTATACTCCTTGGGAGACCATGTAGTCTCACTACCTCTCTAAAAAACAAGTCTGCAATATGGATATCATCATGAGTTTTGTGGCAAGGAATGAAATGTTCCATTTTGGAGAACCTATCAACCACCATAGACACTGAGTCATTACCTCTTTGTGTCCTCTGAAATCCAAGAACAAAATCAATATTTATGTCCTCCCATGGCTTTGATGGATCAGGAAATGGCAGATATAGTCTAGTATTATGACTAAATCTCTTGGCCACTTGACAAACCTGACAACTTTGTACAAACTTCTTCACATTCTGTGATATCTGAGGCCAAAAATAATGTTCTCTAAGAATGGACATGGTCTTGTCTCAACCAAAATGTTCTACCATCCCTCTAGTGTGCTTCTTCTTAACCAAATTTTCCCTTATGGAAATCCTTGGAATGCATAATTGACTGCCCTTGAACAACATACCATCCTGAATCAAATAGTCTAGCCACTTGGTTCTGTCTACAACAATAGGCTCTTTACAAGCTTTCCATGCTTCAGCAAAATCAAGATCCTTAGGGTACAGATTCTTGAGTTCATCAAACCCAACTACTTCAACCTCCATTACTGTAAGCTTCAACTGCCTCCTGCTTAATACATCTGCAACCCTATTATATTTTCCACTTCTATGCTTCAACACAAATTTATAGCTCTGCAAGAACTCTACCCACTTTATATGCCTCTGATTCAATTTACCTTGGCTAGTTAGGTACTGTAATGCCTGATGATCAGTATACACAAAAAATTCCTTTGGCAATAAATAATGTCTCCATTTCTCTAAGGCCTGAAATATTGCGTAGAACTCTTGATCATAAATAGAATACTTATTCTTCGCATCATTCAATTTTTCACTAAAATATGTAATAGGCTTACCTTCTTGGCTCAATACAGCTCCAATAGCACTGCCACTAGCATCACAATACACTTGGAACACCTTTCTAAAATCTAGAAGTGCCAATATAGGTTGTTCTATCACCTTCTTCTTTAGTAATTCAAAACTTCTCTTAGCTACTGCAGTCCATTTGAACTCTTTTCTACCCCCTCTTATTGTGTCAGTCAAGGGTGCACATATGCCACTGAAATTCTTAATGAATTTCTTATAGAAACTAACTAGACCATGAAATGATCTCACCTCAGTAGCAAACCTTGGAGTAGGCCATTCCTAGATGGCTTTTACCTTCTTTGGATGCATTTTAAGACCTTCAAGTGATATAAAAAACCTTAAGTAGACTAACTCCCTTTTTGGAAAGATACACTTCTTCAGATTAATTAACAGTTTCTCTTCCCTCAACCTTTCAAGGACACTACGAATATGAAATAAATGTTCTTCCAAAGTTTTTCTGAAAATTAAAATATCATCCAAATAGACAATAACAAATTTTCCCAAGAACTTCTTAAATACCTCATTCATAAGCCACATAAAGGTGCTTGGGGCATTTTTCAATCCAAGGGGCATGACTAACCACTCATAAAGACCTTCCTTGGTCTTGAAGGAAATTTTCCACTCATCTTCTTCTTGTTTCTGTATCTGGTGATAGCCACTCTTGAGGTCTATCTTTGTGAAGTACTAAGCTCCACTCAAATAGTCCATAATATCATCCATCCTTGGCAAAGGAAACCACTTGATGGTTATCTTATTTATAGCTCAAGAGTCTATAAACATTCTTCACTCTCCATTGTTCTTTGGTGCTAGTACTGCAGGTACTACACATCAACTCAGGCACTCTGAAATCAAACCCTTCCTCAATACCTCCTGAACCTATCTATTTAGCTCCTCAGTTTGGGTAGGAGTCACCCTGTGAGGATTCTTGTTAGGTAAACTAGCTCCTGGGATTAAATCTATCCGATGACTAATTTGCCTTACTGGTGGCAATCCTTCTAGAACATTATTAGAGATGACATCTCCAAACTCACCTAATAAATCTGAAACTTCAAGTGGTATTTCACTACTACCTTCCTTATCTTTTCTAGGAATCAAAACATAGCACATACGCTGATGTTTCATGCCATCTAAAAACTTCCTTCCATCAACAAGACAAATCCTAGCACTACTACATACCTTTTTTCTTTCCCTTTTCATGGACTTTAGTTTGTGGTGAACTCCATCCTTTGTTAAAGAGTATGTGTTTGCATGATCATCATGTATTGCATGCCTATCAAACTACCATGGTCTACCGAACAATAGATGGCAAACATCCATTGGAATAATATCACAAAGAACTTAATCATGGTAAGTCTCAATTTTGAACTTCACAAAAAATTGTTCACTTACCAGGACCTTATGATCATCCTTCACCCAAGTGATCCAATAGGGCTAGGGGTGTTTCTCCCTCTTGAACTTCACCTTAGAGACCATCTCCTCTGATACCAAGTTATCAGTGCTACCACCATCGATAATCACATCACAACATTTATCCTCACACTTGTACCTAGTATGGAATAAACTCCTCCTTTTTCTTGGTTCAATCTCACCACTTAGTAAGACCCTTTCATTAACTAAAGTCTCTCCTCTTTCTGCATCCTCTAAATGTGATGACTCTACATCCTCATCCACATGAGCAACCCTAGCTTGACATTCAGTTCTCCTATCTGTCCTTCCTTGATGTTGAGGGTATTCAAAGGAAAGATGACCTTCTTCATTGCAATGGAAATAGGTACCACAAAAGCCTCCTCTTCCTTGTCCATGTCCTCTACCTCTTCCTCTCTGATTTCCAAAGTCTTGATCATGAGAGGTGTTGAAACCCTTGTTCCTCTGGTTCCTATTGGTACCCACATCTTCATTTTTCTTTTGGGTCTCATTTGGACCTCCAAATGACCTACCACTGCCCCTTCCTCCTTGACCACACCCTCTTTTTCTCCCTTCAAACCTTTTATTTATCTTTTCTTCAACTTATAGTGCAAACTAGTATGCTTCTTCAACATTGATCATTCTTACCAGACTTAATTCCTCCTGGATGCTAGGTTGCAACCCAATGATATAACGAGCAACCTTCTCCTTATTTGCTTCTACATTTCCTACTCTAATAAAAATTTGGTAAAACTCATCTATATATTCCTGGACTAATTTTCCTTCTTTCTTTAACCCATGCATCTTCTTAAACAAATCAAGCTCATAGTCAACAAGAATGAACTGCTTCTTCAATTTGTCCACCATACGATCCCACCTTGTGATCTTATCCTTTCCTCTTCTATTTATTTTCAATTGAACTTCTTGACACCAGATCTTGGCATGGCCTTTCAGTTTTTCCTTTGCAAACTTAACCCTATCTAGATCCCTGATATCCTCATATTCAAAGTACTCTTCCAGTTCATTGATCGAGTCAATCAACTCATCTAGTTTTAAATTTTTTTAAAATACACCCACATCAATTGTAGGTCTTTTTCCAATCTTAGTAATGTCCCTAAAAATCCTTTCCTCTACTTGATTTAGAACTTCCTCGTCAACTTCCCCTTCTAGTCCAATTTCTTCTTCATTGTTGTCCTCACTTTCATCACCTGCAGCAACAATTGCTCCCCTATGGAGATCCTCCTGCAATGCTTGGACTTGCCATTGGAGAGGTCTAACCTCCTTAGGATTAATAGCTCTGGCCCTTCCACCATGTTCTCTTCATATAGGCATCTTCTTCATTCAAACCCACAACCACACAGTCCTGGTGCAAACTACCTCACGGTTAGTGCTCTGTCTACACACTCAGGAAAACCTGCTCTAATAACACTTAATGGGGACACAACCCAAGCACAGAATGGACACAATAGGAAAGGGAAAATTTTATTCACTATGTAAATATTCTATTACATGTAGTATAGAGAAAATGGACTTCAAAACATGCCTTATGGGCTTACAATAGTATGAATTAAGAGATAATTTCATCTCCCAGTTCCTTCTCTCAAACTCCACTTTGAACTATCTTTTACAATGCCCAAAATGTCCTTAAATAGACCCCAAAGGGTTAAGGATTAGGAATACATTTTGGAAAGTGCTATTTGGCATCCACTGAACAAAAAGAAGGCTCCAAAAGCCACGTTAGAAGTTAGTGCAAAACTAGAAGAATCCAGAAACATTAACCAAAATTTTGGGAGACATAACTTTTGAATCGTAGGTTCGATTAACAAACCGTTTACATTTTTGGAAAGCTCTCAAAGCGCTCTATAGCTCTATTGACCAGCTTTGTTCATACCCCATTTTTTAGTCCTCTACAAGGTCATTTTATGCCTTGAACCTGACTTTGAAGCACTCTTAGGAGGTCTCCAAAAACTAAAAAATTGCAATAACTCTCAAACCGTGGAGACTTTTGACTTGATTCTTTTTCTTGAATGCTCTAAATTATAATTACAATCATTGAACCGATTTACACCTTCTAGTTCACCAAAATGATGGCTCAATTACATGCTCCTTTTTTTTGACATTTACACGTATCCGAGGGTGCTCAAATAATCTAACCTAGAACACTGATTGTGGAACTGTGAGAGTTAGAACCTTTATTTGACCCAAATGAGTATCCAAGAATGAAAACACATGAAACAAAAACTATGTCTAAGTACATCTTTTTTTGGGTGACACAGGATTTCCCATATACCTTTGGATGCTCCTGCATCATATGAGAAAGTCAACAACTTCATCAAAAAATGACAGGAACTTGGATTTCATTCTCTCCATTTCCATGAGTTTATCATTAATGTGTTGGAGATATTGTTGGGTAGATGTCTTTGTGGTTGTCATTTATGGCAACATATGCTCAAAATTGTATTTACTCTTTCAGAGACATAAAGTTGTTTAAGTATTAGATAGTTTGTAGTAGTACAGTGAATATATCTTACCAATATGGATGATGCATAGAGATTTATCTTATGCATAGTTGAGGAAATGTTTGTGACATTTTTATAATGATGTTTACTAGTGTGCATGTGTGTATAATCAATTTGATAAAAGTTATAGTAAGTCTAACTATGTTGGTATTTCATAGTGCAAAACATAGCATAACATGAAATAGAGTTGTCTGAATTTAGAAATTATTTTGGTTTCAAAATAATTACTAAGTCATGTTAAGCTAACTATGTGGATATTATTTTATATTATGTCAAGCATGTGAGGACATCAAATCTAATTGAGAAACAATTTGTGAATGCACAAGATATAAGTAAATATCTTATGTTATGTAGATAAAGTGTGAGAGTTGTACAGTGAATATGTGTGATGTGAAAATATTGTGGAAGTTGCGTGATTAGATGTGACATGTGAATTATTGTGAGAACCATCTGCGAGCCTTATGTGATTCAAAATCTAATTTAAGATTAGAGAAAGTGTGAGTTACAATTGAAAATCAAGTATTATATGTATATCTATCTTGTGAAGAAGCTAAATTGTATAATTACACATTAGGAAAGTGGGCTTTCCTTCCATACATTATAATGAGAGAATTAAATTGATAGAGAAATTTGATGATCCTAGAATGAAAAAGCAAGTTGAAGAACCTAAGCAAGATGCTTTATATAAAGAGGTAAGACATGAATTCAGAGGTAGATACTATATATGCAATAAAATTGGACCTATGAAGAGATATTGTACAAGTAAGTCTTTAAACTTATTATGAATTTCTATTGTTATAATTGTCACGGTTATGGACAGAAGGTAGTATAATGTAAGAAACTTAAGTTTTTTGATGATAATAAGAATAGTAGAATGTTTAGGAATACTAACCCTATAGGTAATGGAAGAGGTAGATCTTAGAGTAGATCAAGTGATAGAGAGAAACATGATGGTGAGCGTTTTGTTTGTTACAAATGTAACAATCTTGGACATATTGCAAGAAATTGCAGAGAACCTAAAAGTTAGAATGGAAATAATGAAAGGAGAAATGCATATGTATGTCAATTATGTAATAAATTTGGACACACAACAAGATTCTATAAAATGGACAGAAAGAACTTTAACAGGAATCCTAATCATAGAAGGAACAATAATAGAGATAATAGAAGGAATGAGAATGGAAATGATAACAATAAGGAAGAGCTAGTTAAAAAGGATGTTGAGGAATTCAAAGAACTATTTGTGAAGGCTAGTAATCTAGAGAGTTCACATACATTATTGGAAGAATTAGAGTAATTTTTTGATGTACTTGATGTAAAGTTGAAGTCACGGATTGTTGGTTGCTAGATCTATTTGAATTAAGCTATTATAGAAACAACAAAGAATCAATGGTTAGAAGTGATGTTAGAGAGTGCGTTAGAGATTGCGTACTTAAGAGAAGGTAGAAGACATAGAGAGAAATCTTTGGTTCAGTGCACAAGTCTTGATGTGATTGAAATAAGTGGGAATTGTAAGATCAAGGTCACTAGTAAATAGAGACAATACTTTATGTTTGTGGTAGACACATTTATTACGTAGTGCAATTTGAAATTATTTAAGGATAATGAACAAGATTTGATATACCATTTGTTCATGTGAAGTGTCTTGAGTGAACTAAAGAGAAATTTGACAAAAATTGAAGTGTGAAGCAAGCTTGTGAAGATGAAAGTTGCAGAAGCCTTAAAATCTCAAATTTGAGGTATTCTATGGATTATTAAATTTAGTTTCTTGAAGTATTTATAGTTATAAAGGAATGGCTAGTCAAAGAGTGTAGATGTTAGTGATAGACCAAGATATGAGTTCAAGAAAAATTCATTTGTTTGTTTACTAGATGATCCTATAGGCACATTTTTGCAAGTTCTAGAAAAATTATATGTAGAAGATACAAGGAATTATATATATTACAAAATTGAGAGTATAGGCGATGAGGAGATTCACAAGGACTTAGGAGTCATGTGTAATCCATGAAGTCTAAGTATGCACACCTTGAAGATTTGAATTTGTGAATTATATGTTCTACATAGAATTTGACAATCCTGAGTGGACCCAAATTATATTATGCAAAATACATGATGATATTTTTTGGTTAGGTGATGCATAGATTGTCATTAAAAATGACCTAATCCACAAGGTCATATGATTTACTAATGAAGGTTGTAATCTTGATAATGAGAAAATCTTTATGAAAATAGTGGAGACAAACCTAAAAACCAAGTTTGACTGAAGGAATATGAGGATTGATCCTATTTAGGATAAAGGAGTCAAACTATTGACCAAAATCTTAAGGTACAAGTGAACCATGGATCAATGGCAAACTTTGTGCTAGCTAGATTCCTTCATACAACATAAGTGATAGTTGTTGATAGGAGAAAAGTAAATTTCTGTGATATTGTAAAAGTGTAGCTATTCAATACCATTGCAAAGATAAAGAAAGAAAAGAAAACAATATTTATATTTGAGTCCCTATTGACTCATTTGTTCTTCTATGTTACAAGGAAGTTTTCCAAAGTGATAAATTGGGATAGCAGTGAGTGCGCAGTGAATATTGTAACTCAAACCTACAGATCTAAACCTGAGAATGTTAGAGACATTGAAATTGACAAGATGATGAAGAATTTTTAGTTTGAGATGAAACTAAGGTATAAGATACCTCACTCTATAGTGGAAAAGTATAAGTATTATTTGTGCTTCATTATGGATACTGATAACACATGCGTGGAAATAGTGATACCTAGAGCAAAGTTCATTGAGCCTATGGGCTATGAGATGAGCACAAAATTGATAGAAGGATATGTGCATATTATACTTGAATCTGAGAAGGACATAATATGTCCAAGATGGGGAACATATTATGAAAGGTTAAGGATAGTAGAATCTAATCTCTACACCAAGGTTGCAAGAAGAAAGTAAAGAAAGAGATAGATTCCATCCTCAAGGAATCTAGCATGACCAGAAAAGTATTCAATGAGCTAAAGGGAATTGTGCTAGAGATGAAGTCCAATGGGAAGACATAAGTGTTGGAAGAAAAAATTATTACAATGGTCAGACCTTCAAAAGGAGTAATAGTGGCACAACCATGTGCACAAGCTCACATTACACCATATGCAATAGTTGCACAAGTACAACATGTAAATGCAAGCTATGAGAAAGTAAGAAGGTAGTCAGAGGTAGAAATACCCACTATAGAATGGAATTTGGTAATATGGTCAAGTAGATGTCTTGATGGTTGTCATTTATGGCAACATATGCTTAGTATTTCATTTATGCATTTAGAGACAAAAAATTGTCTAAGTATTAGACAGTTTATAATAGTATAGTGAATATATATTAATAGTATGGATGACATGTAGAGAGTTACCTTATGCATAGTTGAGGAAAGGTTTGTGACATTGTCATGATGACATGTACCAGTGCACATGTGTGTATAGTTATTACAATGCAAGTTAGACTAAGTCATACTATGTGGGTATTTAACAATGCAGAACACATTATAGTAAAAAATAGAGTTGTATGAATTTAGGAACTACTTTGGTTTCTACTAAGTCATGTTAAGCCAAATATATGGATATTATTTTATATTTTGTGAAGCATGTGAAGACATGGAAGCTGACTAAGAAAAAAATTGTGAATGCACAAGATATAAGTAAAGATCTTATGTTGCACAAATAAAGTGTGAGAGTTGCATAATGAATATGTGTAATGTGTAGATATTGTGGAAGATGCATGGCTAGATGTGACATATAAAATGTTGTGAGATTCATCTATGAGCCTTATGTGATGTGAAATCTGATGTTAAATCAGAGAAAGAGTGAGTTACAATAGCAAGGCAAGTATTGTATGTATATCTATCTTGTGAAGGAATTGAATTGTATAATTGCATGTTAGGGCAATGGGCTCTTCTTGCATACATTGTAATTGATCTAACAACTCCTAATAGGGTTGTAGAAATTTCTAATAGGGTTGAGGCTTCTAATAAGGCCTAGTCCTCTAACAAGGACTTGAGATACTATATGTACTTCATAGAGTCCTAATAGGGTCAATATCCTTAACAAGATCCTATTGTTTAGTGAATCATTTAGTGGGTATCATCCCCACTGAGGTTTTCCCTTGGTCAGGGTTTTCCTAGTTAACAAATAATGGTGTTATGAGCTCTCTATGTATATGGTTATACTTAGTAGTCAAAATTGTTGGTTTACTTTCATATGCAAGATATAAAGCAATTAACAATATTTAGTTGTGGGAAAAAGTTTGTAATATACTGATTCACCATCGCCCACTCTTAGTATTATCTATTTCTAACATAGTTGACACAAAGGACTCTATGTGAAAAGTCTTCAAATATTGAAACAACTTTTCAATGACCTTTTCTGATAGCTTGTACACATCTTTAAGCTCATTTTTAGATCACATGTCGCTTTCTTTGACACACTCCAAGGATTGCTTCTAGTGAAATAGTGACTCCTTGTTAGCCTTTAGAATCTTGTGAGCAATGGCCATATTTTTTTTCATGTCTATCACTTCCTATAGAAGGGCCAATTGGTTTGTCATCTTTTTGATTTGCTTCTATGTGACTATCTAATGGTTTGGAGCCACTTCCCTAATCTTGTGACCATCTAATAATAGGCTTCCCAAGTTTTCAACTAGTGGGGAACCTTAAGCCTTCATCTTTCCTACCCATGCTTGACCTACCTACCCAAATTTCCTTTCTTGCTATAGCTTCAAGAGTAATTTCTTGTTCTCCTCTACATTCAAGTCAAATTGACTCAAAGAAGTGCTGCCAAGTGAAAACCTTATGTATTTTACTAACTCTCTATTCAAGGTCTTCAATACCTCTTTCTTTGCTTTAAGCTCTTCCAACTTATCCTTGATTTTCTTATTGGTATACTTCTACATGTTTACCATGGAGTTGTGAACTAAGATGCCAAGATCCATTATCCTAATATAGAAATCATCCTTTGAGAGCTTATGAAATTTACCCTCTTTATGCAGCTCAACAATATCAACTAGCATGTGGCCAGTCATTGAATCCATAATTAGTGCAGTGATTGTCTTATGTTTCCTTGTCTTCTTGGATGGTTGAGAGGAGGTGACTTGTGTGATCAAGTCCTTTGATGGGGATGTATCCTTGTATCTCCTCTTATTGCTATCAATGATCTCAATAAGAAAAGGATTTGTATAAAGCACATTGATAATGGATTGAAATGCAGTAGAGTCAAACAACTTCCTCAGGATTAGTGGATTTGGATTGCTCTAAGAAGCAACAAGGATGACAACTATTTTGGTTATGAAAAGGGCTAAAGTATCACCTTGTTGAGATTCTTCCTATTCCTAGCCATCCATGTGGTTAGTATTAGCATCCAAATTGATGACTTGTAGATGGGAAGATGGCTTGGCCACTAATTTTTCTTGTTCCTTCCCTTTATCCTTGTCATCTTCCTTCTCCCTAGTCTTCCTCATGTTTGGAAGAGGGCTAGCTTCACAAGTATGATTGAGTGGGACATTTTTTTATGGAGGTTGGTCTCCTCCTTGGCCACTAGACTATGATCACTCTACAAATGTTGATGTAGTGGTTGTGGTAGTTGTTGTTTTAGTTGATTGGCTAGCTCTAGCTAATACTCCACTAGTACAACCAGTATTCCTAGCTCTCTTCTTCCTTGCTTAGGTCCATTCTAGCCATTTTTCTATTCTCTTGACTATTCCTTATATAATAACCTCCATAGTTTCAATGAATGGATCTCTAGGTGGGTGGCTAAAATTGGCATGCCTTTGATCTTCTCATAAGATGTGGGGTGCATATAGGCTCCATCATCTACAAGGTTAGAAACATCAATAGAGTCATTATATAATTTTATTTCATCAATGGTTAGCTGCAACCAAAATCTCTCTTGAATCTAGTGCTCATTTAGACACCCAAACCTAAAGTCTTCAATATCCAGACATGCCTGTAAGCATATTCCATATTTAGATGATCCCTTACAAAATTAACTAGATCACATTGAGGCCTAAGAAGCTCATAGTCTAACAACTTAATCTTTCTCTCAAAGCTCTTTACCAAATTTTGTGCATCTAGAGGTACATGAATACAAGCCAAATACTATAGCAAATGGAATTCCTACAATGTTCTTTACACTAGAAAATAGGGTTTTCACTTCAACTATCTATCGACATAGCTCAAATAGAACCATCTTGTCCTATATATATCTTGGTAGTCTCTTAGGAAATCCATCATAAGATCCTATTTACAAATAGAAGAAACTCAAAAAATGGATGAATGAGAATACAACTTGGCTTATGGCCAAAATTGCCTCTGATGAAAATATTCTATCAGGGCATTCTTGTAATTCTCAGCTTAGCATTATTGTAAAAATATCATTGACAACTATGTACTCATAACTTCATTGTAGTTGTAGATGTGGGTAGAATTAATAGACTTTGGTACACTCATCATAATTTGGGATGGTAGGGAGGTTGAACAACAAGTGGAAAGTTTCCAAAGCATAGATTAGATAAGAGGATATGTACAATTGCATGAATCCTCTGGCACAATTCAACCACAAGGTGAGATCATCATAGATAATCTGTGTGTAGTCAATCTTCATATCTTCAAAAGATATTTCTTTCACTAAGAAAAAATGGTGCTCAATGAATTCCAAACTATCCTCTTTTCCTTTTAGTCTGAGGAGGAGTGTGAGGATATCTACAATATCTCTTTATAGATTTGTACCAAAAAGATTCTTTAGCATTTTTCTCTTCTTTGAGCAAGCAATATAGAACTATGTCCTCTATATATCTTCCCATCTAAGGGTCTTCCTCTCATTGAACATGGATGCAAAAGGCTGAAAATAACATCAGAATACTACCCCTTCATGTGGATACCAAATATAGATTGCATCAATGCCTTGCTAATTGATATGATAATGGACTAGTTAGGAAACAAAATAGACTTTGTTTTTAGGTTTTATCTCTCTATGCATTTCTTCACTAACTTAGGTGCATGAGATGCCTTTGGAAAATTGGCTACTTTTACTAGTCCACTCTCTTTAAGTCTCTGATTGATTGGGTGAATTGGTTTAGAATTAAGTCTTGAAGATCACCCAAGTCATAAAAGTTTAAGGATGTATCTATAAGCTCTTTTAACAAACTCTCTAGGAAAATTAGCTTTTTGCAACCAACATCTTTGATTGTCATCCACTATGATTGCATAGGATGTAGTTCTTGATAAATAGTCATTTAAATATACTTGAAGAAACTACTTGCATGTAATTATGATGACATAGGTTCAGGAATCAGAACATTGGGGCCACACAAATGAAATTAAGTTTGACCAATGATTATAATGGTGGGATTTGTATTTAATTCCATGAGTAATAACTATTTAAACTTTTTGTATATTTTCATGTAACATCTTAAATTCCCAAAAGATTTATTACTTTACTTAAAGTATTTTGAGATGACTAAGAATCACTAAACAACAAAAAATATTTAGGTTTATGGGATGTACCTTACTTTTCATTAAAGTAAAGAATGAAAATATACCTAATAAGTTTAACACATGAGAGAGAGAAGGTGGGGGGGGGGGAGGGAGGGAGAGAGAGAGAGAGAGGGAGAGGGAGAGAGAGAGAGAGAGAGAGAGAGAGAGAGAGAGAGAGAGAGAGAGAGAGAGAGAGAGAGAGAGAGAGAGGGAGTGAGGGAGGGAGGGAAGGAGGGAGACTTAGCTTTTCTGCAAACCCATTTTCTTTCTATCTAGAATTGTTGCACTGGGAATTATCCTAAAATTTCTTGTGCACCTTGTTCATTGAATTTCTACTTAAAGCTTTTAACATTGCATAGCCTTCATAACAAGTTTGCATCTCTGACACTAATATCTCTAGAAGTATCTTTTGAGCATATCCAAAGGATATTCATATTCTAGAGTAACTTGAGTTTCTATTCTCAAAGCCCCTAGAGAAGTAACCATTTTTATTTCATTGGGTAAAATTCTTTTCTCATAAAAATTTCCTGGACTAAAGCATAGCAAATAATTCTTTATTCCTTTACCTCAATCTAATGGCCTCAAAGAAAGTTCTTGAGCATGTCTTACTAATTTTAAACCCAAAAATGGTTCATTCAACCTCGTGCTCACACTACTTGATCATTGGGACTAAGATTTGGATCTAGTTTATACAACATTAGAGGCAAAGAAAAACAACTTCACTTCCATGAATATGCAAAAAATACTTCATAGACTCATGTTCACTTGATCTTACCTCCATGGATATGAATGAGATTCATCTAGGCTTTGATTCAAATCTTCATAAGCCTTTTTCCATGATATAATCATTTTCATAGCCTATTAATCACTATCATGGCTTCATACTTTGGTTATACACTTAATAGAGTTCACTCAACAAGAAAAAGTAGCTCAAAAGCTCAGAAACTATGGGATATGGAATGTTGGGGAAAGATAGTAGAGATTAATATGTGGAACATTTACTTCTCATCAAGACAACACTAGAACACACCCCAACCATGCCTAGATCACATAAACCCTGTGCGCACTGGGAAAACCAAAAACTTGCTTAGAAAGATTAGGCAAAGGTAATGCAAGGGTGACCCCAAAAAGTAAATAAAGTAGAGCACTTGGGAAAGATGATAAGTAAGTGGCTTACGAAATAATTAAACACATCTCTCTTGGACACACACTCACTTCTACCAATGACTTTAAGGCTTTAAAGGGTAAGACTAAAACTTGATAACAAAATATTTTCTTTGTAGTTGGTGGCAAGATTGAGTTGTAGAATTTTAAGATCTTCAATTTGAATTTGAGTACTATTGGACTTTATTTGATGCCATGAAACAAATTGACACAAATTCATCTCTATGAAATCAACATTCAAGCATATATAGTTATGAGATGATTGACTTGGATTCTATCAATCCATACATTGACTGTACTATCCTTGATGGGGACCTATGCTTATAGAAGATAAGATTATCTAATTTGAGAGGCAAGTAGATAAAGGTGTAGTAGAAATTTAAGTACAAGCAATTGGAATTGGACTAGATTACATCATTTTTTATGATTGTGTTGATCCTAATAGGAATCATTACCTTCTATTGTGAGGGTGGAGGTGCAACCAATTACGAGTAAGATCCCAACCCTTAGTTAGATTTATATAGGGATAAAGAAAAATATAAGTTCTAAATTGCATGAAATTGTGTTTTTTGACAATGATTTCCTATCCTCATTGGACTCATAACATACTATTGGTTGTTGTTTTGACATGATGATAGGAGATTATATTCTTTCTTAATTGAATTTTAATATAAAATATTTGGCTAACACTCTAGAGGTTTGTTTCAATTTTTTTGTAAAATTCTTTCTTAATTTAAATTTAATATTAAAGACTTCTCCAACACTGAAAAGGTTTGTTTCCAATGTATTGTAATTGTACTTTGCACAAAATTTACATTTCTCAATATCTATAAGTAATTTTTAATTTGATGAGATTTTCCTAGTTTCTAAATCAATGACAAAATTGGGTTTGCAAAGTTTTATGTTTTAAAACTATGATTTGTATTATATAGTCATTTGAATTCTTTTGTGTTATAACTATTACAGGATATTTTATTTTCCCTTGATTAACATGAATCAACATAAAGCACATCATAGAAAGTGTTAAATACCCAGATATAATCTTTTTGAGCATCTTCCTTGGAGATCTCTAAATCATGATGTATTTGCACAAGTTGAGGGTATCTTAATGCAGTACTGATGTAATCGACTCACTACACACTCCCTAGACTCAATCACCCTACTAAATTTTGCATATATTTCTCTATCAACATTCATTAGAGGCTCTAAAATATTGTCCCCTGCCCATAAGAGTGTACCCATTTACCCTAAACATAGAATCTTTACATTAAACTCCATGCTCCTCTTTGAATGAAATCTCATCATTCCATAAAAAAATCTTAGTATAATGGTATACAATATGAGATAATACTAGCTATGAATGATCATTGTATTACATCTCATCAAATATCTATTTACCTTCAAAACATTGCTTCTTGCTGTCTCTGGATAGACATGTACTCAGACATGAATAACTTTTGAACTAGATCAAAACTCTTTGATCAGTTCAGTGAAGATGGGCATAATTAGATCTATAAAAACATATCCAAAGCTCACAAAAAGCCAATGGTGCATTAGGGAGATATGGCCCCCGTATTGAGACTATTTTTGTCTATGCCAGTCAAACTAGACTTATTAGACTATTCAAACTCTAGAACTAGATTGCAGGAGATTTAAAGAAACTTCTTAATAAAAACTAAATAGAAAATTCTTTGATTTGGTAAAACACATTCCAGTTAAAATTCAAAGTCATTACATATTAGAATGGCTCTCTAGCTATAAGCCAGAGAACCAATATCTTTCCACTCCCTACTCTATCTCCCATAATCTTTCTACTCTCCCCTTTTTACAATTACATTGATATCTCTTTAAGATATTCATGGTTAGTTACAAAACTTCCCATCTTTTCATGATTGCCACCATGATTACATAAAGTTTTCTATTAATAGACAATCTTGGATAGTTACAAAAACTATCTATCCGATGACCCATCATAATCTCATTATAATTTTTGGTTACAAATGCCATATAATCCATTCTAAATGCAATTTTAATCCATTTAACCATTCCTTAGACATGGTATCATTTCATTCAAGATGACTGAAAGATTACAATATCACAAATCTCATCATAATGTTCAAGGGTTGCAATGCTCCCGCATCATACTGAAACATTACAATATCACAAATCTTGTCATAATGTTCAAGGGTTGAGATGCTCCTGCATCAAGTACCTATCATAGCTTCTATGTGATTGTTCTAAGTTTAATTTTCCAACCATATATCATAAAATGTGGGTTAATTGTGTTTTATATATAGATTATATTGAGTCTTAACAAGAAGAAGCACCTGACAATTCTTGTATCTCATAATTCCCTTTCACTCTCCAACAATGACCAAAAACATGCCATAGTGGGAGGCTATTTTTGGGCATCTTGTGGAAAATTTAGAGGAAAGAGTAACAAAAAGACAAAAAACTAAATGCTAAATTTTCTTCTACAACTCAACTTCTATATCATCTAATGTATATTGTGAATTAACCTAAAAAGGGATTAAATCCAATACATTGGAGAGGAAAATTAGGGCCAATTTGTAGCATTGAATGACAAGAAGGTTTTTACATGTGGTTATCGAAAAGATAGACTTTTATTCTAGAAGTTCATAGGCAAGCCATACTTTCTTCTTGATATTAGCAACATTTCTTTACAAATGAAACCATGAATCTAGTATTTTTCCTCTATAAGGAGGAAGCAAAGTGCTTGAGCTTTTTGCAAATAAAGGATTTTTTTTCCTTGAGCAGTATTGTTATGTTTTTGACAAAGCATGTCCACCAACTTAGTAAACATGAAAGTATACATTACTCAATGATAAAGTTATAAGTTGTAAGCTCTCCTTGAAGAATTAAATTTATATTACACTCATTTTCTTTGCTTGCAAATTCAACATAGGTATGGTGATAATGTTAACATTAGGAAGCTTGCTATTAAATTCTTTTTTTGGGACCAATTGCATAGTTTAATAAGGTTTGATTGTTTTCTTTTCTTTCCCATCATTAGGGAAAGGATTAGAGCCAATGATTTGTCAAAAGTTGGGCCAATTGTTATGGATTGCACCAAATTTGAGTAAAAGGTTTGATGAGTACTCACATGGGTATACTAATTTTTAGTGGTAATTAAAGTTATGTCAATGGCACTATGTGTGCATAAGAATAAAGTTATAGGATGAGAGAATCCTAGGAAAGGAATATAAAGGAACTAAACCATGGGAAATAAAAAAATGAGAAAATGTAACATTGGTCAAAAAAATTTTAGGAATGAAGCATTGTAAGAAGATGGTATATACAATAGAATATTATATAAAGAGAGCATTTTTAGAAAGGAAACTAAGAACAAACATAAATAATACAATACCAACACAATTGGTTAAGGAACTGATACAAATATCTAGATAATAGGAAGTTATACAATGAAAACATCCTAGGAATAAAGGAACTAAAGTAGTAAGATTAAACTGATGCATCTTAAAGTGTTTAATATAGTTCTAGGAAGAGAACATCCTAGGATAGAAAAATAAAGGAACTAAACTCCTAAAAAAAAAAATGAAAGTAGATCAACACTGACAGAAGTGGTTAAGAGAAATCTAGGAAGTAAACATCCTAAGAAATTTAAAAAAATTCCATGGCTTTTTTTTCCCTTTCCATATGTTTCGGCATATATTTTATTATTCAAAACAATATCCTTTTTCTTCAAACCATGTGCAAACATCCCCCTCACCCCTCTATTCTTTCAGATTGTTTTGATCTGCAAATAAATATTTTCATCACCTTTAGCTCTTTTTTATTCTAATGGATCATGTGGTGTGATCCAAAATATTGATGTAAAACTATAACATAATCAAATCCATTATAGACTATGAAAACTTGATATCATTATTCAAAATAAAAGAACTAAAACATTAAAAACAAAATGAAGTAGTGCATCACCAAAAAAAAAAGTGGTTTAAAAACTATGTTAAACCAAGTCTACAGAACAAGGGGGACAAGGAAAAAAGTTTTTAGGATAGAATTATCTTCCTAGATAAGGGGATGCCAATAAGGAAAACTATATAAACAATAGGCAAAATATTAAATATTAATATGAAAACATGGATAAAGATGCATATATGTATTATAGAAACATAACATATAAAGCTTGTGTTAAATAATTTTAATTGAGATTTCACATGAGAATGGAAGTGAAATGGGTTATCAAAACTCAAACATTAATTTTATGGCCAGCCAAAGGATGGGTTTCTAGAAGTTTCCAAGTTTCTAGGATAACTTAAATTATACCGAAAATACATCCCTAGATAGCAATGTTAAAAGAACCAAACCAAATAGCCATATGGAGGGAAACAAAATCCACAAAGAGCAAGGGATAATGAAAATTGGAGGCTTGGGATATGAATTTCATCAAGTGCCTTTGTTAAGGCCTAGAAGGGAGTAGGAATTGATGCCATCATTGGTCACTATGAAAGGACTAACACATAATCTAGTAATAATTATGGGGGAATGATGAAGGATGGGTGGGCACACAAGGTGCCTACCTCCTAACATAAAAAATTTAAAAAGAATAATAGAATGTGGAATAGATCATGATTTTGTGTTATAGAAATATTAAAGAAGTCCAAAAGCCTCATTCTCAATAGATAAATTGATCCATATTAATTTTATATTTTGATTGCAAAGCCATCCCTCAATTTTGCCACTTCTTAATATGATTTGAAAATAGATACTTCAAAAGAAAATTACGTATCATATAATTGACTAATAATTATTTTCAATATATGTAAGGATATCACTTCCTCTATATTATTTACCATTACTAGACAACCCTTATTTACCAAGATGGTAGTAACTACAAATATATCTACCCATTCTCCCACTCCAATATCACTTTCCATTAGATTAGAAGTAGAAAGAGGAATATTTCTTCAGGGATGGCATTTTCAAAGATATTGATTTTTCCTCCTACATCATTAATTAGGTCACAAAATAAATTTCTTATCAAAGTCAATGAGGCATCCTTTGCTTCTTTGCTATAAATACTTGTGAATTCTAACAAAAATCTCTGAATAAAATAAAAAGAACAAATTTTAGTCCTTCAACCGACATTCATAACACCGTTGATGCACAAAAAATTGAGATTGTGTGAGTTCGATATTAGTTATAATCAATATTTTGACAAAGAAATAACTAAAACTCAAGGTCCATATTAAAAAAATCCTCACTTCCATCAAAATGGAAAACATACTTAATAAATTATCTAATAGACAAATTTTCATTACCTGCAACTCTTCAATACCTTCTAAATTTTGTAGCAACTCAACTCCATCAATAGTTATCCTCTCTAAGAAAATAAGTGCCAGAAATATGAGGTAGGAAAGGTTACTAAGAGGGGGAGTGCGGGGGGGGGGGGGGGGGGGGTGGTTGTGAATCAGGGACCAGTAAAACTTAATATTAGTTCTCCAATTAATCCATTATATAGTAGTTTTATCTAATTGGATATATGAAAGAAGGAAAGCATTTAAACATTCATAACAATTTGACACAAGATATGGTGCTCCAAAAACCTTACAATTAGAAATTAAAACTAGGGTAGGGATTATACCAACAAGATTTAGTATTGCAGTATAAAGTTAATCAGTTAAGACTTACAATTGAACAATTTTGGTGATTTTACCTATTAGGAGAAATAAGGACTATGAGGTCTACCTTGTTAAAGTATTTACAAACATATAATAAATTATGCACTCAATTAATAGAAACTTGTTTCTTAATGGGGTGGGGGGGTGAATCAGGAACCAGTAAAACTTAATATTACTTCTCTAATTAATCCATTATATAGTAGTTTGATCTAATTACATGCATGAAATAAGGAAAGCATTTAAACATTCATAACCATTTGACACAAGATATGGTGCTCCGAAAACCTTACAATTAGAAATTAAAACTAGGGTGGAGATGATACCAACAAGCTTTAGTATTGCAGTATAAAGTTAATCTGTTAAGACTTACAATTGAACAATTTTGGTGATTTTACCTATTAGGAGCAATAAGGACTATGAGGTCTACCTTGTTAAAGTATTTACAAACATATAATAAAGTATGCACTCAATTAACAAAAACTTGTTTCTTAATAATATTGAACAACGAGTTGGGGAGGTTTACCTATTTGTCATAGGTGAGCCAACAACTTGAAATGCAAGGCATGTGGATATTTATAACATCCCTCACATGTGAAATATTAGATGATAAATGTAGTAGGTTAAATAAAATCCATTGAAAAGGATAGCCTTGAAGTTCCTTGTTTCTTATCAATGTCCAAAGGAGGGGCCTAGTGTAGGTTGAATTATGCCCTAGCCATCTTCATGTCAAACTCTCTCTCCTAGTTTTTTTCCTCTTGTGGCAACCGAATGACTTGGGCTATCCCCTCCTCTGAGAACTCAATTCTCAAACCTTAAACCACTACAACTCCATCTCTTAAGGTGGTCATAGATTGAAGAGATACTTCTTCATTAAATCCATTCAAATTGAGGCAATAATCCAACCATTCCCTTCCTCTATACATTTCATGGGTGGTTGCATCTCCCAAAAGAGCTCGATGATCAACAAGATCATTTCTTTGTATAGCTCTACCCATGGTCAATTACAACTGAATTGTAGAAAAACTCTGATGTTCAAGGCTTACAAAACTAGCTTTCGTTTTTAGAAAAATGGCTTCAAAAGAATGACATGTACGATTTGAGTTAAATGTACCTTATCTCATAATATATCCTTTGCATCAAATTTCATGATTTTTGCATGTGTTTAGGTCTATCACCTGAACACGTTCTGAATTATCATTAAAAGTTAAATAACTTCTTTTAATGTCCTTAATTGCATAATGATGCAATCCTATAAGGACAAGTCACCAACATGTGATATTAATTATGTACTTATTTCAAATCATTTCAATGCACTTTGAAGGTACATGAGATTTGAAAAATTCTTTCTAGAAAAAAAATCAATCATCCATTTGAATATTTCCCCAACCCAACTTAATGAAGGCATGGGTCCCACTAGGCCAAGAGAAGCAAGAGTGAAAAAAATATAAACAATACCAAATCTTAATAAAGCATGAATAAAATAAAATTCATGTAGAGTTATGCGAAAGGTACATGGAAACTACTACAAGAAAGATGTTCTAAAATGAATACCAAAATTGATAGAGTGATGGGATTAAATGGTAGGATGGAAGAGAGAAAAGTGGAAGTGGAATGGATGTGAAGAAATGACTTCAAAAATAAGTTTTTACTATGAATGTCTTGATCAAAGTCAAGAACTACTAGGAGTTAGTGTAGAAGACCCAACCTCAATAGCTATAGGAATGATGATATCTTCATTGTGCTAGAACTGCTGCAGGAACTCTTCATGGTTTACTGGTTTATGGTAATGTTTGAGGTGATGCCCATTGACAAGTAGTTTGAAGAGAACAAGATCAATGGTAGATAATTTAACTATAACATTTAGAAATATAAAAACAATCTCATAGGATCCTAACCAGTGTGTTTGGAACTTTCTTAGGTTATGTTGGTATCTTGAGTCATAAAGGAGTGCCCAATCATGTATAGAAAACATTTTTTGTTTGATAAACTTATCATGTCACTATTTCCTTTGGTGTTGAATAAGCTCAATATTGTTCAATGTAGATTTCCTCCATTCATCAAGATTGTTTAAACTCATGATTCTATCATGTCACATAATATCGAGTTCTATCCCAAGCTCCAAGGTAGTCTTCAATGTTTTGTATTCAAATTAAATAGGCATTACAACTAACTTACCATAAATAAATTCAAAAAGGGTAAAACTAGTTTTTGCAATTCATTCTTAACAATATCTTTCAAAATAGGATTGATACTCATCTAAGGGTGTCTAATAGGTATGAAGGTAGGGCTGATATAGATCTTGTGAGTGTAGAGGATAGGATCTAATCTTTTCATGTCCATGTAATCCCAAGAAAATGCATTCTAATTTTCCTATAGTAACTACAACATTTCTTCTTGTTGGGAGTGTGATAAGGCATTGTTTACATTCAGTTCCTTACCTAGACCAATTTCCATCTTAAGAACCTTATCTACCATGAATAATGGATAAATAGGAGAAGAATACATCTCATGAGGTAATAATGAGTGGCAAAAATATGAAGCTTTTGAAAGATTGGGTGAATTCAAAGGTGGCACAATGGTTTCTAAGATGCAGTCATCTTGAGGACACATTGAAGATTGTGATCCATATTCATTCATAATAATGGATGAAATTATTTCATCTTCTTCTTGTACGCACCCTAAAATGGTCACCTTGACTATGTGCCCCAATTTCATAATTTATCTCAAGCTTAAATTGATATTTAGATCACCATTTCCTTTGATCGAATTAAATTATTTGAATTATTTAATTAATCATTATTATTTTACATCAATTTACTTGTTTAAATTGGAGTTAATTTATTTAATTAATTTAAAATAAATGGTAGGATCATCTTGATTTTTGTATTATTTAATTAAAGGAATTTTCTCCCTTTTAATTAAATAAAACCCCTCCTCATTTAATTTTATGTGCAACAATTATTATTTAAAAAGAAATAATTAAATAAATGTTGCACAATTTATTTTATAAGAAAATGGATTATTTTACATTTAAATTAAATAAAAACACCCCTCGTCTTACAATTTTTATGGAGTTTTACCTCCACATCTCTTGATTAAATGTTGATTACACATTTTTTTATGTGAGTCACACCTTTTCCTTTAAATTTCATTTTCCCTCCAATTTGGGAAATGCCTCTTGGCTTTGGTATATAAGGAGGCCTCCTTCCTTCATTTTGGAAAGAGGAAATTTTATTATCACCATTATTTGGAGCTTTCATGTGATTTCCTTGAGGACTTGGAGCATTCTTATGAGAAGATCATGACTTCTTATGCTATCATTATGATAGACATTTTTTGAAGCTTTTTTGGAGACTTGGAGATATCTTGCATGTTTTGAATCTTTCATTCATTGGATGTACTTTTGAAGACCAAGGCTAATGTTCATATGAGAGCCACCACTTCAAACCTCTGAAGGTCTTTGGACATTGATCATAGGACACTATGAGTCGATTCTTGAGATCTTGTGCTTTCATGGTGTTATTTTGAAGGATTTCAAGTATAAGGATTCATAGAAGTGTGTTTGCATATTTTTCCACATTTTCACACAAACTTCTTGATTAGATATGAATGATTCTCTTCCTATCATCATCAATTGATGGATGGAATTGGATTCTAGATCATCATCACCCAAGTCTGACCAAACTACTTGATCATCTAGAAGTAATGCATAAGTAGGGCAGTATAAATTTAGGTTCTTGGTATGAACTACATTAGATATTGTTATTTTTTCAAATCAACAACCTATATAAGCATCTATAGTGCCTAACTATGGCCTACCTAAGATTGAAGGATATCCTCCCATATTAGCTTTTGGAAAGAGAAAAAAAAAACTAGATATTCCAAGTAATTTAAAGTGACTATAAAATCTTCTATCATTTCATATGGTTTAATGGTAGACCTATCAGAAAGTTGACAGATGGTTGGTGTCTCTTTGAGGCCAACAATATGCAACCAAGACAATACCTCCTTTTTCATGACATTAATAGATTCTCCTCGGTGAACCAAAGCATTTTGAACTTGGATGCCATGAATATTAACTAGAACTAGAGGACTCCCAGGGTTAGAGTATTTAGGTACAACTAATTTCTCCAACATTAAGTCAGAAAACTATCACAAGACATGGATGTTTTTTGCATCTTTCCTCTTCCTTCCTGGTTGCTTGTTGCATGTTTCCTTAATAACTTTAGTATAGGCAGGGATTTCTTTAATAACATCCAACAATGGTATTTTTATTGTCATCTATTTCAGCTGATTAAGAAAATCAATGACTGAATGGTTCTCTTTAGACTAACCTTGTTCTATCAACCTATGGGGAAATAGAGGTTCTTTGACTACAAGAGATCTATGCTGATTTGATTCATTTGTATGCATATAATTGGATGATCCTCAACTTCAGTTATTGTAGGTTATTGGGGTGTAGGAAGAGTGGGGCCTGATCTTAAGTGAATATCATTCAATGAGATGGCATAGCTTTTTTGTTGAGTCTACTATTTAGTATTGTTTGGATTTGGTTTAGGTTGAATTTGTAGTTGGGTCTACATGGAAGGAGTATTACTGGCTACATTAGGGGGCATTAGAGCTTGTTGCTGAGTCAATAGAAATAAGGTTGGTTGACTAGATTGAGGACTCCAATTTTGAGGTTGATACCAACCCTACTGAGCTTGTTTCCAACCCTATTGGGGGTTATTATAAACCTACTAAGGTTGTCACCAATCCTAATGGAGTTATTGCCAACTATGGTTTCCACTAAAACTAGTATTTTGAAATTTTTTCCATTGATTATTATTAAGACAAATTTTAAGAGGATCTTGCTGCATACCTTGCCTTTAATCCCATGACCTTCTTTAAGTAGCATAGAGTACCTCTCCATTTTCATCAATATTTTTAAACTCAATTGGAATTGGTTGTGCCTCCATACTTGCAACAGACTTACATCTACAATGCTTTTTCTTTTCTCTATAATGTGGACAACATTCAATTAACATGGCATCAACTTCATCTTTCTTTCTTTGGGCGTGCATGGTGTCCAGCTAAGTAGCTACATTTTTATGATATCTTTCTTGAAGTTTTATAGAAAATTAACTAACTCCATCTTGGATATGCATGAAATGCCATTGGACTTATGTGGTAAATTTCTAAGTCCCCTTACTTTCTTCATAACACCTTTAGAATAATTCACACATATACTCTATATCTTAGTCCAAGTCTTTTGAGTAATATCTGCTCCCACCATAAGGTCTAGAGCTTCAATGCTTCCTTCATTTGCACCTCTCAAGAAAAGAAGATTCTTTGATTCCTCATTCAATTGATGTTTTGTGTTGCAATATTCCTTATAGTTTGTGAGGAATAAATTGTTCATTATAGGCCAATTTGCTACAACATTGGAACCTAACCCTATGAACCATCTCAAAGAAGCTTCTTTAAGGGTAGAAGGAAATGACTTCAATTTTTGGGCATTAGTTGTATAGGCATAGCTTCTACATAATATGTCAAACTCAAAGAGAAAGGTTTTAGGGTCTTTATTGATCAAGCCATAAAACTTAGGAAGTACAATGGCAGGTATGTTTTTCAAATTTTGGTTACTTTGTTTAGGAGGGGTATGTTTTTCAAATTTTGGTTACTTTTTTGAGGAGGGATAGGAAAGGGAAACATTGGTTGAGGTTGAGGCTGAGTCATTCCTGGAGGAAGTACTATTAACAGTGCTTGATATATGACAAGAGAAAATGGATTATCTTGGTATTTAGGTTCAAAAAAGAGATCATTTATATACAAGGATTCATCAGAGGATGAGGGTATTCACTCTTGAGCACCACTAAATGGATTTTCAAAAGGTTCTTCTTCATTCTTGCTATGTGGTTCTTTAAGTTTAGGATTAAAAATGTCTTCCTGAATAATATGGGGAAGAAATCTCCCAAAGGGGTCTCTTCTTCTATGCATAAAAAGTAATGCAAAATCTAATCTAACATAATGACTTTAGAGTTGAATTATATTGACACCTTTCCCAGAAATGGCATAAAAAATGTTTGGTGAGATAAATTCCTCAGTAATAAAGGATTGGAAATCCTTCTAAATTGACTCCATGACTTTAAAAAATCATGTATTTTCCTAAGTATAACATGCTGATTTTATGTATTTGTCAACCTGAGAGCATAAGCTTGAGAGGGTGGATGCAAAGTATATGCTTTCATTCCTCTTTAAGTCATTAAAACTATAATAGGAAATAAATGTTGAAGGAAACTAAGCTAGAGACTAAAACAACATTTTCCTTAAATCTTAGAGTGATGTTACAAATGGTAAATCTTTTTAAACACCTATGTTATAGGAATAGTTCAATGATTCTATTATCAATGGTTAGTGGAAGTCTACTTTTCAAGAAAACAAACTAAGAAAGGAAATCTATTTTAACAAAGTAGTTCACTCACCAAGTGGCCCCCCTTTGATGAGTGAACTAGAAAACAATCAAGTTTGAAGGTGGAAACTTGAAATCTAAATTATATTCTTTCATAATAAGAAATTACATTTGAAAACAAGATTCTACTCTATTTAGAACAATCTACTCTATTCCTTCTAGTCAAAACTAGAAAAAGATCATAATCAAAAATCCCTTTTCAAGGTTACAAAAAAATTTATTTAAAAGAAAGCTTCTAACAACTTCCTACTTCTACGATCACTCCATCAACAAGGATCAATTACAAATCATAAATTTTATAAAAAAAAATGTTATTAATGTGTTTTAACTTCCCCAAGAATATAGTAGATTGAAGAAGCTAGTTTCATGTGCCACCATAACAAAATTCATACCATGATCTTTTGTTGTGGTTATTCATCAATCATCTAGTTAGCTTTGACTTTAGAGCTGAAACATTGTCTTTAATATGTGTGGCAACAACTGTAGAGTATTAAATGCAACAACTTCTACATGCACGCATTTATTTCATCATCAATGTTAGAAAAGGTAATGTTCATATTATCACTCTTGCAAATCCTATAGCTGTAGGAAGGAACCTACCCAAACATAACATGGATGAGGAAATACTTATACACATGTAGTATCCTTCATTAAACCATAAAAGCCATAGATTTAAGAAAACATAGCATCATTGATTAATCAATACTTCAATCTTCACATCTCAATATATAGATAACATAATCATAAAACATAAGTCCTTTTTCTTAAACCATAAAGTCTTAAACTATTTCTTGCAAGATAAATGCTAAAAACAAGATAAAAACTAATTAAAATAAAGGCATTTTAGAGGCTTATCACACTACAAACTGGTTGATAAGCTTGGTAGAAAATGTAGAGCTCAGCAGAAATGTAACCATTTGACTAAGTGTTGAGTGATTGATAGACAATTTTACCTTAATATCAACACTAAGATGTGAAAGACTTGGCAACTGGATCAGCTTTAGACATAAATTTATGTATGTTCAATATTACAAAGTTTCCCAAATTAGATATCCTTGATACCTCTCTTAATTGTGTAGAATCTCCCTTTGATAGACAAATTTAATTTCAACAATCTCCCCCTTTTCATTAGCAATAAAAGGACTTATCAAAACAAAAAATTTAACTTCAAAACTAAACCATCATTTAGTTTTTTCAACTCAGTTTTTACTACCGGTTATTGTTACAAAGTAACATATTGTGTTTTTCTAATTTTTCAAAATTTCTTTTGTAAACTTATATGTACAAGTATCTTCATAATACTATACTACTCCCCCATACGTAAATCTCCTATATACATATCTGGAGTATAGTATACCTTTTCTTCTTTTACAATATTTTCTCCCTCTTTACAATAAAATATATATACTTTTCCTCTTTTATAAAATATACAATATCTTCTCCCCCTTTTGACATCAATTCCAAATGTGTATAATATCTATATGTTAATACCAATATGTGACAAGAAATTAGAATGTACCTTGAGAATAAATACCATTGTTTTCTCCAAATTCTCCTATAGACCTTGCTTTCATGTAATACAATCTGAACTTATGTTGATAATTCCATCATGTAATCAGCTATGGATAATATGTTGTCATGGATAAGTGTCTTTGAATCCTCAATGCATTTCTATGATGCATCCATGTTTGGAAGAATCATGCCCTAGATTTTTCTAAGTGTGGTTAGGATCTTGGCTTCTTCCTTCAATAATTCTACCTATAAATTTGCCAAATTTCTAATCCGTGTTTACTGTGCAAAATTGTAGCTTGGATCAAGTGACAGTTGGTGTGCACTTGCCTTCACATCTTCATCTATCTTGGAAAATTTATCCTTGATTTCATTGGTGAAGATAGATGTGTCACTTAGTTTGATAAATAATGAAACATTATTCATAGAGGTTTCTAATGAACCAAGAATCATAGTTTTCTCTAATTGATTTATTGCAAAACGTTGTGTAACTTGTTCCAACACTTTATTTTCAAAGTTTCTTTCAGCTCTTTGAAGTAACTGCTACTATCCATTCAAGTCTTTATTGAATTTTAGGATGATTTCTACTCACTAATCCAAAATAGGTTGAGTACTATCAACCTCAATACTCAAAGCATCATCAAATATGCTCTTTATGTCTTCAAAAACTTGATTTTCTTTCTTCTTCTCATTTTTAAGCTTCTTCTTCTTAGCTCTCTTTTTTAGTAATTCACACATGGTGTTCATTAGATTAGGGATAGAATTATCCCAATTTGGAATAATTATGTTCTCATCCAGATCAATAGCTTCCTTTTCTTTACCCTTGTCTTTCAAAATGGTGGAAACAATTTTTAAACCTCTGTCTAAAACTTTAGTACTTGGTTGAGACTTTTCCTCAACTATCATTATACTAGCTATGGATACACAACGAATAGAAACAATTGTAGATATAGATGGACTATCAAAGAATGTTGAAATAGAACTAACAACAGAAACACCTTATTCTTTCTTGATCAAGCTTGATGATGGAGGGACTAGCTACTCAATACATGAAGTGTCGGGCATTTCAGTCAATGCAACATTTAGCTGAATAGATTTAGAGTTTTGTTGGATTCTTGGTATAGTAGTGGTATTCACAACCAACTTAGTAGCATGTTTCTCTAAGCTAGATGTTGGAAATATTTAGACTTGGTAATTTACTAAGAGGGGGTGGGGGGGGGGGGGGTGTGTGAATTAGTAAATTTAAAACCTTTTATTTCATAAACATGTAAAACAATCATCATAAAATCCATTTATTCTACTTCATGCATAATTACTAAAAGATAAATACTAAATACATATCAATACAAAGTTTTGGTTACCAAAAAACCTTCCAAATAGAAAGTAAAAACCAGGGTGGGGATGGTATCCTCAAAAATTCACTACTGCAGCACAAAGTTGGCAGGTTAAGTCTTACATTGACCACTTATAGTGATCTGCCCTGTTAGGAGCACAAAGGAATGCCAGGTCCATCTTGTTAGAGGATTTACAAACATAAAATGAAGTATACAATCAGTTCAGAGATTTACAAAAGACTGTTAAGTCTACCCTGTTAAAGGATTTAGAGCTAGTTCACCTATTAGGATGAAAGCTTACACTTGATTGTTGATATGATCTTTAAGCATATGATCACCTTATGTGATAGATAAAATTATTGTGCTCCTTTGATGACCTTGCTGGATACCTTAGACTACTATTGATATTCCTATATATGCATTTTACAATGCTTCATGTATAACACATTACTCTACATTCTATATCTTACAATACATCTCTTATATATACCTTTCCAATTCATAAAATTGCAAGGTCGACCAATACACAAGTGAAAGACACATTACAAAGTCAGCCCAATAGTAAATTACTTGGCTTCAATGACTGACTTGGTGAACTTCTGACACCCATCATCCATTGCATTACTCAACATCATCATGCACTTGGTAGAAGTGAAGGCTTGGTCCATACTAATCACATGAATTAGTTTTGAACTCGGTGACCACTGTTGACTTAGTAGATGTGGTATCACTTGGTAGATACTGCATGTTGAGTTTACCTTGCTTCACTTGGTAAAAACTATAACTTCCAATGCTCGGTATACACTGAATTTCCATGACACTGTCTGACTGCTCAGTAGACACTGTTGAACTTCACATAGCCTGTATACACCTAGTAGCCATTGATTTTCTCAACATGAACTATTGTAGCTTGGTTAATATTGGAATGCTCAGTATAAATAGCCATGAATAAGTGTTGTTACTAATGGCAACAATAACTCAATGCCAACAATCTCCCCCTTTGGCATTAGTGAAAAAACACTTATAAGCCAAGACATATGTACACAATCTAACTCATTGACTTTTGAATTTTTCAAAATTGATCTTCGTTAAACAACTGTATATACATTCCTTCATATATCTTCTTGATGAACATAATGTATATACAAGTTATGTACATATATACATACCAACACCATTGAATGCTATCTCCCCCTTTGACTGATATCTCTTCCCTTATTGCTATAATATACATATATCTCTCCCCCTTTTTGGCAATAATGCTAAAGGATTATATATAATTTCTATAAGGTAGCACCAAAGTGAGATAGAAAATCTTGATTTACCAAAAGCATTATCCCAAGTCTCTTGCAAAATTTGGTGGGTGGAGAAAGCCACTTGAACTCCTGCTAATAATTCAATCATGTGATCAGCTACTGAGAAGTTTTGATCTTAGACCAATGATTTACAGTGTGCTATATGTCTTTGTATTTCCATTATTGAAAATACCATATTTTGAATATCAATCAGTGTAGCTCTTATTCTAGCTTCTTCTCTGAGGAGCTCTGCCTAAAGATCTACTAGATATCTGATCCTTGTGTGATGAGAGGTGCTAGAAGAGGGATCCATTTGCACCTTAGAAGCACTTGATTGCATATCCATGTCAATCTTATTCAACTTTACTTTAATTTCCTTTTTGAATGTGGAGACATCACATAGCTTTGCAAAAAGTGATGCTGCATTAGTAAAAGAATTTTTAAAATTACTCAAAAATGTTGAGAACTCAACCTATTTGATCACAATTTGCTGAGCAATGTCATCAAACTTCCTTTTAGCTTTCTCTATTAACCTATCTTTCCCAGAGAATTATTCTTTGAATTTATAAACAACCTCTTCTAATTGAAACAAAATGTGTTGTGTGGAATCCACTTCAACACCTATAGCTTCTGTTATTATATTCTTGGCACTCTCAATTATCCTATGATCCTTGTCCCTTTTAGACCTTAACTACTTTTCCCTAGCCTTATTTTCTAAGAGTTGACTTTCTCTTCTCATTTCTTCCATAGTTGCAATATCAAAGTCAATCTTAGGGATTTCTATCTCAGTTTCTATGTCAATGTCTTCAATTTCTTTACCAGTGATCAGAAGTTTTAATGGTTTCATCTTTTCTACTTTTGTGATTACTGGTTTGACCTTTGGGATAGACACAATAGTTGACATAGAAGGGCTAGTAGAGAAAAATGGAATAGGGCTCAAGGTTTGAGTGCCAATAGGAGTGCTAATCGAGTCCAAAAATGAAGTATTAATAAAAAATGGTGCAACAATTAGTAGAGCACATACTGATGTATCTACAATAGATGAAGTAGCTGATGTAGAGCTAGATACTGCTAAAGTTGATGAAGACAAAAATAGAATACTAACTAGAATAGTAACTAATGTAGATGACACTGAAGTAATCAAAGTTGAAAAACTCATTGAAGACAAAATTGTAGAACAAATTGTAGTACTTACTGAACATTATGATGAAGCAGAGTGAGCTGGTTCGGTGGCTAAAGAAGTGACTGTCAGCTCGATAGATGAAGTGGTTGACACTTCTATTGTAGAAAGTTGGAGCTAGGAGGTGGTTGGTGCAGATTAAGTAGATGATGTAACTATAGTGCTTACAATCTCACTAGTAGAAGATGACTCCATAGATGTAACAATGTTTGGTGGAGTGTGAGGAAGAGATGCAATGGCTTCAACTACTATTCTTACTGGGTCATCTTCATCATTTTATTTCTCAAGTGTTTCTTCCTCCTTGTCTTCTTCTTATTTCTCTTCCATTAATGCATGTAGCTCACCTAGTGTAACTGTGACAGATGGAATGTTATCAAATTCATCTCCATCATTGTCACTGCTACCATCATCCTTAATTTCAACTACTTCTTCAAAGGGCTATCTTAGATGATATACATCTTTCCAGACATCTAAGGCATGCCTGATTACTAATTCTATATTCTTCATTAGTATGAAGCATGTGTTAAGCTTTAGAATCATTCGGTCTTCATGTTCCAGCAATGCCTTTTTCACCTCTACATCTGTTAGACTGGGAACTAACTATTTCAATTGTTGCTTAAAGATGTCTTTAACAGTTTACATTGTAGAGTCCCATGTGGCTTTGATCTTTTCATAGAGATCAACATGGATTTGAAGTTGCATCTATGCAGGAGAGTATTTCCATATACCCATTTTCTCCATGACCAATTCATCAATTTCGTTTTTCTTTGCAAGGGTTCTAATCTCATACTTGAGAGCCTTAAAATTACATATTCTTGTTCCTACTTTAAATTATTTCATCCTATCTTCAAATGTAGGAGGATATTGAATAAATATAGGTTTTCTTTCCTTTTTTCCTTTCCATGTTCTCTAAGTGAGCACTATAGTTGGCTTCTTCTGAGGTTTTTTGATAATAACCTTACCTCTCTTGTTAGGTGGTTCCTCTTCTTTCTCTGATTCATCTTTGTCATCATCAAATTCCTCTTCTTCATCATCCTCACCCTTGCCCTCAGTAAGCCTAAGAGGTCCTTCAATAGTTTCTAACTTTTCCACTCTCTTCTTTACTCTGTTGATGGCTTGAGGTATCTTGATACTCAGTTCTATCATCTAGTATCATGTAGTATCTTGTAGTATCTTGATGATTGTGTAGAGTTTTTTATCATCAACCTTTCGGATCATACTACATGATCCATCATCAATGATGATGGGCCACACCACCCGTACGAAATCACAACCAAAAATGCAATAATATGGAGACAAGAGAGATCACAAAAAAATGCTTCATAAAGCATCCATGAGAAGAGCTTCCATTTCTCCAACTTCTTGAACTTGATTACAAATGATTATAAGCCTTGCTTAAATAGGCACTTCTAACCAAAGACATTACAAACACAAGCAATGTGGGATAAAAGGTAAATACAACTACCTTTAAATAAATATTGAATTCCCACCCAAATACAACTAAGCACCCAACAAATATTAAATGCATGATTTAAGGATCTTTCCACAAACTTCTAAATTGCCACCTATACACCTCGATTAATGGAATGACAACTATTTTTATTATTTTTCTTTTTACGCCACCTATGCGCCTCGAAAATAGAAATCTCCTTTTCCTTTCTTTTCTCCTTTTTATTTTTTTATTATTTCTCCTCTAATTTTCATCACTTTCTCTCTCCTCCACAATTTTTTTTTTTTTTTTTCCTCTCTTTTTTTTTTTTTTTCTAATAATTTAATTTTCCCATGTAAGATGCTCCTGCATCAGACTCCCTTGGTAGATAGAAAAGTGTGTCCCGCACTTTGATGCCAAAAGAAAGATATACATCCATCTTCATCTTCATTAAAGGCTTCCACATTTTTTTTTTTGCTGATGCATGATGCTCCTGCATCCGACTCCCATGGTAGGAAAATTTTTTTGAATATGGATTCACAAAATGAAGTAGCCACTGTTGACAGATTTTTTTTTCCTCTTCCTCCAACACATAGTTGGAACAAGTATCCAGTGCCAATATATTTCCTTCTTTCTTCTTTTCCAACACCTGGCTGGAACAACTATTTGCTGCTGAAAATACTCCTTTGCAATGAACTCTATCCAAGTATAAATCTCATCCTTATTCAATCTTGTTGAATTAATTACACCTGTAATAAATCCAGCAACACCATACCAATCTTCCTTTGCATACCATACATCATGAACAAGATCCTGATGCAAACCATTATCAATATCTTTTAAACTCATATCAAAGACAACATCCCATGATTCATAAGAATTTACCTGTTTGACATCTTCATTTTCGCTTGCCTCTTTTATGTCGTCAACAATGCACGTAACTACTCCACCTGCTTGATCTCCAACTAAGGCACTATACTTCTCCTCCATTGCTGCAATCTTCAAATCATCTTGATCTACTTCAGGTTCGTAAGTCTTGTCATCTTTATGCTCTTCCTCTTCTCGTTCATCTTCTTCAACTTTAGGTTCGCAAATAATATCCTCTACATCCACTTGCTCTTCCATTGGATCATCTTTCTTTTCCACATCCAAAGAATTATCAACATCTCTTTTCTGGTGACATGCTCTTTGTTTCCGCAACTCAGCTTCTAATTCATTCACTTGCTTCTGCAAATCAACTAGCAATGATTGTTGATTTCTTGCTCTAAATTTCTCAAGTCGAGGAATCCTTAGAATCCATCCAATCACAAAAGTCATCTTCTTCTTTCCCTTCTCCATAGTCAAGTCTTTAGAAGACAAATCTCATGCAACACAAGAACCTCGTGTAAACTGCCTCATAGTCGGCGCTCTATCTACACAATCAAGAACTTCTTCACAAACTTCACCCAACTCAAGGTCCTGGTGCAAACTGCCTCACGTTCGGCGATCTGTCCGCACACTCAGGAACTCCTGCTCTGATACCACTGATGACGGGCCACACCACCCGTACCAACTCACAACCAAAAATGCAATAATATGGAGACAAGAGAGATCACAAAAAAATGCTTCATAAAGCATCCATTAGAAGAGCTTCCATTTCTCCGACTTCTTGAACTTGATTACAAATGATTATAAGCCTTGCTTAAATAGGCACTTCTAACCCAAGACATTACAAACACAAGCAATGTGGGATAAAAGGTAAATACAACTACCTTTAAATAAATATTAAATTCCCACCCAAATACAACTAAGCACCCAACAAATATTAAATGCATGATTTAAGGATCTTTCCACAAACATCTAAATTGCCACTTATACACCTTGATTAATGGAATGACAACTATTTTTATTATTTTTCTTTTTACGCCACCTATGCGCCTCGAAAATAGAAATCTCCTTTTCCTTTCTTTTCTCCTTTTTATTTTTTTATTATTTCTCCTCTAATTTTCGTCACTTTCTCTCTCCTCCACAATTTTTTTTTTTTTTTCATGCATCAATCAAGATACAGGAGAAGAATATAAAAAGATAAATTGTAGATCTAGCACACCACAAAAAATAACAAAGGGGGAGGGGGGCTAAGGAGAGAGAAAAGAAGATACAAGAGTGACAAGACCAGACACCAACTTGAACAAGAAACAAATAAATACTAGCTTATAAACAAATTTAATAAAATAAAATATTAATATTAATAAAAAATAATAAATAATTAAACAATAAAAATAATAGGACAATAAAACAATAAAAAGAAGACCATAAAGAATTGGATGTCTACAAAAAATAAAAATAACACGAGTCTATTAATGAAATCTAAAAATAGGAACCTATGTAGACAAGAGTTATAAAAATAAAAATACAAAATACAAAATAAAAAAACTAAACAAATTAATTAATTAAATAAAAATGTGTATCTATATAAATAGAAAAACTCACACGCAAGAAAAATAAAAATAAATAAATACATAAATAAAGAAACTAACAAAAAAAAAAGAAAAAGAAAAAGAGAGAAAGATAAATAAATAAACTAAAATAAATGATTATATATATATATAAAGATCACTTAATGTAACCTATAAAAAACAAGAGTTATAAAAATAAACATACAAAATACAAAATAAACAAACTAAATAAATTAATTAATAAATTAAATAAAAATGTGAATCTATATAAATAGAAAGACCCACACGCAAGAAAAAATAAAAATAAATAAATACATAAATAAAGAAGAATATATATATACAAATATATATACAAATATATATTAAAATCAAATAAATAAATAATAATAATAATAAAATAATGATAATAGTAATAATAATTAAAAACAAAAGAGAAGAATAGTAATAATATAGAAATAGAGACAAGCACAAAGAAATGAAAACCCAACATAAAAATAAATAAATAAACAAATAGATAAAAAAGATGAGAGTGAAACTACACACAAGAAGAGCATAAAAAAGTAGAAATGCCTATGAGAGAACACAAATAGAAAAACAAACATAAAGTGACCACTAATATATACTTGTATATATGTATAAATACACAGACACGCACACACACACACACACACACACACACACACACACACACACACACACACACACACACACACACACACACACACACACACACACACACACATATGTATATGTAAGACATTATCCAAACTCAAATAACTCAAAATTGAAAAATAAATAAAAAGAAAGAAAAAATAAATAAATAACAAAATGACAATAATACTAATATTATTATTATAATACAAGAAAAGTTAAATAATGGACAAAAAAGCAAGGAGAGAGTACAAGAAAAGGTAACAGGAAGACATGAGAGCCAAGAAGAAAACACACACCGAGCTAAGAGCTATGGTGGGGGGGGGGAACAAAGCCTAAGATGCAAAGAGAGAAGAGAGAGGACTAGCACAACAAAAAGAAGGAGACGGGGGGGGGGGGCGACCACGAACCAACCAAGTAATGAGGGAGAGGGAGAAGAGAACTCGAGCCAAAGAGGGGTAGCAAGATGTTGGAGAGGAGGGAGAGAAACCCTGAAAGAGGGAACAACTATGAAGGATAGTCAGGGTGAATAGTTGTTGCCATCAAGGGAAGATAACAATGGATGCCAAGAAGTGCTTAATTAATACACATTTATTAATTATATAGATATACATTTTTATTTAATTAATTAATTAATCAATTTATTTAGTTTGTTTATTTTGTATTTTGTATTTTGATTTTTATAACTCTTATCTACATGGGTTCCTATTTTTAGATTTTTGATGGGGACACAACCCAAGAACAGAATGGACACAATAGTAAAGGGAAATTATATTAACTGAGAAAATAAGCTAGTACAAACAGTACAGAGAAAATAAAATTCAAAACATGCCCTAAGGGCTTACAATAGCATAAATCTGGAGATAATTTATCCTTTCAGTACCTCGTCTCAAACTCCACTCTGAGCTGCCTTTTACAATGCCAAAAATCTCCTTAAATAGACCCCAAAGGGTTAAGGACCAGGAGTACATTCTAGAAAGTGTGAGTAGGCATCCACCAACCAAATAGAAGGTTCTAGAAGCTACATTAGAAGTCGGTGCAAATCTAGAAGAATCTAGAAATGGTAACCGAACTTTCGAGAGGCATAACTTTTGAACTGTAGCTCTGATTGACGAACCGTTTACATTTTCGGAAGCTCTCAAACTACTCTATAGCCTTATGGACGAGCTTCCCTCATCCCCCATTTTTTGGCCCTTTTTGAAGTCATTTAATGCCCCTAACCTGACTTTGAAGCATTCTTATGAGGTCTCCAAAACCCGAAAAACTGCAATAACTTTCAAACCGTGGGGCCTTTTGACCTGATTCTTTTTCTGGAATGCTCTAAATCACAATTACATTCATCTAGCCAATTTACACCTTCTAGGTTACCAAAATGATGGCTAAATTGCATGCTCCTATTTTTTTGGGATTTTCTAGCACACTGATAGTTGAACTATGAGAGTTGGAACATTTATTTGACCCAAATGGGTATCCAAAAATGAAAAGACATGAAACAGAAACTAAGTCTAAGTAAATTTTTTTTTGGGTGACACAGGACTGCCCTTATATCTCTGGATGCTCCTGCATCAATTTCATTAATAGACCTGTGTTATTTTTATTTTTTGTAGACATTCAATTCTTTATGTTCTTCTTTTTATTGTTTTATTGTTTAATTATTAATTATTTTTTATTAATATTAATATTTTATTTTATTTTATTTGTTTATAAGATAGTATTTATTTGTTTCTTGTTTAGGTTGGTGTCTAGTCTTGTTACCCTTGCACCTTCTTTTCTCTCTCCTCAACGCCCCTCCCCCTTTGTTATTTTTTATGGTGTGCTAGATCTGCAATCTATCTTTTTATGTTCTTCTCCTACATCCTAATGATGGATCATGTAGTATGATTTGAAACGTTGATGATAAAAAACTCTACACAATCAAATCCAGATAGCATATCTCATTCTCATGGATTGTGGAAATCTAATAGATCTTATTCATCATAGGTACCAAATGTAGGAAGGTTAGGGTTAGCCAGCTCATTCACCAATGCTTCAATGATATCTCTAGCTTCATCAATGTTTATTTCATAAGGCAGTGGCTTCACCCATACAATTCTTGTTATGACTGCTTGAATATATACCCTGTCACAATCTACCATAAAGCATATGTCATCCTAGTAGTCCTCTACAAGCTTGGGTGGGATTCAAAATCTATTATTCATCTTTTCCTTGAATACTTAAAGTAGTTATCCAACACCTTTTCAAAATTTTTACCCATTTCTTTAATGAATTCATTTATTTGGTTAAAAATAAGGGTGTCTTTCCTCCATACCATAGTTCCCTTGGAAGGAAAGAATTTTTGAACATAAAAGAATAAATATATGAGAAGAGAGCCAAACTTGAAAGAATTATTCTTTGAAGTTTTGACACTGTCAATTTTTTTGTTTAATTTCTTCAAAAGCACATTTGACAGGTCATAATCCAGATTCTTCTTCACAACTTTGTATTCTAGGTCAACCACTTCACAACGAACGTTGTTTAACCAACTCAAGCTATAGATTTTATGGGAAATTATGCATATTCCAAACCTAAGCTCTATGTTAGTGAAATTATTTATTCTCAAACCTCTACCATCCCATTCAGCTAGGGTTTTCTTCTATAGCTCCTCCCAACATAGGGTTTTGGTGGTTTTAGCTTTGCTAAGCATTGGGAGGCTGATGACCTTGTGAATCATCTTCTTTGCTATCAAAATTGGTTGCTCCAACCATAATTGACCATTATGAAACTGACTCAATATGTAACTAATCCATTTCATTTGAAAGTTGCATGGAAAATACATAATGTTGGTCAATCCTTTTGTTTTCAAGTGTTTGTGTTCCGATTGCAACACTCCATCCACACACATCTCAGCTAGGGCTTTGTCCATCTCTAATATTCCTATTTCTTGAATAGTGCATTTAAAATGAGTTCTTATGTCATTGATAAGAAGTAACTTAGGTAGAATTTGTGATTAAGCATCATGAGGATCAAGAGATTCAATGATGGTGGGAACAATCTTTAAGTTTGGTGCCTTCCATTTGACTCCTTTGACTAGAATCTTAGAACCCTTCTTCTATTTTCTTTTGCTTCCACTGGTAGATGCCATCATGGCTCGGTAGTTGAATGGAGGTATGAAAATATTTTGCTACTAAATTGATCTAAAGCTCTAATGCTCTTAAATCTACTCTACTCTTTGAATGTTGTAAATGTGGTGAAGAATGAAGTTGATTTTGCCCTTTTTGTTTCAAATTTTTTCATAAATGCTCAATGCAATTAATACACAGTGCGTGACAGACTTTCCTCCATTGACCTAACTTGGTGATAATGTTTACATGGCAAAAAAATTCTCTTCTACTCCTAACCTTTCTCGATAAGAACTTGACCTAACCTTGCTCAGTGGAGTTTGGTGCAACTTGGCGAAAGATGAGATTGCAGAGATCTTTGTGTATCTTGAATACTAATTAGATCATTTGCATTCTTTGCATTTGTTGGAACTACTTATGATATTTTCTATAAGTACAACTCCAACTTATCCTTAAAGGCTTAGTTTGAAAGGATGGGATCACCCACTTCTTGAGTGACATCACTCGCATGATTTGAGCATGTTTGCTCAATAGTCTTTGGAATCCATTGTTGTCTCATTTGTTTCTTGATGTTGTCTACCCTTGCCTTCTTTTCATCTTCAATTCTCCCTATGTTCATACAGTTCCTAGCTATATGACCAAGTTCAGTGCATGTGTAACACCTTATAGTAGTATCCTTCTTTCTTAGGTGATGCCTTGCAAAATTTATGCTAGTGTGTCCATATTCTCCACAATAATGACATCTGCACTAGGTATTGTAGTCTCATCCAAATGTTACTTTTACAAGTTGTTCAACCAGATTGAATGATTTAGATCTATATTCTGATGCCTTGTGACCATATCTTTTGTATTTGTGACGTTTACCTTCAAATTTTGGTTTCTCCTTGCATTCATTAGCTTTGTGACCATGTTTATTGTAGTTGTAACACTTTCCATTGAATTTTGCATTTCCATTGTTCCAACATTTGTTTGATGTGTGACCAATCTTTCCACAATGATTTCATGAAGTTTTTAAATTTCTTTTAGCACCTTGCTTGGAAGATTCACCTTCTTCTTTGTTGTATCCAAGTACTACTTTACATTTTTGCCTACAAAAATTCTACTCATTTTGCTAATTCAGTTGATTTACATCTTCTTGAGATTTTATCATTCTTTCATTGATTTGTTTTTCAAATCTTAGTTCTCTTAGTATTGTTTCATTGATTTCTCTTTCACAATTTAGATCATTCCTTATTCTTTCATTTTGTGCTTTAAGAATCCTGATCTCTTCATTTGCTTTAGAGATTTGATCAATGAGGTCTTCATTTTGATTCGACTGATTTTGTTGTTCATGATTTCTGGCTTCCAAGTCTTCTTTTGCTTTGTTTCTTTTTTCCAAGATCTCACATAGCCTGATTGATTGAATTTATTGTTCTCTTTTGAGTTTCCTTACTTCTTCTTGCAAGGATCCATTCTTTTCTAGAAGTTCTGTGATTGCATTGTTTGCTTCTTCTGAGTTGATTGAAAGGAAGAAGTCTTCAATTCTTTCTTCAACATACTTGAGATCATTCATCTAATTTGCAAGTTCCTTTCTTCTCTTTAAGGACTAGGAAAGATGCTCCTTTGCTTCCTTGAATTGAACTATGACCATTTCTAGATCTAGCTTTTCATTAAATTGCCTTGTCAAGTCTGAATATCTCCATTTGTCTTTTAGATTTTTGCTCAAGCTATTAGACTTTATCCTAAGAACCACAATTGATTTGATACCAATTGTTGGAAATATTTAGACTTGGTAATTTACTAAGAGGGGGGGGGGGCGGGGTGTGAATTAGTAAATTAAAAACCTTTTATTTCATAAACATGTAAAACAATCATCATAAACTCCATTTATCCTACTTCATGCATAATTACTGAAAGATAAATACTGAACACATATCAACACAAAGTTTTGGTTACCTAGAAACCTTCCAAATAGAAAGTAAAACTGGGTTGGGGATGGTACCCTTAAAACTTCACTACTATAATAGAAAGTTGGCCGATTAAGGCTTACATTGACCACTTTTGGTTATCTACCCTGTTAGGAGCACAAAGGGGTGGTAGCTCCACCTTGTTAGAGGATTTACAAACATACAATGAAGTATGCACTCAGTTAAGAGATTTACAAAAGACTATTAAGTCTACCTTGTTAAAGGATTTAGAGCTGGTTCACCTATTAGGATGAAACCTTAAACTTGATTGTTGATATGATCTTTAAGCATATGACCACCTTGTTTGATAGATAAAATTATTTTTCTCCTTTGATGACCTTTTTGGATACCTTGGACTACTGCTAATATTCCTTTATATGCATTTTACAATGCTTCATGCATAACACATTTCTCTACATTCTATATCTTACAATACATCTCTTATATATACCTTTCCAATTTACAAAATTGCAAGGTCAGCCAATACACAAGTGAAAGACACATTACAAAGTCAGCCCAATAGTAAATGACTCGGGTTCATTGAACTGACTTGGTGACCTACTGACACTCAGCATCCACTGCATTACTTAGCATCATCATGCACTTGGTAGAAGTGAAGGCTCGATCCATACTAATCATATGAAGTAGTTTTGAACTTGGTGACCACTGGTGATTTGGTAGATGTGGTATCACTTGGTAGATACTACATGCTGAGTTTAGCTTGCTTCACTCGATAAACACTATAACTTCTAATGCTCGGTATACACTAAATCGCCATGACATTGTCTGATTGCTCGGTAGACACTATTGAACTTCACATAGCCTATATACACTTGGTAGCCACTGATATATTTAGTGTGAACTTTTTTAGCTTGGTTAATATTGGAATGCTTGGTATAAACAACCATGAATAAGTGTTGTTACTAATGGCAACAATAACTCAATACCAACACTAGATTGTGCTAAGGCTTTTCTTGGAGAGTGAGGAAATGAGGCTATCACTACTGCTACAATTTTATCTGCATTAGTTTCCTTAATGCTTTGAATTTCTAGAGGGCTTCCTCTCATATCTTCCTATTGCTCCTCCTCATCATCTTGATCATCCATCTCATCATCTTTCATTTTTACATCTTCATCCTTATCTTCATCATCTTTGTCATCAACATGTAGAACAAAATCACGAGGTTAATGCAACTAATAGATTTTTTCCATGTTGTTGTAGCTACCTTAATCACATACTCAATGTCCTTAAGAAATATCATACAAGTTTTTAACTTGAGAGTAAACTTCTTCTCATTTTACTCTCTTATTGCTAAGATTTGGCATGAGTTTCCTCAATGTCTATTAAAAAATGTGCTTAGTAGTTTTCATTGCAAATTCCCATCTAGGCTTAATTACCTACATAAGTTCATTGGGAATTTGTTGTGCAAGATCATCTAGAGAGTACTTTTATTTACCTAGCTTGTTCAAAACAACATCCTCAATTTTTCTTTTATCTACCTATTCCTTGTCTCATACTTGAGAAATTTGAAACATGCCATGCCTATACCTTCTACCATCTTCTTTAATATTTCTTGAAGAGTAGGTGTAGATCTTTTGAATATGATCTTCTTAGCTTCATCTTCACCTAATTTCAACTTCTTTCTTTACTTGGCTTCTCTTCTAGTGAATATAGTAGGGGATGGTTTGATAGGTCTAGTTATAATAACCTTACCTTTCTTCCTTAGAGGCTCATCTTCCTCAAATTTTTTTTCCTCTTCTTTATCCTCTTCATCATCACTTTTAATATCATCACATTTTCCCTTAGTAAGCATTAAAGTGGAACCTACCTATTTTGTGCTTTTGATTATCTTTTCCACTCTTTTCTTTCCTCTGCTTACTACTTGAGGTAGCTTGATTTCAAGCTCAATTATAAAATTTTCCTCATCATAGATTCCAAAATAGGTAGCCTTAGGATCCACAACCTCATTTAGTAGGGCCTCATTTATATCCTTGGTGTCATCAATGTTAACCTCACACTCTAGAGGTTTAACCCATACTATTCTAGGTCTGATTTCTTATATATACACTTTATCATAGTCTACCATAAAACAAATATCATCCTTGTAGTCTTGTACTAGTTTCTTGGAGATCCTAAATCTATTACACATCTTTTCTTTGAATGATTCAAAGTAATTGTCCATAATGCTATCAAAATTTTCACACATTTCTACTATATATTCATTTATCTAATATAACACAGATACATCTCTCCTCCATATAGTTGTAACTTTGGAAGGGAAAACATTTTGAACAAAGAAGAATAAAAATGTCCACAAATATTCAAATTTAGATGGATTATTCTTTGATCCTCTAATGTTCTCCATTTTCTTGTTGAATTGATTTAATAGCAAATCGATAAGGTCAAATGATAGGTTATTCTTCACAACCTTGTATGCAAGATCTAGAACTTCAAATGATATGTTGTTTAACTGACTAGAACTATATATCTTGTGTGCAATTAAATGAATGAAAAAAATCAGCTCCATGTCTATTACTCCATTGAGCTTCATTCTTCTTCCATTCCACTTAGAAAGGGTCTTTTTAGTTAGGTCTGCCCGAGCAAAGATTTTGGTCATCTTGGCCTTGTTTAACATAGGAAACTTAGTGGTTATGTGAATCATTTTCTTCATTATCTAAATGGGTTGGTCCAACCATATTTCCCATTGTGTACACAATTGAGGATAAATCTTATCCATTTTACTTGCAAATCTAATGACATATGTGGGATATGCATCAAACCCTTGGTTTCTAAATATTGATGCTCAAGTTTCAACACACCATCCACACATAAATTCTATAGTGTCTCATCCATCTTTAGGGTTCTAAGTTCTTCAATCAAGAAATGATAAAATGAATGGATATTGTCCATGAGTAATGCCTTAGGTGGAATTTGATATTGAGCACTAGTTGGGTCAAGCACTTCTACAATGGTCAAACTCAACTTGAATGTAGGTGCCTTGCATTTGACTCCATAGACTAACATTTTATAACCTTTCTTTTCTTTGTTTCTTGAAGATTCCATGCTTGGTAGGATTTCTTAAAAATTTTGAGACTTCTTCAATAAAAAAGTACTCAAATTTCTCAAGGGCTCTAAATTGGCTCTACACAAATGGCTCTAGAAATTCATGGTGAAACAATATATTAATTTCTTTCATTTTAACAAATTTCAACCTTTTGATTTCCATTAATACTTTTTACTTCATACTCACTGGGTGATAAGTTTTCCTCCACTTGGATTTTTCTTTAATGCTTAGGGGACGTCTACAACCTGGTATATTCACCATCACTTGGTAGTAACACAACTTGAAATAATATATAACCCAACCTTGCTTGGTAAGATCTTGTGACCCACCCTTTCTTGGTAAGGTCTTAGAACTTGACCTTACTCAGTATGGTTTCCTTCTTTCCATCATTATGCTCAGTGATCCCTTTGCATCTTGAATTTTGACTAGATCATTCTACTTGCTAGCTAGAACTAATATTAGATGACTTCTTTTGAATCATGGTTCTAGTGATCTCTATATGGAACTAAGTTGAAATGATTGAGTCACCCACATCATTGACTTAGGTGGCATTCACTTTGCAATCTTGGCTTGCATTCTCTAGAGATTTTAGTACCCATTGTTGCCTCATTTTATTTTTGATATTTTCAGCTTTGACTTTCTTTTCATCTTCAATTCTACCTATGTTCATATAGTTCTTGGCAAGATGTCCAAGTTCTATACAAATAAAGAATCTTTTTATAGTATCTCTCTTCCTCATATGATGTTTTACACAATTTTCTCCTATGTGCCCAAATTCACCACAGTAGTGACATCTACACCATTTATTGTAATTCCATCCAATTATTTCTTTCACAACTTATTTTGTTGGATTCTACTACTTGGTTTTGCACTCCGAAGATTTGTATCCTTGTTTCTTGCATTTGTGGTATTTACCTTCAAAGTTAGGTTTCTCTTTGCATTCACTTGCTCTATGACCATGCTTATTGCAACTATAACACTTTCTATTGAATTTCTCTTTACCATTACTCCAACATTTATTTGATGTATGACCTTTCTTAGTACAATGATTGTAAGTAGGTTTTTAAACATTCCTAGCTCCTTACTAAGATGATTCACCTTCTTCTGTAGATCCTATTCCAACTTTTCCTTTCTATCTATACTGACTTTGTTCATTCAATTGATTCATGCTTTCTTGATATTTCATCATTCTTTCATAGGTTTTATTTTGAATGCCAAGTTCATTTTGTAGTCTTTCATTCTCTAATCTCAGATTCATAACCTCTTCATTTGCATTGGTGAGTTGATCAATGAGGTCTACTTTCTACAGGGATAGTTGTTGAATTTCATTGTTTTTTTCTTTTATCTCTTCTTTGGATTTAGCTTTTTCTTCTATGACTTCACACAATCTAAGTAATTTAATTTTTTGTTCTCTTTTCAATTTTCTAACTTCTTCTTGAAGATTGGAGCTCTTTTCTAGTTGGTCCTTAATTGCTTCATCATCTTTATCTAAATTTATTTCTAGAGACATGTCTTCAACTCTTTCTTCAATATAGAGATTGCCATTCATTTTTAATACAAGGTCTTTCCTTATTTTCAATGAGTGTAAGAGTTGCTTCTTTACTTTCTTGAGTTGTCCAATAGCCAATTCTAGATCCAACTTTTCATTTTCAATAGCCTTGTCCAATTTGTATACCTCCATTGCCTCTAATTTTTTTCTCAAGTTGTTAAACTTATGATGTGAGAACTAAATGCTTTGATACCAATTGTTGGAAATATAAGGTAGGAAAGGTTACTTGGGGGAGGGAGATGAATTAGGAACCAATAAGACTTAATCTTACTTCTCCAATTAATCCTTTACATAATATTCTAATCTAATTGCATGCATGAAAGATTGAAAGCATTTAAGCATTCATAACACTTTGACACAAGATATGGTAACCCAGAAACCTTCCAATAAGAAAGTAAAAATAGGTTGGGGATGATACCCACAAGCTTTAGTAGTGTAGTATAAAGTTAACATGTTAAGGCTTATAATAAACCACTTCTGGTGATCTTCCTTATTAGGAGAAATAAGGACTATGAGGTCCACCTTGTTAAAGGATTTAAGAAACATACAATGAAGTATGCACTTAGTTAAGATATTTAGAAAAGACTATCAAGTATATCCTATTAAACATTTTATTGATATATCTATTAGGATGAACTAGTGGCTAATCTTAGATCAGCAACTTAGATTTTTTGGTTGAGATTCCTTGTAATGAAATGATCACCTAACTATGATAGATAAATTTGTGTCTCTCCTTTACTACTTGTAGCCTTTCTTAATTCACACTCATCATTATAATTCTTTTTACTATTGTTTATACAGCCTTGGATATGATAAAATACATTACATATATACGAATCCAAATTATAACTTACTAGATTTGATTACAATACAAATTTCACCATAATTCTCAATGTTAGTCCAATTACTTTAACTCAGATTCTAAAGATAAACACAGTGATGTTTTGATACTTGAAAAACACTATCAATATGGGCAATCTCAGCACTCAATTGAACTAGTAGCTTGGTAGATACTAATCACTTCAAATTAGCTTGAATTCGATCAACACTATGTGACTCAGTGAACACTGATAAACTTGACAGCTATTGAATCACTCAATCGACACTACATGATTCGGTCAACAAGATTCATATTGTTAACACAATGAGCTCATTTAGCATTATGGAACTTGGTTAACACACCATAGCTTAGTTAAAATTTTCATCTTTTTCATTTCCACTAAATAGCTTGGTAGCCTTCTCTTTGCTCAGTTTGCACTGAACTTTGTCTTTGAAGCTCGATAAACATTATGTAGCTTGACAAACACTACAAATTGACTCAGGTGCTCAGTAGACGCTACATTCTAACTACTTGGTTAGGAACAAATAAATCACTTGGTAAACACTACAAACTGATAGATAAGCTTGGTAGCAATGTAGAGCTCAGTAGAAATGTAACCATTTGACTTAGAGTTGAGTCATTGATTGACAAATTAACCTTAATGTCAACACTAAGATGTGAAAGACTTGGAAAATGAATCAGCTTTGGACATAAATTTATGTATGTTCAATATTACAATCCCAGATCAAATATCCTTGATACCTCTCTTAATTGTGTAGAAGACTTTAACTCAAGACAACATAGTGTTGTTACCATAGATAGATCAACTAAAAATAAATTTTGCATGGATTCAATGTGAAGACATTCAAGGCTTGGAAAATGATCTCCACCAATTGAAACCTTTCACATATGTTTTACTTCATTGATTTCTGTGTTTTATAGGTTACTCATGGGAGACTTCACAATTGACACCCCACTACTATCCAAAGTCACTTCTCCCCATAATGAAAAATGTATGAAATCAAACTCCTAAGGCAAGTGAATTTTATGAGAGATTTTAATAAGGACCTACCCTTTAGTCTATCATTATCAAGTATTTTTATGGTTAGCTTTTCTAAATTAGTTAACATGTCTAATGATTTTGTACACTCACCTAACGACATACTATAAAGCAATAACTCCTTTAACTAGTAAGGCACCTAAAATTTGGAAACAATAATTTTCAAAAGGTTATTTTTCAATCATGTACAATTGTGTTTATAATAGTTTCCTAAAAAATCATTATGTACCCCTTATGAAGACCTAACATTCCATAAAGGATAATGAAAATCATCTCTATCTCATTTTGCCACAATCTTTTGAAAAGCCTATCAACTATTCTTAAACACTCCAAAATTTGTAGAGGAATCCATGAGGGAATTCTTGTGTATACATTCCAAGATAGGGCAAGTTAAAGTCATATCAAAGAAATTAGTGCCTTGGTATAATTATCCATATTCCCTAGAAATCATGTCATTTGGAGCCACGGGACTAGTCAAACATTGAGAGGAGACATTTATGAGTAGTTTTAGCTAGGATTCTTTTGAATTTCTTCAATTTTCATGTCAAAAATATTGAGGAAGAAACAAACAAAAAATATTAGATATTGAGGTCACCATAGGTGATGTGGACTCATTTTACCCACTAGTTCTCTCGCCATATCATAAAGATGCTCCTTGTCATGAAATTCCTTGGAATAAAAACAACACTATTTCAACTTGGCATTTGTCCTTCAAGGTTTGAAGTGTGAGTTCAGCACTACATACATGAATAAAATTGAGTACAAAGCTTTCTCCCATACTTGAAGCTGGTTCAAGTACCTACCTTTCTTTTCATGTTGAACAAACACATCAAAATAAACTCCCTTTTGTATATAAAATAATTCTAAAGGTAATGATGGGCCTCCAAAAGGCTATTATTTTGAGATCCTTTTATCTTGTTTTTAGATAGTTATCTTGCAAAAAAAATCATGACTTTATGATTTTAAGCAAATAAACTTATGTTTTTATTTATATGTTATGTATATGTTAAGGCATGAAGTAGAAGTATGGATAGTTCAAACATGCTATATTTTCTTGAATCTATGGACTTCTATGGTACAATGAAGGAATGTTACATGCTGATAAATATTTTCCCATCTATTTTATATTTTGGGTAGATTCCTTCTTGTAACCCATAGGATTTGCAAAGAGTGATAGTTTGAACATTACAACTTTTCTAAAATTGATGATGAAATAAATATATGTATGTGGAAGTTGTAGACATTCAATATTCTGTAGGTACTTTCTGTACGAGTTCAAAGTCAGCACATTGACGCTAAGTCAAAGCCGACCAAATTGCTAAACTACCACAAACAAGTAAGTTATGTTATGCTTTTTATTATGGCATCACACAAGTATAGCTACCTCAACCTACTATATTCTTGGATGATTTACTTGGGGTTAATGATATTTCTCTTGTAAACTTTATGATTTTGCAATTGATCCTCATTGATGGAGTGACTGTAGAGTTAGGACTTTGTTGTAGTTTTCCTTTAAATGGTACCTATTGTTTCCTTAAGAAAAAAAATTTTAAGAAGGAAGAGAGAATAGATTGATAACAACAGTGTGTGATCTTGTCTGTAATCAAATGTAATCTCTTACCATGAATGAATAGAATAAAAGGTTCAAGTTTATATCTTCTTTTTCGATTGTCTTTTCTATTCACTCATCCAAAGGGGCCCACTTGGTGAATGAACTACTCTATTAGAATAGATTTCATTTCCTTGTTTGTTTCTTCATAAGGTATAATTATGTTGTTCCTACAAACACATAAAATAAAATCAGTGAACTATTCCTACAACATAGGTGAATAGATAGGTTTATTATTTGTAGTATTACTTTAAGGTTTAAGTCAAGATGTTTTAATTTATAGCTTAAGTCTCCTTCAACATTTCCTTTATTTTGGTTGTAATGACTTAAAGAAGAATTAAAGCATATACTTCGCAGCCACCCTCTCAAGTTCACACTCTTAGGTTTACAAAATAAATTGAAGTCAGTATGTTATCTTAGGAAAATACATGATTCTATCTAACCATGGAATCACTATGAAAGCATGTCTAATCCTTTGTTACTAGGGTATTAAGCTAATTGGCTATTTTTGGTGTTGTTCCTAGGGAAGATGTCAATATAATTCAACCCTACCATCATTATGTTAATTTAAATTTTGCATTATTGTGCATGCATAGAAGAAGAGATCTCCTTGAGAGATTTCTTCCCCATAATATCTAGGAAGACATTTTTAATCTTGAACCTGAAGAACTTCACAACGAAAATGAAGAAGAGAAACCTTTTGAAAATCCATCCACTATTGCTCAAGAAACGAATACCCTCATCCTTTAAAGAATCCTTGCATTTGAATGATCTTTTTATTGAACCTAAATACCAAGATAATATACTTTCCCTTATTGTCTCTCAACCACCACTGCTAGTAGCTCCTCTAGGAGTTGCTCAACCTCAACCTACATTCCCTTTTCCTATCCCCCCTCAATAGGGTAACCAAAACTTGGAGAACATACCTGGTGGTAAACTTCCCAAGTTTTATGGCATAATCATTGAAGACCCTAAAACCTTTCTCTTTTAGTTTGATATACTTTGTATAAGTTACGACTATATAATTGATGCCCATAAGCTAAAGTTATTTCCTTCTATGCTAAAGGAAGTTGCTCTGAGATGGTTCATGGGGTTGGGTGCCAACATTGTAGTAGATTGGCCTATAATGAGAAACTAATTCCTCACAAAGTATAAAGAACATTGAAGGGGTCGAGATTTAAAAGGGGAAGACATTTTCAATATGTCCCAAAAGGATCATGAAACCTTGGAAGATTATGTTTCTTGGTTCATGTTCAACTTGCAGTGTAATACACAACATCAATTGAATAAGGAATCAAAGAAACATTTGTTTCTAAGAGGCATGAATGATGGAAGCATTAAAGCTCTAGATCTTATGGCAGGAGGAGATAGCACTCAAAAAATTTGGACTGATATACATAATATATGATTGAATTATTCCAGAACCACTATAAAGAAATGTAGGGGACTTAGAGATCTATCACATAATGTGGTGCCCACCTATAGTTTTTTTTTTCATTATATTTATCAAACTCTTTTTATGCCTATTTCATGGATGTGTTACTTTCAAGGATATCATTTTATAACTTGGACTAGAGACATATCAACGATGATGCTTTAATGATGATTGTTCCATATTCGTAATGATGCATTATTTTATTTGAGCATTTGATTTTTCACTTATAATTATTAGGCTACTTACCCCATACTTGCATCTGTATGGTGCATGTTTCTATTTTATCTTTTTATTTTTCATGTTTCATGTGGTTAAGGGAGAGAGTCGCAATCACTTTCTAGTCGAGATCTACATGATGTACCACTTGCTGCCATTTCTTGTTTAGTTTACATATATTTATATACATGTACATGCTCATCTTTTATGTAGAATGTAGGTACCAGGCATCAATTTCCCTGAATTGCCAGGATGAGCATGCCCTATCACAATAACTCAATGGTAAGAATGAGGAGATAATGTTCAGGTTCAATCCCAACCTAAGCCTAAATACTTGTCTTGCAAGGAGGACTTGTGATTGACTTTCCACCCTTTTTAAAACCTATAAGTTTATCTTTGTCTGTGTTGTTTGATTTTGAGCTTTGGTTTATTTTGGTAATGTTGCTTTTATGTGAATTTTGCTATGTGATTTATTTGATAAATGATTTAATTATAATAATTTGGTTAATCATATAATATTCAAAATTATTAAATATTATTTGATTAAAAAGAAAATATTAAAGCATGAGAATATTTAAATAATTAAATATGTGCTTTAATTTAAAAGTCTTAATTTAGAAGTCTAAATTTAGAAAATTGGTTAAAGAAAAATTAGAATACGATGATATTTAATTAATTAATAATTAATTAAATATGTACTTCAGTTTAAAAGATTTAATTTAAAAGTATAATTTAATAAGTTGGACAATATTATAATTAAAATATTTTTTAAAAAAATATTTTTATTGCAATTATTTATTTAATAATAATTAAATTAGAGTTGTATTTAAACAATGAGTTTTGATTATTATTATTAATTTAAATAATAAATTATGCTTTAATTAGTGCTCACACTCATTAATAAACTAGAGGAAAATAAAATATAAAATATGAAATTTAAAGATAAAATTATAGCTCTAATTTTGGCATTGTTATATTTATTTTATTTAATGATAATTATTTAGGAGTTTTATTTTAATAATAAACTTTAAATAATGTTATTAATTAAATTAATAACTATACTATTAAAAATGCTTTCAAAAATTAAATAAAGAGAGAAAGATAATTATTTAAATTCAAATGTTCTTAAATAAATATCTAAAAGAATTGTGCATGAAAAGGTAAAAGATAATAAAGTAATAAACAATAGTTGATCAAAGAGCCCATCTCGTAATTGCACAATAAAAGCCCTAATTTAGGGGAGAGTTCTTTATAATCTAGAGCTCATTGTGCAATTACATAGGTTTTGGGGAGCAAAAATCAAAATTGTATTAAAAGAATTGTTGAAAGTTTCAGAGGGCTTAGATTTACATGCATTCACAGATTGCCTCAGATTTTAACTATGGTTTCGAGGTAGGATTTGAAAACCCATTATAGAATTTTATTGAAAGATCTATCTACTTCATGTCTTCCTATTTGTTTGCATATTGCTTATTAGTTTACTATATTGATCATTGAATAAAGAATTATGTTGTAAATTTTAAACAAGGAAAACTTATTAATCAAGAAAACTTGATTGAGGAAAATTATAGAAAAAACTTTAAAAAATTATTGTGACTATATTCTTATGAACCTGTTTCTCATATAATGAAAACTTGATTGTTGAAAATTGGAAGAAAATAATAAATTGAATAGCTAGAGTTACAGTTTTAAAATTTTCATTAGAACTATTTGATTATAATAAAAGTTCTAAATATAGATGAATATTCTTCTTACATCTAAAATAATTTAATTGCAATATTTAATTGGAAAGCAAAAGAATAATTGAGAGGAAAGCACGTGTTGTAACTAAATGTATCTATGCATGTGAAAACAACTATGCTAAAAATAGAAAACCAAGTATAGAGTGGTTACATGTATGTGAATACACATAAGCTAAAAATGAAAAACTAAGTGTAGTATGATTACATGCATGTGAAAAAAAATATGCTAAAAATAAAAAGATAAGTATAGTATGGTTACATGCATGTAAAAATAAATACGTTAAAAATAGAAAACTAAGTATAGTAAGGTTACATGCATGTGAAAACAAATATCTTAGAAATAGAAAAATAAGTATAGTATGTTTACATGATTTGAGAGATCAAAGACATACAAAAATACTAATTGCATATTTATTTTTATTTATTTTTAAATAATAATAATTTATTAATTTCTAAAATTAAATAAATATTATTCCTTTAGTTGAAGTGAATATTAGTGTCAGTGATTATTTAAGTCTAATTAAACTCTTAGTTCCATATAAATGATTTTATATTTATTAATGCAAGAGGGAGGTCAATAAATGAATATTTATAATTTTATTACAATTTAAGACAAGTTGTGGTAGAGTTCACTTTATAATCATTTAGTTAATAACTATTTGACTTCATGAGAGAAATTATAAGTAATTAAATTAAATTTATAATTTTATCTCAAGTTGCATTATGAATTAAAAGAAAAGTAAATATGAATATTAGACTTAAATAGAAGTCATATTAATATTTTACAAATTGGAATTAATATCAATATTTTAATATAATAATATGTATTTATATTATTAATTAAATTATTTATGATTTAAGATTATTTATATTAATAACATGATAATATTGCATGATATTTTATATACACAAAAATATTGGATATTTAAATACCTATTGTTTTAAATAAGTATATTAGCATAACAATCTATATTAACATGTATATTCTTACTGTATTTCTAAATACATCCTTATGACTCAATCTAAACAAGAGAAATTGGTGGAATTAAATCATGTGCCTTAAAAATATGTGTTTTCTAATATTCTATTTATAGTCTGGTGATGTTTATTTTCTTAATAGTTTTTATTTGTGAGTTGTTTAGTTGGCCAAGTTAAGATGTATACTTAAGGCATTTTTGAGTTTTTTTTATGATTATTTGACTGGATCTCATCATGAACTTTATGATTTGAATTAAGATTTATGTTTTATAAGTTTTATACTATTGAGCATTTATGAGAACTTGGATTTTGAGAACCAACATTATTTTTTTGGGTTGCCTATTAAGGAACCAAATTCTATCACTATTATTCTTGTGGTATGGGACACTATTATGGTTTGTAATTTTTGGGAAGTTAGTCTTGGTGTGTGTCTATAAGAGTGGCTTCCAATGGGGGCTAGGACTCAAATTAGCTATCAAGGTAACTCATTGTAAGTTGTGTAACAAGTGATAATATAGTAATTAAAATATCTTGCCTAGTCATTTTCCTTGAGATATATTAAAAAGATAAGATAGAGATTTTCCCTTGTCCATGCTTTGAGTGCTTGTATAGACTAAGTATGAGATGGAGATGGTACTTTAAGAGGTACATACTAGTTTCATCATCTTCATGAGAGGGTATCTTGATTCTACATAGTCACTAGGGGGCTAAGGTCTTGAAAGACTACTAGGGTAACCTTAGAGATGACTCATGTGATGATACTCTATAGTATGTAGACTAAGTCTCCATGATTTTTTTTATATATCCCTCTAGTGGTGTACTTGTTGGATATTACTTTTGATGTTACTAATTTCTTGGCTATTATTTATTCTTGATAATTGACTTTTATTAATTAATGACTAGTTATTCATTAGTGGTATTTTTTATTGTTAGAGTTAGTGATTGGTAGTTTACTTTTATTCATAACAATTGTTATATATATTGGTCATTGTGCTTGTGGCACTTGACATTGATTTCGAGATGGTTTTATATTTTTGGTCTTGGTATTTGTATGTTGACTTGGTATGAGATGTTAGTATTGGAATGAGTGTCCTTTCATTTGTTATTATCTCTTTCTCTTAAGTGGTTTGTTTTACCCTTGAGGTAGTTTTGACTATCAAGACTTCTTGCCTAGGATTATTTTATGATTTGATTATTTGTGTATGGATCATACATTATCTATCCTATAGGGTGGGAGTGGGAACCTTATTAGGTGACCAAGTGGTCGAGAGGTAGTGTATTCTTACTATTTGGGTCCATCTCAGATTGATAGATGTTAGATGCTCATTGATGTAGTGATACCATTATCATGCTCATTGTTTGGATGTCATTTATTGTTCATAATTAACTTTAATTACTGAATGACCAGTTATTCATTAGTGGTCTTTTTTATTGTTGGGGTTAGTGATTGGTAGTTTACTTTTATTGATGACAACTATTATCTATAGGTCATTGCACTTGTGACACTTGACATTGATTTCGAGGTAGTTGTATATTTTTGGTCTTAGCATTTGTATGTTGACTTGGTATCAGATGTTAGTATTGGAATGAGTGTCCTTTAATTTTTTATTATCTCTTCTTCTTGAGTAGTTTGTGTTACCCTTGAGGTAGTTTTGGCTCTTAGGATTCCTTGCCTAGGATTATTTTATGATTTGATTATTTGTGTGTGGATTGTACATTATCTCTCCTATACGGTGGGAGAGTGTTGTGGTATCCACAACATGTTGGAATTATGATATATTTTTCATCAATGACAACACTTATTCGATTCTGAATGCTTACCGAGCTCATTACCTAGTCTATAGTTCACACCGAGCATTCAGCGGTTACCTTATAAATTCCATAGGTAAACAGTTCATACCGAGCATTCTTTTCGAATCGAGCATATGGGCATTTCAGCAGTGTTCTCCAAGCAGTTAGTGGTTACCAAGCAAAACAGTGTTCTCCAAGCAATCAGTGCTCACCAAGTCATCAAAAGAACTTAGTGTTTACCGAGTGATCAAGGTAAACAAAGAACTTAGTGTTTACCGAGTGATCAAGGTAAACAAAGAACTTAGTGTTTACTGAGTGACCAAGGTAAATGAAGGAATCAATATTTACCAAGTGAAGAAGGTTATCAATGGATTCAATTTTTACTGAGTGACACAATATTCATCGAGTCACCAATGGTTATCGAGTTCCAAGCTACTTAGAATGATTAATATGGACCATGCCTCTACTCTTACCAAGTGCATGACGATGCAGTGTATTGTAGTGGATGTCAAGTATCAGAAGGTCACCGAGTTATTTTGTGGAACCCAAGTTTTCTACCACCTGGCCGACTCAGCAATACTTGTTCACTTGTATTTGGTCGACCTTGCTAGTGTAAATATTGGCTTGGTATATATCATGTGAAATGATGATATGTTAAAGAGTTGGTTATATGTGTAGCAATAATTTGAGAAGAAGGAAAGCGAATCACCAGCAAAATAGAGGAATATAGCAAGGTCAACATTAATGCAGAAAGGATATATTCATCACATTAGGTGATCAAAGCACAAAGGATCTTACCAAAAATTAGTTGTAATCAGATCCACAACTTCATCCTAACAGGTGAATCAGTTTGCTAAATCCTTTAACAAGGTAGACTTAATGGTCTTTTGTAAATCTCCTAACAGAGTGCATACTTCATTGTATGTTTGTAAATCCTTTAACAAGGTGGATCTAGCAATCCTACATGCTCCTAACAGGGCAGATCATCAGAAGTGATCATTGTAAGCCTTAACTGGCCAACTTTATACTGCAATATTGAAGTTTTGTGGGTATCATCCCCACCCCAGTTTTACTTTCTAATTGGAAGGTTTCTGGGTCACCAAATTTGTGTGTTCTTGTGTTACAAATGTTTATTTTTTCATGCATATAGTAGTTTAAATGGATGAATGGTAAAAATAGTATTATGCAGAATTGAGTTAAAGTTTTAGAGTCACTGATTTACCCCTCCCATCTCAGTAACCTTGTTAGTCTTGATTATTTCCAACAATTGCTATCAGAGCTTTTGTGGTTCACAAGAAAAAAGTTTGACAGCTTGAGCAAAGATCAAGGACAATGGAGATATTCAAACTTGACAAATCTATTGAGAATGAAAAACTAGATCTGGAAATGGCCATGACTCGATTCAATAAAGAAAAGGAGCATCTTTCTCAATCCCTGAAAAGAAGGAAGGAACTTGCAAGACAAATGAATGATTATCAATATATTGAAGAAAGGATTGAAGACCTTTTACCATCATGCAGTTCAAATGAAGCTAATGAAGCAATCAAGGAATTCCTAGCAAAGAATTGTTCTCTGGAGGAAGAAGTAAGAAAGATGAAAAGAGAACAAGAAGTCCAATCCATCAGGTTATGTAAAGTTTTGGAATAGAGAAACAAGGAAAATGAAGACTTAGAGGTAAGAAATAATCTATCCCTTCAGCATGAAGATCTTATAGGACAACTATCTAATGCAAATGAAGAAATTATGATTCTAAGATCTGAAAATGAAAGTTTGAGAAATAATTTAATCACTGAAAGACAAAACAATGAAAGTTTAAGAAATTCCTCAAATGTTGAAAAACAAGTTAATGAAAGGATGATAAAATCTCAAGCAAATATGGATCAATTGAATTTGCAAAATGAGCAGAATCTTCATAGACAGAAAGGTAAAGCAGGCCTTGGATACAATGAAGAAGGTGAATCTTCCAAATAGGGTACCCAAAAGAATCAAAAATCTACTTGCAATCACTATGGAAAGTTAGGTCATACATCTAATAGATGTTGGAGCAATGGTAAAAGAAAATTCAATGGTAAATGCTACAATTGCAATCAACATGGTCACAAAGAAAATGAATGCAAAATGAAACCAAAGTTTGAGGGAAAATGTCACAAATGCAAGAAACAAGGTCACAAGGCATCTAAATGTAGCTAAATCATTCAATCCAGCAGAACAAATTCTCAATGCATTATTTGGTTGGGACTACAATACTTGGTGTAGATGTCACTATTGTGGAGAATATGGACACATTGGAATAAACTGTGCAAGGCATCACCTAAGGAAGAAAGATACTACTATAAGATGTTATACATGTATTGAACTTGGTCATATATCCAAGAATTGCATGAATACATGAAGAATTGAAGATGAAAAGAAAGCCAAAGCTGACAAAATTTGAAAGCAGATCAGACAATAGTGGATTCCAAAATCTACCAAGCCAGAAAATTCAAATAATGGCTATGTCACTCAAGAAGTGGGTGACTCCACCATTTCTAATTAGACTCATCAAGAAGGACTAGGGACTACATCTTCAAGCAATATCCTAAGCAGTTCCAAAATGTAGAAGTGCAAATGACAAATCAGTATTGTTCACTGTGATGCATTTTACCGAGCAAGGTTGGTTTCAGACTTAACCGAGCCAAGTTGGTAATATGAAAGATTTTTGTTTGTATATCGAGTTGCAAGGTTTACCGAGTAAGTTGGTGACTCTTTGAAAAACCCTAGGTCACCTCAGCTACCTTAATACTCGAGCATTAATGGCAGATTTTTCATCAAAAGGGCAGAAATTGATCTCATTTTTTCATCGCGAATTCAGAATATATAGAGCGAAGAGTTTCCAAGAGTGTGAAAGATAGTTCAAGCGATTTGAAGTGATTTTCCAACAAAGAATTTGTTTAAAAAATTCATTCAATTACCAAGCAGCAATAGCATCTGCAAGCACCAGCAGCAACAAGGCAAAAAGAGGCTCTGAAATGCTTGTGAAGGGAGTAGAATGGAAAGCACCCAGCTTCGAGCTCATTCCCGCCATAGCTGAATTGCTCGACCCTCATGGAGCTCAACCAAAAATCCCACCAAAGGTACTTCTTATAAATGAAATTCATACTCATTTCAAATGCACTATTCAAGAGATAGGGATACTAGATATGGATAGTACCCTAGCCGAGTTGTGTGTGGATGGAACCCTCAAACCCAAATTCAAACATCTGGAAACCAAAGGTTTGACCCATATCCCGAATCTGCCAAGGAACTTTCAAATGAAATGGATAAGATACATTTTAAGCCGTGTGCATAATGATCGGTTGTGGTTAGAGAAACCCATCCTGATAACAAAGAAAATGATTCATAAGATCACGGGTTTGTCAATGTTAAGCAAATCAAAAAACCACCAAAACCCTAAGTCAGGATGAACTCTAGAAGTTAACCCTAGCTGAATGGGATGGTAGAGGATTAAAACCTAATAATGTATCTGATGCAGAGTTAAGATTCAGACTCTATTTTATTGCATATAAGATGTATAGTTCTAGCATATTGAACAGCATGCCCTGTAAGGCTGTAGATTTAACCTATAAGGTTGTGAAGAAAAACATGGAGTTTGACCTAGCAGATGTGCTACTAAAACAACTTAATAAAAATATGGATAGTATAAGAACCTCAAAAACAAATTCTTGTAAATTTGGTTCTTTGCTAGTTTTTTTATTTTTCTATGTACAAAAATTTTTCCCTTCAAAAGGTATAGTTGTATGGAGGAAAGATATTCCAGTCTTGTATCAAATAAGTGAGTTTGTAGTAGAGATGGGTGAAAATTTTGATAGTATTATGAATAATTATTTTGAAGACTTCAAGGAAAGAATGAATAACGGATTTAGAATCCCTCCTAAGCTTGTTGAGGACTACAAAGAGGATGTGTGTTTCATGGTTGACTATGACAAGGTATACATTCAGGTTGTTAGGCCCCGAGTTGCATGGGTAAAACCTCTTCCTTATGAGGTAAATATTGATGAAACTAGAGACATCATATAGGCACTAGTAAATGAGCCAGTAGATCCAAGGCAACCAATTTTTGAAATCTATGAACAAGCTAAGGCTATAATTGAGCTTGAAATCAAGCTACCATAGGCCATAAGCAAGGTCAAGAGGAAAATAGTAAAATTGAAAACTTCTACTGGTTCTCTTATGCTCATCAAGGGAAAAGGTGAAGATGAAGAAGGAGAAGAAGTAGAAAGAGGAGAAGAAGAAGAAGGTGAAGAAGAAGGAGAAGAAGAATCTATAGAAGAAAATTCAAAGAAGAAAGGTAAGGTAATCATTACCAAACCCAAAAAGAAGCCTACTGCAGTATTAACTAGAAGAACCAGGAAAGGTAAGCAGGAACCTATACTAGTTAGGCCTACACCCACATTCTAGCAAAGGCTCAAACAATTGGAGGAAGGAGCTGGCATCAAAAATTTCAAAGAATTGAAATTTGAAACTAGAACTGATGCGGAGAAAATGCAGATTGAGGAACTAGTACTCAGCAAGATGGGTAAATGGAAATACTCCCCAGACCAGATTGCCCCTCAAATCTCAAAAGAACTACTGGAGAGATTGCAACTGAGATGGGAGTTAGCCACCCAAATGGTAAAAGATATTTATGAGCAATCTCTAAGGAATATCTGACCAAGTCTCACTGGAGCAGAAGTAAAAGCTGAAATGAAAAACGATGAAGGTAAAATGATGATTAGATTCCACACTTGTTTGATTTTGATTAAAGACATTGAACATGTTGTAAATGATGCTACAAACATGTGGAAAAACATCTATCATCTACATAAGCCTAGTGTAGACCCAGTAGAAATCAAAGATGATGACAGTGATAGTGATGATGAACTTGATAGCACTCCATCCATCACAGTCTCACTAGGAGAGCTGCATGCTCTGATGGAAGATAAGGAGGAAGAAGACAAGGAGGAAGAAGCTGAAGAGGCCGATAAGGAAGAGGATGACTCTGTGAAAATTGCAGCAACAGTTATTGCATCCCTTCCTCACTCTCCACCTAAAACTGTGATATCATCAAGGTTGGAGTCAGCTTCAGCAAATTCGGTCACAACTACATCAGATATATCATCTGCACCTGCCACATCTCAGCTCCAGGTATCATCAATGGAAGTGTCTACCACTTCATCTACTGAGCTACAGGAAACTCCTTCAGTTATCGAGTCATCCACTACAGCAATCACCACATCAGAAGTATCTATTACTTCTACAATGTATATAGTAAGTTTTCTAGTTTGCTCTCCAATTTTGTCAACTTCAACTACATTAGCACCAATTTTTGCATCAGTGAGCTCTTCAATTGTAAATATTCTAGTATGCACATCAATTATAGGAAGTATACCAATTTTGGATACATTTAGCCCTCTCTCAATCTTCCTTTAGTTGGTCCTATTCCAGTTTTGACAGCCAGTCCAACCTCATCAACAATAGTCTCTGTTTCAAAAGGCAAAGATGTTAGTACAACAGAAAAACCAAAGACTCCATTAAAACTTCTACTTATAGGCAAGGCAATCAATGATGATGTAGACTTGGATACTAAAATTGTCATTCCAAAGATAGATATGGATACTACTTCAGTTGATGAACTAAGACTGCTCAGTCAACGAATAGAACTAAAGGCAAAACAGAAACAACTAAGGAATGAAAGAGATAGAGAATTTAGAATTATCGATGAAGAAAAAATATAATTACTAAGGCTATAGTTTTTGATGTTGATACTTCTCATCACATTTTTCTACAATTAGAAGAGGCACTCAAAATTCAATGAGGACACCTCCGGTCAAGAAAAGTTGATAGAGAAGGCAGAGAAGAAATTTGATAATAAGGTGCTCGAGCACATCACTCAACATATAGCACTAAAATAGGTTGAATTAACCTTAGTTTTGGCCAACATTGAAAATTCTTTTAATAATGTAACATCTCTTTTTGCTAAGCTTTGTGATGTTACCGAGTATACTAAAGAAATAAGAGGGCAATTGAATAAGATAGATGAGGATCTAAAGAAAAGCGCACAAAATCTGAAGCTTGACCCCAGTTCAACCTCATCTCATCACCTCATAATCAAATTTTTGTTAGAAAAACAAGCAAAATTGCTGAGATAAGAGTCAAGGATCTGATCTACATTGTTAGATATTCAGAATATGATCCTTCCCATCATGGACACAATGCAAAAGCCCATTGCCCATTCAAAAACATTGATCCATGACAGCAATTTCTCCATTGCAGACCATGTGATTGAACTCTCTGCAGAAGTTCAAATAGCTCTATCCACATGCAAAATCCTACAAGAGAATTGGGACAAGACTCTACAACTCATTCTTCAGGTCCATTCAGAATTTATCTCACATTTTGGTGTTTCTATGTAAATACATTTTTTTTATTCTTTGGCATTATTGTCAAAAAGGGGGAGAAAGAGTTATTGGTGAGATAAATGCACAAAACAGACAAAGAGATACTATAAATAAAACTCATATAACTCAGGGAAATACCTTGTGTATATTGTATATGGGAGTCATATGCAAGGAAGCCATGTATATTTAGTAGAATCAGTTATCAGTATGTCAAATATTGTATATAAGTTTTGACTCATAAGTGTTTTTGTCACTAATGCCAAAGGGGGACATTGTTGGAATTATGATATATTTGTCATCAGTGACAACATTTATTCAATTTTGAATGCTTACTGAGCTCATCACCTAGTCTACAGTTCACACCGAGCATTCAACGGTTACCTTATAAATTCCATAGGTAAACAGTTCATACTAAGCATTCTTTTGGAAATCGAGCATATGGGTAATTCAGCAGTGTTCTCCAAGCAGTTAGTGATTACTGAGTAGAATAGTGTTCTCCAAGTAGTCAGTGCTCACCGAGTTATCAAAAGAAATTAGCATTTACTGAGTGATCAAGGTAAACAAAGAACTTAGTGTTTATCGAGTGATCAACATAAACAAAGAACTTAGTGTTTACCGAGTGATCAAGGCAAACAAATAACTTAGTGTTTATCGAGTGACCAAGGTAAATGAAGGAATCAGTATTTACCAAGTGAAGAAGGTATGAATGGATTCAGTTTTTACTGAGTGACACAATATTCAACGAGTTACCAATGGTTACCGAGTTCCAAGCTACTTAGAATGATTAGTATGGACCGTGCCTCTACTCTTACCGAGTGCATAATGATGCAGTGTATTGTAGTAGATGCTGAGTATCAAAAGGTCACTAAGTCAGTTTGTGGATCCCAAGTTTTATCCCATTTGGCCGACTTAGTAATACTTGTTCACTTGTATTTGGCTGACCTTGCCAGTGTAAATATTGGATTGGTATATATCATGTGAAATGATGAGATGTTAAAGAGTTGGTTATGATGTGTAGCAATAATTTGAGAAGAAGGAAAGTGAATCACCAACAAAATAGAGGAATACAACAAGGTCAACGTTGATGCAAAAAGGATTTATTCATCACATTAGGTGATCAGAGCACAAAGGATCTTACCAACAATAAGTTGTAATCAGATCCACTATTTCATCCTAATAGGTGAATCAGTTTGCTAAATCCTTTAACAAGGTAGACTTAACAGTCTTTTGTAAATTTCCTAACAGAGTGCATACTTCATTTGTATGTTTGTAAATCCTTTAACAAGATGGATCTAGCAATCCTACTTGCTCCTAACAGGGCAGATCAGAAGTGATCATTGTAAGCCTTAATTGGCCAACTTTATACTGCAGTATTGAAGTTTTGTGGGTATCATCCCCACCCCAGTTTTACTTTCTAATTGGAAGGTTTTTGGGTCACCAAATCTGTGTGTTCTTGTTTTACAAATGTTTATCTTTTCATGCATACAGTAGTTTAAATGGATGAATGGTAAAAATATTACTATGAAAAATTGAGTTAAAGTTTTAGAGTTACTGATTCACCCCTCCCCTCTCAGTAACCTTGTTAGTCTTGATTATTTCCAACACAACACACGCCCCATTCCTCACTAGGATTGGGGACCCCCTACTTTCTTTCGACTCCTAAGCTCATAGTTCAAAAATTGGAAGAAGGAGAAATTCTCGTTTAAATTGGTTTAAAAATTTTTGCATGCGCATACCGAGGTGTGCACGCTTTGTAAGAACAAGCAAGGAGAGGGGGTTATAAAACCCCCTCCTTCCTCCTACTCATTTCATTTTTCCACTACCTTGTTTTTTGGCTAACAGAGGAAGGTGAGGAAAACTCTTCCCCCCCCCCTCTCTCTCTCCATTCATGCTACACGCACCCTTTAGGGCTACATGCGTTGTGCTTCCGCACTGTCCTTTTGGAGGCATGGTGTGCGAGCCTTTAGGGCAGTGCATAATTTGCGTCGCCGTGCTGTCCTTTTGGGCGCGCCGCTGCACAAGCCTTTGAGGATGCATGAGTGCGGTGCTCCGTTGTGGTGCCCCTTTTGGCACGTGGCACGCGCGGCCATGGCCACCGCCCTCATATATATATATATTTTAATATATTTGATCAAAAAATCCAAAAAAAAAAAAAAGAATAAAAAATCATAAGTAAAATAAAATTGGTTTTTGAGTATCATTTTTTTTTAATGTATCTAGTAATTTATTATTTTTTCTTTTTTCTTGACATGCAGGTAATACAATCAAATGGCGTCCACATCTGGATCAATAGTAAAACCAGTCGTATACAAGTTTCAAGACATAACCCCGAAGTCACAATTGCACAATGAACACTTTGAGATCAAAGATACAGAACTTGGACACACGGACTTGGGAGAATTTTTGAGGGTTTGTAACAACCCAACTGAAAGATCTTCTTTGAGATCTGCCTTAATACGGTCTAGATTGGTAAATGCAGCATCACATCCTAGGACTATTCAGTCAGCTAAATTGATTATGACCTTATCTTGACATTTTTTTCCCGAGGAAAGGGTGGTAAAGAGTGTCACTAGGGAAGTAGTCTTGGATCTATGACTTGATAATATTGAGAGAGTTTTTCACTTACCTGGAGCTGATCAATTTATCAGGCTTTCATATGAAGTAGCTGAGAGGTGGCATAAGGATCATCACCAGGAGGCCATGGACATCATATATTCCTCATACTTCATTAATAAGCCATCTCAAGGAAAAAAAATCAACAAAGTAGATATGGCTCAAGGATACATAAGGGATGACATTAGATATTCAATCATTCTCCTGAGCATAGTTATGGGATTGCCTACAACAGGTCATCTCGCTCCATTCATGGTTAACTTCATTGAAACCATCAAACATGCAAAGATGCCACTAGATTGGGCTACCACACTTAGTGAGAACTTGTATGATCAGTTGCGGATAGTAAAGGATAAGAAGAAGTTCTATATGATGTCTTATGTGATATATCTACTTGCAGCAAGAGCCACCGACTATCTCAAGTTGTACAAAAAGGGTAGTATGTAGGATCCTAATGCATGTCCATATATAGTTTATCCTCAGCTAGTTAAGAAAAAGCTCTCACCTCAAAGAAAAGAGTACAAGATTATGAATGATGCCTTTATCTTTGCCATCATTCGATTCATTGAAGGCGACTATGGAAAGAGATTGTCTAATGAGGCCAAGGCACAGATCATAGCTCTCGGTGCATATTTTATCTAGTTCCAAACATTCACATACATTTGGGTTGGTGGTGCATCTATCCATCCAAAGAAGCTCCCAAGGTACCCAAGTGACAAGTTGGTTCTGATGGAAATTTCTTGATAGATTGAGTTAGCCTATGAGAGGATCAAGAAAAAATGAAGGCCTTGTTGGGATTGGCCTTTTGTAATATGGGCATACCAAGTAAAGAAAAAGCAAGATATCTTGAATTTTGAGTGGGAGTGGGAGAACTATCCTCTTGAGGAATATAACTCTCCCCGACTGTTCTTTGATAGTGTTGGAAAAGTGGAAAATTTGGCAAAAAAAGAGTTCTACCATGAGGACGCTATTGAAGATCATTAGATGAATGCCAAAAATCACTATGATGTTCGTATCAGGGACTATTTTAGAATGACTTTTTATTTAGTAGAGAAGGCTCTCCATTTGACCATCCTGGATGAGATAAGGCTACAAGATTCATAGGAGCTACTAGATCCCTTATTCAATATAGATAAAGTTGGTGAAAGGCCCATTCTGAATGCAAAAATTGATAGAGAGGAATGAGATGATATTAATCATTAAGCAAGACATGTCATCAGAATGACAAAGAGTTGGATAGAAAAACCCTTTCCACTTGATCCAATTCCAGATATAGTGATATTCCATATACATGCTTGCCTAGAAAAGGTAAAGGGGAGGAAAGTCACAGTTCCTATCCTTGCACTCCAGTCTCCTATCAGGCCAAAAATGATCTACCAACTTGATCGTCCAGTGGGATATTACCATCCACCAGGGAAGAAGAAAGAAAAGAGAAGAGAGCCTCTCCTCAATGAATCTAGATAGAGCATGTTGAAGAACAAGCCCCTTTGCAGCAACATGAATCTACTCCCTAGGACCCCCACAACTCTGGGATTTCTCATATCCAGGTTGATTTTCCATTACCTCCTATTTTGTCAAGCTAGCAAGTGGAGGGAGAGATTCTAGAGACATCCATTCCTTCGATGCATCAAGAGCTTGTTTCTCCTATCGTTCCACAGAAGGAAATGAGGGTCAAGGTTAGAATGAACAAGAGGCAAAGAGTTCATAAAAGATTAGTGCCTAATCCATCTGTTCCTGAAACCATTCCTGAGGAAGAATCACATGAGGATGAAATAGAGTTAGATGGGGAGGAAGAGCAAGTGCCTCTACAAGGGAGAACTCAACTTGCCAAAGCTATAGAATTGGAAAGAAAGAAGAATTTCACAAATACCCTACCACCCACCCAAGCTAAAACAATAGAGCTCTCTTCGTCGAAAGATGAAGTACAATGATGGGTGAATGAGAAAAGGGAGCTAGGCGATGATATTCTCTCCATTCTAGATTTTGATTTCATGTCAGTAGGTACAAAATTCATTGGAGATAAGATTAGAGATACTCCTACAGGTGAATTTCAACAGCAAGATTGGATGCAAATGCCACCTGAGACACAAGGTCTTCATCCAACGCCCCCATCTTCACCTCAGTCTATGATGGTAGATAAAGTTTCAGTGACACCTCCACCTCTGAGTTCAGAGCAACATGTTTAGAAAGAATCATCATTACAAGGAGAACTAGAACTAGGGATTAATGAGCCACCAAAAGAGGCATAGGTAACGGAATGTATACAGTAGCCTTCCTAGGAAATTGAGGATCAAACTATGAAATCTACGGAAACTAAGACTACAGAAGAAGAACCCTCACAACAGGAAACTCCAAGTAAAAATGAAAAAGGGAAGGAGGTAGCTAAACACATCCCTTCATCATCTAGAGCTAAGGTTTAAGAAAGACATATCCCAAGATGGTTTTAGAAGGAAATAATGAGAAGTGCTAAGCATCAATTCCTTTCTTCAAAGGATGATATCTATGACATTGCAAAGATTTTGAGCAAGCCTGACTCTCCATTACAGGATGCAACACCATTTGCATTCATTACTACTACTCAGAATCAACACCTATTTGCACAAGTGGCTCATCCCCTGAAAGGTATAGATGAAGAAGCTATTAGCCTTCAGGACTATGAAGTAAAGGATATCATGTTAGGGAAACCTACACGGGATACTTCTTGACAAATGATGACTATGGAAGTCAAAGAGGTTCTTAACCACATGGAGCATGATGAGATTGAAATTAGAGCACTTTGAAGGCAAGTTGAGATCTTGAAAGGATATCTAGCTGAAGTTATTGGTCCTCTTGATTCTGAACACCTCGAGGAGACTTTGACTACCATTCGTAAAGAAGGGGAAGGTGTACGGCTCAATCCATTTTGAGAGCTTGTCAGGATTGGCGAGACAACCTTCAGGATAGGGGTATCACTATAATTACATTAAGTTTGAAATTATTACATGCTACAGAAGACAATGTTGATAAGATCATGGCAATTTTGAGGCAGGACTTCAGCATTATGGATGAGGTACAGGTTTGGAGCAAGGATTTGCAAATTCTACAAGCCATAAAAGGACAAAGGTACCTCATTTTGATTGATGTATATACTGGTGAAGAGCTAGACATGATAGATGATTGGATAGAAAATATTGAGAAGGAAATAAAGTGATGGAAACATTGCATGACGAGATACATAGGCTCAAGGACCAAGCTCGAGAACAAATTTTGGAAGTAGAAAAGTTATATAGTGATGCATGCTTGAATATTTTTGAAGATGAAGAATGAGAGAAGCTTTTATCAGTTGAGGTAGTTGTACAAAACTTCAGAAAAACATTAGAGGAAGCATCCAGTGATGAAGATGTCAAACAAGCCTTCATGATAGAAGAAGCATTATTAGAGTTGGATACAAAACTTGGGGATTTTGCAGAAACTCGAATTGAGGTGGACAACTATAGATAGAAGGTTAAAGATAAGATGAGGCTTTGGATCTTCTTGATGCTGCTAAGATTACTGAGATTATAGAGAAATTCAAGGGAAAATATCCAAACATATCTTTAGGATGAAGATGAACAAAACGCAGATGCCAGAATTTCAATTTTGACACTTAGAAAATTTTTGAGGTTTTTGACTCAGTTGAGGTCTGCAAGTTCCCATATCCATAGGTACATAGGCCAATAGCTCTGTAGGTCTATAGCTCTGCATTTTTATGAAGCTCCACAATTCAGAGGTGCACTGACAGTTGACTACCAGTTTCAAAAATAGCACTTTCCATGCATTGGAAACGCATTTTGATGGCAAGTTAACTCCGACACACATCCAGTGAAGGGCCAGCTAGATTACCAATTTGTATATCTTTAGATTGTCTTAATGTTTTAAAAAGAATTTTATTGCACTAAGATATCTCTGACTCTCAACACAAATTGAGGAGATGATTTCTTATAAATACCCCATTGTAAAATGTAAAAAGGGCCACCGTTATTATGCAATAAAATTATGCTTTTGGTGCTAGCATTTGTAGTGTAGTTATTCTTTCCTGAATGTGTCATTATTTTGTGGATTTATTCATGAGGTTTTGATTGAGCCAAAGGTTTATTGCATTTTTTCTGGGTCTGCGATCTTTTAATTTTGGTGTTTTCTATAGATATATGAATTTTGTTGACGTAATGAGCTTGAATAGAGATCACCCGATTGTGTCTACATAGCTTTTTGTCTCGCATGAGTGCACTTTCCGTGGCCTTGAAATTTGATGAAGAGTGAAACATCATCCGATTTTTTAAAGATTCTCACCAATGATTGCATCAATGGATTCTAGGAAGTGTTGCTCCTGTTTTCATTAGTTTCCTACCAATTTTTTCAAAGGTTTAACTCGCAGCATGTTGTGTTCTGTAGCTTATGTCCATTTAGGAATTTCACTTTCAAGTTATTTGATTTCATGTTATTTTCTTTCAGTTTTTTTATTTGCTTTGCTAACCCCCCTGTTAGAATAGGACCTCATAGTAGCTGCATTGTTAGAGTTGAATTCATTAAAAAAATAGAAAATACAAAAACATTGTTCTTTTGGTGTGATATTTTGAGACAGCGAACAGATTTTACTTGATTCCAAGGTAAAGAGTTTTTGGAACCAGCAAAGGCCTCCTCGTGAATATTCACATTTATCTTCTACTGAGCAAATTTTGGTACGTTGTAAGATAAACACTGAACCTTGGAGTGGATCCTTTAAAAGATTTTCTTTTCAAGAGAGGAATTACACTATGGATTCTTACCATTGACCTCGTGCAAAATGAATGCCCAATAGAGAGGAAGCCTCATTAGGTGACCATGTGATCGGGAGGTAGTGTGTTCTTACTATTTGATTCCTTGTTAGATTGAGAGATGTTGGATGCTCATTGATACAGTGATACAATTATCATTCTTCCTCTTATCCTCAAGACTTCTATTCATTTAATGTATCTATGTATCATGTGTTTTGAGATCCTATGAAATATTGTATTGTATATTGATGTACTTGTATCTATTTTCACATACCCTATGACATGTGTAGTGGATGATATTCATTAGATGTGATTTCATATTTTTAGTTGTACTTATTCATTTTTTTATATAATTATGTATGTGTTTATTTATATTATGATTATGAACATTGTAATTGAGACTTAAACTTATTAATAAAACTTTCTTAAATGTGATTCAACTTGAAGGAACCCTTAAGGAATTGAATTTATATTTGTAATTGATTACATGTTCTTGATGTGTATGTATATATTGCTTTTGCATTATTGTTACCTTAATGTTATTTAAACTTTTAAAAAAATATATCAGTAAACTTTATAACATATTAGGATTATTTCTTTTGGGTTCCTGAGTGAGGCATTACATATGGTATCAAAGTTGGAGTTTCAACATTGGGAACTCTAGGCATATTGTGCACTATCAGTTAGCAAGTAATTAAACTTGCAACATGATTTAAACAATAAACATTTATCAATATAAAACTTGAACCTAAATAATTTGAACAAAAGAAGTTAGGAGTGGAACTTTTGAACATGAAACTTGAAAACTCATAACATTTATGCTCTTGATTTTTGATTTGTCTATGCATTATAACTTTTATATTTTTCAATGGATTTAGAGATGTTGATCTTTTGTTTGTAGTGTTTTAGGGGATCTATTTTAGTATTTTTTAAAAGGATGAATGTTGGATCAATATGGTTTTTATTTTATTATTAAACCATAATCATATTTCTCTAAATGATTGAAAGTGTATATATAATTAACTTTTTTTTATTAGTTTCTTAAATGATAATTTTGTTTGATATGGTCGATAGCACTCTTTTACTTTTAGTTATCTTGGTAATTGTATTAGGCTTCCAAGAGTAAGCCTAATTCTAGGGGGTCGATGAAGTGCTCACCTATAGTTTTCTTTTTCACAATATTTACCAAACTCTTTTTATGCCTATTTAATGGATATGTTATTTTCAAGGATATTATTTCACAACTTGGATAAGAGATATATTAATAATGATTACTTAGTTGACTATATTTCATGTTTTTTTTAATGATTATGGTTTAATGATTAGAGATATATCAATAATGATTAATTTTTAGTTAATAAATGTAATTTTTTTCATAGCACTGTGAGATAATACTTTAATAATGATTACTTCATATTTGTAACAATCTCTAAAGTGGACCAGGATGACATTGTTTCTTGTATCCCTCAGATCCTCCAACTACACAATAATAATCTGCCTTGGGTCATTCCTTCCATTTTTTAAGTTAGAGAAGCTCTTTTTTTTCCTTTCGGTGGATAAATCCCCTGGACCTAATGCTTTTCCCACCTTATTTTTCCAAATGTACTAGCCCGTCATTATGAAGGATGTCATTAAGGTGGTTCAAGAATTTTTTGGATCCAGAAGTATTCTGCAGGAAATTAACTCTACATTCTTAGTTCTTATTCCCAAAGTTCTAGGAGCTGACACTCTGGATAAGTTCAGACCCATCAATTTATGCAACTCATTTTATAAGATCATCTTGAAGGTGCTCAATTCAAGGCTTTATAAGATCATCTTGAAGGTGCTCACTTTGAGGCTGCTTAAGCTTCTCCCTCTGATTATTTCTCAGCAACAATCTAGTTTTGTCTCGGGCAGACAGATTTTAGATTCGATTATTATGGTGCATTAAGAGACTCACTCTATGGAAGCTAGAAAGAGAGAAGGTATGTTACTCAAACTAGACATGTCCAAAGCTTACAATCGGGTGGACTAGTCTTTTTTGGAATTTGTGTTGAAGGCTTTTGGCTTTAATGTCAAATCATGTAAGCTAATCTCCCAGCTAGTCACCACCCGCTCTCTAGCTATTTTAGTGAATGGATCCCCCTCTAATTTATTCAAACCTACTAGAAGCCTACGTCAAGGGGATTCTCTATCACCTATACTCTTTATTGTTCTGGTAGAATGCATTGGCAGACTCATGGAGAAGAAAAAGAAAGAAGGGAGGACCAAAGGTTTTAAACCTTCTTCCAAATGCACCCCCTTTACACATCATCAATTTGTTGATGACACTATTATAGGTGGAGAGGCCTCGGTCAAGGAGGCAAAGGCTATGAAAGACACTTTGGACACCTATTCTAGAGGGTCACGACAACTCATCAATTGTGACAAAAGTATTGTTTTCTTTATCAATACTCTGGAGGAAAGACAAAAGAGAATCTCCAGAATCCTGGGGTGTCAAGTGGAGAATCTTCCTTCTACCTACCTTGGTCTCCCCTTGGGAATGACCCCATCTAACTCCTTCTAGAATGGCATCATGGAAAGGTTCAATAAGAAGCTGGCTGGCTGGAAAGGTGCCATTCTTAGCCAAGCTAGAAAATGTCAACTAGTTAAATCCATCCTCCAAAACTTGTCGATATATGCTTTGAGCCTTTTCACCATTCTGGTGAAATATGCCAAGAGAATGGAGAAAATCCAAAGGGATTTTTTATGGACAAGAACTGAAAGGAATAAAAGGTACCCCCTTGTTGCATGGGAAAAAGTTTGCCTCCCTAAGAAGAAAGGAGGTCTGGGAATTAGGAAGCTCACTCACCTCAATAAGGCCCTCCTAGAAAATAAAATCTGGCACATCTTTAGTAGCATAGGGGAATGGACAAACATTGTGATAAATAAGTATATAAAAAGGCCCTTTATTTAGTTCACCCTATTCAATGAGGATATCCCAAGAGGCTCTATTGTTTGGAATGGTTTCTTAAAAGCCAGGGACTTAGCTAATTCAAAAGTCTCTTGGAAGCTAGGTAATGGGGAGAACATTCTATTTTGGTCTGACTGTTGGCTTTCTTAGGGCCCCCTTATGAACAACCCCAGCTATGGATTATGGGCTAATGATTGTATCAACCTTCATGGGCACAAAGTCAGCAATTACAGGACCGAACAGGGGTGGAAGGACCTTTCCATTATCTCAAAGGACCTCAAACCAATCATGATCATGCTTTATTCTTTATCCCTTAGCAACAATAAGGATGAACTAGTTTGGAGGGATAATGCCAATGGGCTCTATTCAGTTGCCTCTATGTACTCTACTTTATGGAGCTTAAAAGAGTCTCCCCCTTGGTCGAGGGCTTGGTTCCCTAGCCTCACACCTAAAGTCAACATTTTTTTTGGTTGGCTCTTCAAGACAAAACTCTCACCTAGGAAAATCTCATCAAAAGAGGTCACATCATGCATAGCAGATGTGTTTTGTGTAAAGAAGATTCAGAGACAAGTAACCATATGTTCATTCACTATTTTTACTCTAGGATAGTTTGGGGCTTCCTCACCCAAGTCTTAGGCCATAGCTGGTGCTTTCCTTCTAACCTTCTGGTCTTCTTCTTTCAATGGTATGGCATTTTCAATGGGTCTATCTTATAGGAATTTAGCTCCTGGATCCTGCCCCATTTTTGTTGGAGCATATGGAAGCAGAGAAACAATCAAATTTTCAGAGATAGGGAGGAGCTAACCTTAGTTGTTGGGAGGAAGATCTTTAGTAACATAAAAGAAAACTTTTCTGTGAGGAAGGGGGGAGATTTGGAGATAGGAGGCAAGAAAAAAGAGAAGGAAAATGATACAGTGAGGAAAAAACAAGAAGCCAAGTGGCTCCTCCCCACTGAAGGCTAGCACAAAGCCAACTTCAACGGAGCCTCCAAGGGCAACCCTGGATCCTTGAGTAGTGGAGGTGTGATAAGGAATGAAAATGGAGATAGTATTGTGGCTTTTTCTCTCCCACTGGGATTCCAAACAAATCATTTTGTAGAAGCCAATGCCATGTGAAATGTAGTAAAATTGGATTTTGAAATTGGTGTTACTAATTTTTGGCTCAAAGGGGACTTGAATAACATCATAAAGTGCATCAATGGCAACTCACACCCATTATGGATGATTGCAAATCTTATTGATGAGACTCGAGTGACCCTCGCAAAATTTAATAAAATCCATGTCACTCATATTTTTCGAGAAGAAAACCCAATTGCCAATAGGTTTGCAAATATAGGGTTCGGCACAGACCAAAAAATGAATTGGCTTCCTGAAACTTGTTTGCCAGCAGATGTTAAAGGTCTGATCGACTTGGATAAAATCAAAGGAAGTAAAAATAAAATCACTCTTTAATTATGAATATGAAGGTGTTAAGAAATAAGGGTACTTTTCAAAATAGAAGCATGGGAAATCGTAAAGGTAGTAATCCATTATTGATTAATCGACATGCTTTGTGGGTTGTTCTTCGCAATCACTTTTGTGGCAATAGCAGGGTTCTCTTTCTCTATTCTTTGCTAACTCTCGGAGGTCCATTTAAATGATAGAGTTAAGAGCACATGAGTAAAGTGGGTGTGTAGTGTGCAGAAATGGTTGGCGAGAGATGTAGAAAGAAGCCGATCGAAGATTTTGAGAAATGGAGAAGTAGGTTGAAAGTGTGGGGAAAGCTTGAAGAGGGTTGGGTTACCAATTATATCATGAAGCGACATGGATTCGATCAAGAGGTGACCAAAAGTATGGTGGGGTATTGGAAGGATGGTAGGGTAAAGGTGAATGGTATCTACTTCCATATTATGAAGGAGGTGATTGCGATTATCATTCAAAATCCCTATCGAGGGTTTTAAATTCTTCAAGGATAAGAAGCTCTCAGCTAATGCGGTTAGGGACTTTATGGAGAGTGAGAAGGAATTGAAGGTGCTAAAAAAATTGACAGCTACTATGTCCCTGACTCCATGAAGAAGCAGTGGAGGTATGTTCTAAAAGTTGTTATCGAGTACATTACTTTGGACCCTAGGTTTCATAGAGCTTGTAGCCACCTCTTTGTTATTTTGAATCATTTTTGGCATAATGCCAAAATTTCCTTTACATATTATCTGTTAACCTCATTGAGCAAGGAGGTGGACAACTTTAAAAAGAAGCTCATCACAAACTCGGCTCTGCACGAGGGGCTGCTGCTACTTATCCATGAGCACTTCAAGGCTCAAGCTATAAGCATTGCCCCCCCTCAGGTAGAGAATGTGGATTTTGGTAGTTCAAGTTACTCCTCTGACTCGGATGAAATACAAAGCCTTAGCTTTGAGAAAGGAGGGATCTCTTCTTCAAAGAAAGCTGTGACTTACCAAGCTAAAAAATTTCCCACCCCCATAACTCCAAGTAAAAAAAGCCCTAGGGATCTCGAGCAAAAGCCTCCTGAGAAGGCTAAGGAGGGAGACTGTGATGATGAGGAGGAGAAGGAGTCTAAGGAGGTAGTTAAGGAGATGCAGGAGGAAATTAAGGAGGAAAGTGGAAGGAGGAAACATAGGAGGGAGAGTTTGGAGGAAGTGGGCTCTCAATTTGAGTAGGCACCTGTGCTGCCCCTTTCCCCTGTCCATCTCCAACCTAAGGAGAAAAAAGAGGAGAAGGCTAGGTATGTGGAAGGGAAAGTGTAGACCAATGATAGGAGGAAAGCATGGATAAACTTCAATGTCAAGACTTCAAAGATGGGCATCTTCAAGAAGGCCATGAACCCCCAAATCCTTGTGGAAAATCAAGAAGAACAGTGGCTGGAAGAAATCATTGACCCAACAATTGTGGCTATTTCGAACAAAGCTAGGGAGACAGGGATGAACCTCTTGAATAATCCTTGTAACAACATGATTGACAATTTTAGATCAATTAAATGGCTTTTCCATGAGCTGGAGGAGGTCAAAGATCAGGTGAATCATATTGAGGCAATAAGAAAAGGGATGGGTACTAACAGGAGGACAGATTCGGCTGACAAGCTCAATCTGGCAGAAAAAAGGATACATACCCTGGAGAACTACAATCACAACCTTATGAATTAGATGTTCTCTTTGTTAAGCTCCATTAACAACATCATCTCTTTCATGGGCTGGATCAAAGACAGAGATATGCAGGAAGATGAGGAAGGAAAAGACAAGGTTGAAGCTAGAACAAAGGATGACTCTACAAAGGACAACTCCATTCCTTAGTAGGACTAGGGGAACCAAAGGGCACAACAACTGGAAGCAGAGGAGAATCAACTAGCCTTTGAGGCTACTTAGGTTATGCAAGAGCTGGAGTGAAAGAATGAGGAATAACTCTCACCTGTTCTTTTATTTCTTGTAGTGTTTTGGCTTTTTGTTTTGGCTTTAGGCTGTGGGTTTGTCTATCTTTTTTCTTGATCTTTTCTCAAAACTCTACTTTTAGGTTGGGCATTATGCTTATATCAGCCTTTGATCTTATACTTTTTTTGCTAGGCTTTCATGCTTATTATCAACCTTTTATGTCTTAACTTTTGGATTTCAGGTTCCTTGTAAAACCTGTTTATCTAATAAAAAACAATCCCTTATTTTATCTAAGTATTTGATGTTTGACTTATAATTATTATGGTACTTACCCCATACTTGCATATGTATGGTGTGTATGTCTATTTTATCTTTCTAATTTTTGTATTTTATTTGGTTAAAAGAGGGAGTTGTAATCATCTGCTAATCATGATCTACACAATGTACTACTCCTTGTCATTGTTTGTTTAGTTTAGATATATTTACGTACATGTACATGGTCATCTTTTGTGCAAAATGTAGGTATTGGGCATTGAATTCTCTAAATTATCAGGATGAGCATGCCCTATTACAATAAATCAATGACAAGAATGAGGATATAATGTTTAGGTCTAATCCTAGCCATAGCCTAAATACTGATATTGCAAGAGGGACTTGTAACTGACTTTCCACTCTTTTTAAAATCTATGAGTTTATCTTTGTCTATATTACTTGATTTTGAGGTTTGGTTTGTTTTGGTAATGTTCTTTTTATGTGGAGTAAATAATTTAATTATAATATTTTAGTTAATCGTATAATATTGAGAATTATTAAATATTATTTGATCTAAAAGAAAATATTAAAGCATGAGAATATTTAATTAATTGAAAAACTAATTAAATATATGCTTTAATTTAAAAAATTTAGTTTAGAACTCTAAATTTAGAAAATTGGTTAAAGAGAAATTAGAATATGATGATATTTAATTAATTATTAATAAATTAAATATGTACTTTAGTTTAAAATAATAATTTAAAAGTCTAATTTAATAAGTTGCACAAAAAAAGAATTAAAATATTTAATATTTAATACTATTTTATTGTAATTATTTATTTAATAATAATTAAATTAGAGTTGCATTTAAACAATGAACTTCGATTGTTGTTATTAATTTAAATAATAAACTATGCTTTAATTAGTGTTTGCACTAATTAATAAACTGAAGAAAAATAAAATACAAAATAATAAAATTTAAAGATAAAGTTATAGTTCTAATTGTGGCGTACTTATTTATTTAATTTAATGATAATTATTTAAGAGTTTTGTTTTAATAATAAACTCTAATTTATGCTATTACTTAAATTAAATTTTTTTATTAAAAGCACTTCAAAAATTAATTAAAGACAAAAATATAATTATTTAAATTAAGATATTTTGTAATTAAATATCTAAAAGAATTGTGCATGAAAAGACAAAAGGTAATAAAGTAATAAACAATAATTAATCATTGAGATTCCTCTTGTGATTGCATAATTAGAGCTCCATTTTAGGGAAAAACTATTTATCAGAGATCTAGAGCTCATTTTGCAATTATATAGGTTTCGGAGAGCAAAATTCATAATTGGATTAAAAATATTGTTGAAAGTTTAGAGGGTTTGGATTTGCATGCATTCACAAATTGTCTCATATTTTAGTTGTGGTTTTGAGGTACGGTTTGAAAATCTATTATAAAATTTTATTGAAAGATCTATCTACTTTGTGTCTTTCTAGATGTTTGCATATTGCTTATTAATTTACTATGTTGATTGTTGAATAAATAATTATGTTGTAAATTTTGAAAAAAGTAAATTTATTAATTAAGAAAATTTGACTGAGAAAAAATATTGAAAAATTGTACAAAATTATTGTGATTGTATTCTTATAAACCCCTTTCTAATATAATGAAAACTTGATTATTTAAAATTGGAAGAAAACAACAAATTGAATAGTTGGAGTTTCAACATTAAATTTGTTATTGCAACTATGTGATTATCATAAATTTTTTAAATATAGATGAATATTCTTCTTACATCTAAAATAATTTAATTGCAATATTTATTTAGAAAGCAAAAGATTAATTGAGAGGAAAGCATGTTGTAACTAAACATATACATGCATGTGAAAAAAACTATGCTAAAAATAGAAAACTAAGTATAGTGTGTTTACATGCATGTGAAAATACATAAGCTAAAAATAGAAAACTAAGTATAGTATGGTTACATGCATGTGAAAATAAATATGCTAAAAATATAAAGTTAAATATAGTATGGCTACATACATGTGAAAAGAAAATATGTTGAAAATAGAAAGCTAGGTATAGTAAGGTTACATGCATGTGAAAAAAAATATGTTAAAAATAAAAAACTAAGTATAATATGATTGCATGATTTGAAAGATCAAAGACATGTGAGAATACTAATTACATGTTTATTTTTATTTTATAAAAATATAATTTATTTTTTCAAATTTATTTATTTAAATAATAATAATGATTTATTAATGTCTAAAATTAAATAAATATTATTCTTTTACTTAAAGTGAATGTTAGTATTAATGATTATTTAAGTCTAATTAAACTCTTAGTTGAATATAAATGATTTTATATTTATTAATGCAAAGGGAGGTCAATAAATAAATATGTATAATTTTATTATATTTTAAGAGAAGTTGTGATAGAATTCACTTTATAATCATTTAGTTATTAACTATTTGACTTTATGAGAGAAATTATAAATAATTAAATTAAATCTATAATTTTATCTCTAGTTGCATTATGAATTAAAAATAAAGTAATTATTAATATTAGACTTAAATAGAAGTCACATTTATATTTTAGAACTTGAAATTAATATCAATATTTAAATATAATAATATATATTTATGTTATTAATTAAATTATTTATGATTTAAGATTATTTAAATTAATAACATGATAATATTGCATGATATTTTATATACACAAAAAGATTGGATATTTAAATACTTATTGTTTTAAATGAGTATATTAGCATGACAATTTATATTAACCTATATATTCTTACTTTATTTCTAAACACATCCTTATGACCCAAACTAAACAAGAGAAATTGGTGGAATTAAATCATGTGGCTAAAAACTATGTGTATAATATTCTATTTATAGTCTTATGATGTTTATTTTCTTGATAGTTTTTATTTGTGAGTTGTTTAGTTGGCCAAGTTAGGATGTGCACTAGAGGCATTTCTGAGATTTATTTTATGATTATTTGACTAGATGTCAAGATGAACTTTATGATTTGAATTGAGATTTATGTTTTATGAGCTTCATACTATTGAGTGTTTATGAGAACTTAAGTTTTGAGAACCAATGTTATTTTTTTGGGTTGCCTAATAAGAAACCAAATTCAATCAATATTATTCTTGTGTTATGGAACACTATTATGGTTTGTGATTTTTAGGAAGGTAGTTTAGGTGCATGCTTATGGGAGTGACTTGCAATGAGGGCTGGGGCCCAAAGTGGCTACCAAAGTAACTCATTGTAAGTTGTATAACGAATGATAACATAGTAATTAAAGTATCTTGCCTAGCCCCTTTTTCTTGAGTTACATTAAAAAGATAAGTTAGATATTTTTCCTTGTCCATGCCTTGAGTGCATGTAGAGGCTAAGGATGAGATTGAAATGATACCTTAAGAGGTATGACTAGTTTTCTTGTCTTCAAGAGAGGGTATCTCGATTCTACATAGAGTCACTAAGGGGCTAAGGTCTTGAGAAACTATCAAGGTAGCTTTAGAGTTGGCTCATGTGATGACACTCTATACTATGTAGCCTATGTCTCCTTCATAAATTTTTTAATATTTATCTTTAGTGGTGTATATATTGGATATTACTTTTCATGGTGTATTTATTGTGAGTTGTTACTCATTGTTTGGATGTCATTTATTGTTGACAATTGACTTTTATTACTGAATGACCAGTTATTCATTAGTGGTGTTTTTTATTGTTGGGGTTAGTGATTGGTAGTTTACTTTTATTGATGACAATTGTTATCTATTAGTCATTGCGGTTGTGACACTTGACATTGATTTTGAGCTGGTTGTATATTTTTGGTCTTAGCATTTGTAAGTTAACTTGGTATTAGATGTTAGTATTGGAATGAGTGTCCTTTCATTTTTTATTATCTCTTCTTCTTGAGTAGTTTGTGTTACCTTGAGGTAGTTTTGGCTATCATAATTCCTTCCCTAGGATTATTTTATGATTTGATTACTTGTGTGTGGATCATACATTTTCTCTTCTATATGGTGGGAGAGGAGGCCTCATTAGGTGACCACATGATCGAGAGGTAGTGTATTCTTACCATTTGATTCTCTGTCAAATTGACAGATGTTGGATGCTCATTGATATAGTGATACCATTATCACTCTTCCTCTTATCTTGAAGACTTTTATTTATTTAATATATCTATGTATCATGTGTTTTGAGATCCTATAGAATATTGTATTGTATATTGATGTACTTGTATCTATTTTCACATACCCTATGACATGTGCAGTGGATTTGATTCATTAGATGTGCTTTCATATTATTAGTTATACTTATACATTTTCTTATATGATTATGTATGTGTTTATTCATTTTATGATTATGTACATTGTAAGTGAGACTTAAACTTCTTAATAAAACTTTCCTAAATGTGACTCAATGTGAAGGAACCCTTAAGGAAGTGAAACTACATTTATAATTAATTACATATTCTTGATGTGTATGTATATATTGCTTTTATATTATTGTTATCTTGATGTTGTTTAAAACTTTTCTAAAAATAGTTTAGTAAACTTTGTAACATATTAGATTTAATTCTTTGGGTTCTCTAGTGAGGCATTACACATAAGTCCAATGACATTTTAGGAGTTTCAAAGTTAGAATTATCCAAATTGTAGTCAAATTTCAAGCAAGACATCATTAATGATGTAGTCACTGAGCTAGACACCATGTAAGCAATAAGGAAGAAGGATGAAGTTAATTCCATGTTCACTAAATATTGTCTGCATTGTAAGGAAAATAAAAGGTACTATAGATGATAGTCTATTGCAAGTTTGGAGACACAAATAATCCCTACTGAGTTTAAAGTTTTTAATAAAAATGGATAGGTGCTTTATGTCACTCAAAAAAGGCCATAGGATCAAAGATAAGGTATGCCACAAGATCCTCTTCAAAGTTATAATAATAACAATCAATTGAAAATTTTTCAAAATACTAGCTTTAGTGGAAATAACAACCTTAGCAAGGTTAGCAACAACCCCAGTAGGGTTGGCAGTAACCTTAATAGAGTTGGCAACAACCTTAGAATTGTAATACCCAACCTAGTTAGAAAAAACTATTGCCACCACCTCAATAGTAGGCTTTAATGCCTCCTCCTACATCCAATAATACTCCTCCCAAGTAGACCTAGCTACTAGTTTAGCCTAATCCTAATCCAAACAATACTAAATAATAGGCTCAACAACAAAGCTATGCTATCTTCTTGAATGATATGAGTCCAATTAGTAGACCTCTCATATAGCTAAAGAACCTCCATCCACCCATTGGTTAATGGAACAAAGACAACCCTTAGAAAACCATGTAGTCATTGATTTTCCTACTCAACTAGAGAAAATAATAGTAAAAATACCATTACTTATGCTATCAAGGAAGTCCCTGCCTATACTAAAGCTATTAAAAAAGCATGTATTAAACAACTAAGAAGGAAGAATAAAGATTAAAAAACCATCCATTTCCTAGGATAGTTGTCTAATTTAATGCGAGAGAAATTAACTATACCTAAAAATTATGACCTTAGGAATCTTGTGGTTATAGTCACTATCCATGGGATCCATCTTCAAAATGCTTTAGTTGACTTAGGAGCATCTGTAAATGTCATGATGAAGGAGAAATTTTCTTGAGTATATATCATTGGCCTTAGAGAGACACCCACCATACTTTAGCTTGGTAATAGCTTTATTAGTAAGCCAGATGGGATGATAGAAGATGTCATAGTCGCCTTGAACTCTTGGGAGTATCTAGTTGATTTTATTGTCCTCTCCCCAAAGGCTAATATGGGAGGATATTTTTTAATTTTAGGATGACCATGGTTAGCCACTAGAGATGCTTATATAGCTTGCCAATTTGGAAAGATGACAATAGCCAATGGTATTTATATTAAGCAGCTACCTTTAAACTCCCCTTCTCAACCACTATTACTAGATGACTAAGTAATTTGGGCAGACTTGGGTGATGATGATCTAGAGGTCAATTCCATCCATCGGATTATAATGATATGTACAGAATCATTTATACCTACTTGAGAAGAAGATAAAATAATATCATTTATTATATCTGAATGAATATAGAATAGTCTTAAGTGTGTCCTCAAGTTGCATGTATCTTAGAGGCCATATTACAATCCTTGGATTCACCACATCATTCAAAAGCTTCAAAATTTCTCCACTCTTTATTCCCTCATGAGATGGATTCTTCTCTTATTGTCCAATTATTCATGGTAGATAAGGTTATTGAGATGGAAGTTGTTCTAGGTAGAGAATTGAATATCAATAATTCCTTATAACCCTCCTGACAAAAGATTATGTTCTAGTTCCTGCAAGAGAATCATAAAGAATTTTCTTGGGATTATATGGACATGAAAGGACTAGATCCAAAATTTACATCAGCCCTAAATTCAAACCTTTTTGACAACCTTAGAGGAGAGTTAACCCTATTGTAAAAGATTTAGTTAAGAATGAAATACAAAAACTACAAAGTGTTGGTTTTATATACCCTATCTCTAATAGCCAATGTGTCTCCCCCCTAGCTATAGTACCTAAGAAGGGAGCTAAATGACGAGTTTTTGTAGATTATAGGGAACTCAATTCAGCCACTAAGAAAGACCATTTTCCCTTACCATTTATAGACTAAGTCCTTGATAACCTAGCTAGTAAAGTTTTCTTCTTTTCTAGATGGTTTTAGTAGTTACAATTAGATAACTCCAAATGATCAAGAAAGAATAACTTTTACCTACCCATGGGGCACATTTTTCTACTCATTTTTACCTTTTGTCTTGTATAATTCCCTAGCCACATTTCAACAAGTTGTCATTAGTACCTTTTAAAATATATCTACTAATTGTTTGGAGATCTACATGGATGATTTTACCATTTATGGTGTTACTTTTGAGGAAGTGAATTATCTAGAAATAGTATTCAAAAGATATCAAGACTAAAACCTTTCCTTAAATAGTGAAAAATGTTTTATGATGATAGAGGAAAATGTAGTGCTAGGTCATTTCATTTCATCTAAGGGAATCCAAGTAGATCTAGCAAAGGTTGAAGTCATTAGTACCTTGCCTACACTAGAGAAGTAGAAGGATGTACAATTTTTTTTGGGACATGATAGGTATTTTAGAAGATTCATTAAAAACTTCAGTCAACTTGAAATACCCTCTATAACATTCTAGAAAAAGATTTTGAATTTTCTTGGGACTTTGATTGTGCAACATCATTCTTGCAACTTAAGGAAGTTCTTACGACAACACCTATTTTACAAGGATCCAATTGGGGATTTTCTTTTCACATTCATATAGATGTCTCAGACTATGCTATAGGTGTTGTGCTAGGACAAAAGGTAGACTCAGTTAAACATGCCATTAATTTCATTAGTAAAAATTTGCAAGGTATATATTTTAACTACATAGTCACTGAAAAGGAGTCACTTGTAGTTATCTACACCCTTAATAAATGTATGCACTATATTACTAGATATGAAATATTTGTCCATACTAACCATTTTTCAATAAAATATTTGTTGAAAAAAATTACACTATCAAGAAGATTGTCTCATTGGTTTTTACTAATGCAAGAATTTGATATCACCATAGTTGATAAACCTGGCAAGGCCAATGTGGTAGCTGACTTTCTCTCTCAGTTACATGTCCTTGATTATCCTACAACCATTCAAAATAGTTTTTTAGATGAACATTTTTTTAAATGTTGTCAACACAAAATCCATGGTATGTAGATATTTCTAGCTATCTCACCATAGGTAAAATGTCAGTTCACTTCTCTACTAAAGAAAGAAAGATACTAATAGAGAAGATCTTTAACTATTCATGGATTGTTGGATTTATGTTCTATATTGGACATGATCAAGTAATGTGTCATTGTATAAGAGAGGATGAAACATATCATGTCTTAAGGATGTATCATGATGACCCTTGTAGAGGTTACCTTGCATCTAAACAAACAACTTCCAAAATCTTGGTGATTGGGTAATATTGGCCAAGTTTCCACAAGGATGTAGCTAGAAGCACAAATAAATGTGACAACTATCAATGCATGGGAAGACTCACTACATTAGATGAAATGGCCATGTAGCCTTAAGTAGTTATTGCACCCTTTTGAAAAATGGGGGATTGGTTTCATAGGACCTATTGAACCTTCTTCACAAGGTAAATCCTATATTCTAGTTTGTACTAACTATGTAACCAAATAGGCAGAGGCTTAACCCATGAAACACCCAAGGCATATCAATGTAGCCAAATTCTTGTATGAATCCATCTTTATATGGTTTAGAGTCCCTAGGGATTTTACATCTGATCATGGGGCTCAGTTTGAATTAAACTATCCAGCATGGTAAATCATAACCTTATCATCCACATGCTAATGATCAAGTAGAAGTTACTAATAAGGAGTTGGAAGCAATCCTCACCAAGATAGTAGCACTCCATAGGAAGGATTGGGTGACACACATTCCTAAAGCTCTTTGGGCTTATAGAACCACTTGAAAAATCCACAAATGCTTTTAGTCCTTTTAAGTTCATCTATGGTAGATCGATTGTAATGCCTGTGGAGTTTGAATTTTAAAACATTGAGGAATGCTTTGGAGCTTGGTATGGAACTTACTATCGCACAACAAGACCCTAACCCAAGTTTAAATGGTCATGATGAATGGAGGAAATCTATATTGAATAACACTGAACTTATTTAGTAGCAGACAAAACAATGACATGATAGGTTTATCAAAGAGAAAATGTTTGTTGTAGGAGATTGGGAACTCCTTTATGACTCCAACTACTAGCACAATCTAGGGAAGTTTCGAACATGGTAGTTAGGACCATATGAGATTGTTGATATATTTCTAAATGGTGCAACTCAGTTGTCTACCATTCATCCTATCTGATTCAAGTTACTTGTCAATGGGCATCACCTCAAGCTTTATAATAAACCAATTAGTCATGAGGAGTTCTTGTGGCATTTTTAGCATAATGAGGATCTCCTCATTGTTGCAGCCAAAGATTCTGGGTCCCCTACCCTGAATTTTGTTACTTCTTGATTCCATTCAAGGGATTCATAATAAACACTTTCTTCTTGAAAGTACTTTCTTCACCATCCACTTCACTTCACTCTCTCTCTTTCCCATCTTACCATTCCATCCCATCAGTCTATCAATTTCAATGATCTTTTCCATAACATCTTTCTTGTCGCAGTTATCAAGTACATACCACATAACTGTACATATATTCTACTTTATTCATGTTTTGTTAGGAATTGGTATTGTTTACAATTATTCACTCTTGTATATCCTAGTTTTCATTGACCAAAAGATCGACCTATCAATACATGATATAACCACCAGACTTAGGGCCTATTTGGTTGCTGGAATATAAATTAAGCATTGACATTTGAAATGATGACTTTGGGATTCTAGAATTTGGAATCTAGATTATTATTAGGGAATTTGATTTGGGACCATTTGGTTGATCAGGAATACCTAATGAGAATACAAATTTCTTCCATTTTGTTGCATGTTGTGGAATTGGAATACTAGCCAAAATAAGCATTATCTTTTTTATTTAGTTTTTTAACATATGAAATATATTTATAATATATCATTTTCACAAAATGTGTTTTAATTTATCATATTAAAACCATGTTACATAAGGAAAATACTAACTCCATACCAAAAATATATATTGCAAAAATCATTACATTATAAATAATTTGCCAATCTTTTCTTTTATAACAGCATCTACTATAGGCAATAGTTATAAAGTTTGAATCATGGCTATTGTATATTTCTTTTATTTCTTTTTGAAATCATGGCTATTGTATATAGCTTTTATTTATTTTTGAAATTGAACTGCCCCAAGCAACTAGATAGAGAGAGCCACTAAAAAGTTGAAAGAAAAAGGAAAATTCAATACTTGAATAGTCTGCACATTTTTCCCTTCACACAAGAAAATAGAAAATATAAAACCAAATTATGAGTATTAAGTTTTTTAACATGAATGAAACGTATTTCAATATATCGTTTTCACTTGATTGACAATGTGACAAAAAAATACTAACTCCATACAAAACAAAATACATTTTATAAATTATCGTTACATTACAAATAATTTGCCAATTGTTTGTATACAAGGTCATTGTAACATATTGTTCCAACATACAAGGCCAATAATTACACATACAAGGCTATGTAGCAAGATTATTTCAGCCTCGTGGGCCTTCTACATTTTGCACTTGTTTCCTTGATTTTTTTTTCATCTTTAGCTGAAGCAATGCCAACCTTGCCCACCTCTCATGCCTTAGACATTTTTCCCTTAGTTCCTTCATCATGTGAAATTTCATGGAGGACATCAACCCATTCAAAATATCCACAATTGTCATTCCCCTACAATAAAAAATCAATATTAGTTCATATCAAAGAGATTTCATGTCATTATTTTGAAAGATATAATATATAACATGTCATTAATAACCTTCTTTTTGTTAGGGTAACTCAAAAATTGACACCCTAGATTTTTTTTCATGTGCGATACTTTTACTAGACACAGCCCGACACCACATGGGCATTCATAAATTGGCACATCATACACAACCATGTATCCTATATCAATAAATTGATAAGATCAAAAAAATTCATGCAGCTATAAAGATAAAGGAATAGTTATATACATGGGATCACTTAAGAAATTTGATTTAAGAAAAAAGGTTTTCATTTGTTTTTCTAGAAAAATAGCAAAAATTCTCATAAATGATAAGGAGGAAAGCCAAAAATGCAAGATAAGTACAATGTTTGAATCCACAAAAATCTAAGAAAATCCACTCTCATGGTGAAATGTATTTAGAAAAAGGGTGAAATCAAGTTTCTTTCAAGTTCAAATAGCCCAAAAGTGGCTTTAAATTCATGGAAGATTCGTCAAAAAAATAGCCTTGGCCAAAAGAAATAACAAAGTTTATTTAATACAACATCTATAGCTTACACTAGATTGGACAACAAAAATAACACTAGCACTTTTATAACAAAAATATTAGAATTTGATCCATTTTATAATGATAGAATTTGAGATGAATATAGCAATCTTGCTTTTGTTATGACACTCTTAAAGCTTCTATAACCATCAAACAGAATGTGAATAGGATCAACACCACTCATATAAATTGAGAAGTTTGAGAACTATGACCAACAAAGTAGCACAACATAAATCTTAATTAAATTTAATAGGTCTATCACAGCTAATACTTACAACTCACTGAGTGAAATTTATCAACATGATGTTAGCATCACTCGTATAAATTGAGAAGTTATAGAACTATGACCAGCAAAATAGCACAACACTAAATCTTAATACATTTAATAGGTCTATCATAGCTAACACTTACAACTCACTAAGCAAAATTTATCAACATAAGGTCACCATCAATCATATAAATTGAGAAGTTACATAACTATGACCAAAAAAGTAGCACTACACTAAATCTTTATACATTTAATAGGTCTATCATAGCTAATACTTACAATCATTGAGCAAAATTTATCTACATAAGTCATCATCACTCATATAAATTGAAAAGTTATAGAACTAGGACCAAAAAAGTAGCACAACATAAATCTAGGGTCAACATATAACAAATTGATTCTAATATATGCATACATAGGCTACTAACATTCATGCTCTTCAATAGAGGCTAACATGTCATTTCAGTTGTGAGTATAGTCCAAATCCAATTTAAAAGAAGCTTCAAAAATATATATTATATATCGAAATCCAAAATTACTGACAAATAGTTGCCAAAAACATAGGTTCTATAACCATCAAATGGAATGTTAGTCACCAAAGTTGAAACATTAAACAATTATAAAATCATTAATAAAAGTATGTGAATTAAAAGGTAGTATAGCCATAGACACTTTATGTGAATATATCCCACTCTCTCCTCTTTATTCATGATCAAGAACCCTTTGGCTCTATTAGGATCAGCCATGAAGGTGTCAAATGCTACAATCAAAGCACTAATACAAAGTTCACCAATGGCTTTGAGTGTAGCATAAACATCTTGCAAGTATTTTAGCTTATGCTTCTCAACTAATTTGATAACTTGAGGCTAAAGGAGGGTCTCATTTAGCTTATCTATTGAATGAGACATCCCATCCATAGAACTAGCCATATTGGCCTTCTTCCTCTTAGGCGTCTTTGACGATGATGTTGAATGAGCATGTTTTCCATTTCCTACACTACCCTGATTAGACATAGGAATGTTTATATCCACATCATACAAACTAGCATTAGTACTAATAGGTGTATGCATATCCCTATAATCATTGTCAAGATCTATATTCTCATCCATATTGTGTCCTTCTTCTGTTTCTTGTGTTGTGGTAGTATTTGTACCCTCAGCTATATCATTAGGCACAATCAAGGATAAATTATTGTAGTATTGGAAAGACTACCCTTTGAAGACTCTAGCATTTTTAAACTCCCTCCTCTACATGTTGGTATAAAGATTAAATTAAATATTTGACCTTCATTTAAAATAATTTGGTTTTAAATAAGGTAAAAATATTTGAATGAGCATGTTACCTTCAAGAGTTCTTTCCAAGCACTATCATCTACATCCATAGACTATGTTCACTCATTCCAAGCAAAGCCACTAGTACCTTTCAGATCTTTCATTATTATGTAGCCTTGCTTCCAGATTCTCAAGTTGTTCTTGAAATTTTCCTTGGACAAGATCATGTTCAACTCTACACTAAACTTTCATTCAATGGTAGTCCACACCTCTTATTTAAATCTACACCTTTCCATCCAAGAGTGATTTGTTCATGGAGCAAGTCCAAAAAACTTCACTCCCTATGTGAATTCCAAAACACTTTCTTGGAAGAATTTAAAGGTGTTTGAGCAACTTAAACATCATTATTTTCTATGCTCATCAGCAGTGTTGTGTATGACATGAACAATGGTAAAGAAAATAGACAAAGTAGTTATATTCCATCAATTAGGTTAGTTAAAACTAGCATTCAATATGGTTGAGAATATAGATTATGCATATTAGCAAATAAAGAAATATGATAGGTGTGACTATCTCACAATGGGTCCAAACTAAAAAAGTATTATTATTCTATAATGTTTCAGACCACAAATCTTAGGAAACAATACAACAAATTTAAAATCTCTCAAAATAGGCTACATTTGCAATGTTTCAAATTCTCTAACAATCATTTTGAAAACATACCAATGGCTTCACATAGTCAATACTTGCGAAAATCACTTAAAACACTATGAAAATGTATTATGTGCCTATGGATATCACAAAGGATCAGTAGTTAGATAAAACAAATAAGAGAAAAATGCCATTGAAGTACAAAGTCATTCAATCAACCAGATTATAGATTCGTCATTCTTGCACTTAATTATAAAAAAGTATGAATTGTAAAGAAAAACTATAAAAAAGGAGTGTTACATAAGATGATCAATTTTATAGGTTAAAGTTTTCATTCATGACAAGATTTCGCAGGCCATAGAACAATAGATTAGGAAAAAAAATTGATCACCATTACAACTCTGCACCTCAATATTTGATTACACTTGAAAGACAATAGATGATAAAGTCTAGGGTTGTTTTTAAAGGAATGAAGTTATAGATAGGTATTTCTACATTGGGAAAAAGTAAAATGATGTATACTCTAGGCTTGTATTTTTCCATCTTAATTAGTTTTGATATTAAACCTATTTTATGATGAAATTTTCAATACACTGAAAACCTATGCAATAATTAAGAAAAATATCATTCTTATTTTGTCTTTCACTGGATCTCTAGTACCGATTCATTTATCTTGCATTTTCCCAAAATGGAAAGCTACATGAATAGTTTCCTTTTGATTAGTTTTAAATGGATATCCATTAAATGAGAGATGTTTGGATCTGGGCCACAATCTTATAGTACCATTTTATCATTGCATCAAACTCCTTGCATATCCAACTCTACTCTAAGCATGGCAACCATTGGAAATATCTAAGTGTATGTACAATGAGGTTGCAAACATGCTCATCAAGCTATCTGACTACACAATTAGTTTTTAAAATGTTTATTTAAATAAATAGATTAGACATGATAATAATGAAAAAAATCATACTTAAATTTTTTTCACTACAAAATCTTACCTGAACATAAAATCTAAATTGACCATTCATAAAATATGGAGTAATATATAATTTTTTCTCAGTGCCAATATCTAGCACCATAAAAATGATGAAAAAAACATAATTAGTTGGCAGAAAAAAGTTTAAATGTTTAATCATTCATACACTCAAAAATAAATGATGTTGCAAGTGTGACAAACTATTTATCCTCTCATTTATTATAAAATATATTATAAACAAGTAAAATATATAAAAATAAAACATAAATAGAAAATAAAAAATTGAAGACTCCTTCATATACTCTTATAGTTTCGAAACAATGAATGAATCAACAATAAATCATAGCTTGAACAATTCAATTTAATTCCATACATTGAATAAGCCATTTAAAAATGTTGGACATCATAAGTAACATGAACATTACAACACATTCATAAGAATCCATTAAAATAGTCCACAGTATTATTAAACTAGTGTCATAGAATCCGTCTGAAACAAGTGATGACAAGATGACTAGCATGTCCAAGCTAATAAATATGAGACATAAAACTTATCAATCCTCACCTAGCTAATCCAAGCAATTAATTTGGACCATCAACCTAGAAATTTTCTATATGCTCACATTAGGTGCATCCTAGCTAGATAAATCTCCCATATCACACAACAATTCTTTACATATCAGACCAATAGATCTCAAGGATCCAAAGGTAAAAAGTTGTCAAGAAGTAATTAATAATATAATCCAATTGAAAAATCTCTGAGTCATTCAATCAAGAACTTTGTGTGAACATATTTCTAGGTTTTTTAGTAGAGGTAAGATATGGGATGAGGTTGCATGATGTTCTAAAAGAAAATCTCTCAGTCTTTAACTCTTTGATGAAGAATCATAGGTACAATCTCATGCTTTTATATTGAATAGCAAAAAAAAACTTGTACATAACATAAAATCATTTGGAAGACATCAGTTGGAATGCAAAACCAAATTTTTTTCACCAAGATTTGAAATATAGAGGAGCATTGCTATGAATCTAACAAAGGAAGCTAGAACTCAAGCAACATCACCCAATTAGGTTTTAGGGAATCCCACCTTAACAATCTAAACTCTTACCATAGTAAAATCCTACAGAAAGCATATAGCATTTTTCTCATTTGGACTTGTCAAGATAAAAAAAAACTCTATTCTTATCCATGCATATAAATCATTAATAGATACTAGCCCTAAAATCCTAGAGGAAACTTAATAAGATCATGTTTAGTATATTCTACAACTAATGCATTATTTAACAAAGCCAATAGTCATAATTTTTTATATGAAAATCTAACCAAACTAGAAAGGTAGTATTATTCTAAACAAAGTATAGGAAATGACATATGGTATAGCTATAGTCAAAACACATTTCATATAAATAAATTCCATGACATCAACAACATGTCAATGTGAACTCCTCAACATTCATGTTTTAGTGATACATTTAACCCCATTTTTAGACCAAAAATTTTGACCATTATTAAAATGGGGTCAAATTTGTTAGAATATGCAATGAATTTTTTATTTTTTTTAGATCCATGCCCATGTTGGTAAAAATTTTTCCCGTGTTGGTCAAAATTTTGACCAACACTAAGTTTTGGTTGAAATTTTGACTAACACGTCAATATATTATTTTTGATAATATATATTCTCCACGTCAAAGGCCATCCAATCTTATTAGCATCAATATTCTCCAACAATATTTTTGAATGACTTGTTGATAAATAATATAACTAATACATTAATTTTGAAATCCCTAATCTTAGGTTTTAAAAACATTTTTGGACCTACCCATAGTAAGTGAAAAGCATTACTAGAATGTTGTTGTGAGCCTCGACCAATAGCATAGTCAAACAAGACTATATGTCATCCAATGCATTATATTAATATATATTTAAAAGAAATGGAACACAAAGAAGGAAGATACAACACTGTCTTCATTCAATTTTGCACACATTAATTGAGACCTTAATTAGGTCTTTATTCAACATGGGGTTGAGGACATAGTAAACCATAAACCACTCAGAATAAATTTACTTGACTTAAGATAGAGATCAAGTACATTAATTAGGTTGTGATATTGTGAATATTTGATTATATGATTATTTCTCATTACAAACCCATGGTTCATGGATGCCTGTTGTTGAGTGCTGAGATTGGTTAAAGTCTTGTGACCACAAGGATTTACATCTTGTTCCTGTTGTCAAGTGTTGAGGGTGTTTGAAGACTTGTGACACAAGGATTCACATCTTGTTTCATTCATCTTGTGTGAGTGATAGTCTCTATGGTAGTCTTGTAAGACAACTACTCTCATGGTACATGACTTGTATTTTAGATTTCCTAGGCTATTTGTATAAGCTAGAAGGGACACATGAACAAAGACTTAGGACGAGTTCTTGGTGAATGCCTATTGAGGAGGATGAGTGTGATTTTGTAAATGGAGATTTGACATAGGATTTGGATTAGGGTCAAGGTCTTCTGGTAATTTTTAGGCATCCCATGTTTAACCCCATTTTAAGGTTTATTTTATTTAGAGGGTTTTAGATTTATAAAAAAAAATTAACCATTCATAAATTTTTTAGGGTAGAGCTTGTAGAGTAAAAGATGACTATATAGTGTGCTTACTATAGTTTGAATTATCCTATGGCTTCATTTGTGTGTCATGCCTTCTACATAGTTGTAACCCTAACACATAATGTGTAGTGTTTTTAGCACAATTCTTACTTGTAACCCTTGGATAGGGACATTAAAATTGAGCTCATCTTTTCATACCTTTAGAATTTAGTGGAACCATGGTAGGGATGAGAAGAAAAGACTATAGACTAATTGATATGTTAAAGCTCACAAAAAACTAAGGTATCTACTATTCTGACTGAGTTTCTTTTAGAGTAGAAAGATATATGGGTTTCTTAATTTTACTCAATTGAGAGCTTTGGTTGCTCCTATTTATGCAGCTCTAGCTTTTGTTTTAAGTTTCACCAATCGTACTATTGATTTCTTTTCAATACTCTTTATGGTACAAGTAGCTATGAAATTTTGTGTATATTGATAGAATGTGTTGAATTTGATGGCACTAGGAAAGCTTAGGTTTTTGCTCCACCTAATTATGAATTTATGTTGAAATTTCTAGGATACTGGCTAACCACTTTATGGTAGGTTAGTTTTTGTAATTATATGTAAAATTGTTTTCTATAACCACCCAATCTAAGTCACTAGATATGTACTAGTGTTTCACCTCTCTTCCAATTTGCAGTTTACATGTACATAGTTAGTTCAGTAGTCTTATGCAATCGCATATAATGAGGAGAAAAAAGACATATTGGGTCCATGATATGAGGAATTAGAAATTAAACATCCCTACCACATAAAACAATGAATACTTATAATATTACCAAATATCTACACAAAAACCTTTAGGAAGCTAATTTACAGTAATACCTCTCTCAATGAGAAGTGGTAGCTCTCCTTCCATTGAATACTAGTAATTGATAAATGGTTAGGATCCATTATTGAGCAAGTTTGGTATACTTTTGAGAACATCATCTCAACCTTGACTCTGATCTAAAGCAATCAAAACCAATTCTAGAATCATTGTTATCTAGAAAAATAATTTGACAATTCAATTTATATGCCAAGAGGAGCACCAAGTATTGGAGCAAAATTGGAGTATCATAATTTCTACGATTGACTATTAGTATTAAGGAAATTACTTAAGCCATTGTAATAAGGGTTTATCAGGTACTTGTCAACTCTACTATTAGAGACATAAATACTTGGTGTTGGTAAACCTAACTATTATAGAAAATTGTAGATTGTAGAAAATTGCAATACTTTTTCAGAGATGAGAGGAATGAAATGGTGTTATAACACAAATCTCAAATTAGAAATTATAATTTTAAAAACTTCATGCATATATTGGCAGAATGGATAAACAAGAAAGAAACAAAGAAAGCAACAAGTAGGAAAAGTAAAAGGGGTGACCCATGATTGTTTAGACCCATCAATGCATTAAAGGGACTTGTATATGATAATGAAAGGCAGAAAAACTATCAAGCAATACATCTCATCACTTAGACCTCAAGCAATTTATAGTGGTTGGTACAAGGTGGAGCCACCATTAGCCAAGAGGAGTATAAAATGTAATCAAAACCTTGCAAAACATAGTCCCTGTGGACCCACCAATCAGGCTAAACAAAGAATGGAAATCATTAGAAAAAAGATTGAAAAAAAGTAACATATTATAAAGTAAGATGGTTTTTCCTCCTTGAGATAGCAATATTTCTACTACCCATTACATCATTCAAACATGCATGATGACTTCATTGTGATAGGAGAGAGGGATGAATTACTTTTGCATTCAATATACATGAACCTTGCCAAGGTAATCTATTTTAATACAATATACTTAATGTGATTAGGAATAGAGAGAATATTAAGGATATAAAATTAATATAATGTTTTATAAGTTCCTTTTATTTTTGATTGGTAATAATATTTTATTATATTTATAAAATTTTGAAGATACATAGATAGGCTAAATTTTCAAATTAGCCTTCATATTATAATTACCACTTATAACTTAATGGCATATCCAACTATTACAATCCAACACACAATCATCATATATGGAAATACAGCTATGACTTTTTCGTAAACTTGCTACAAATTTAAATTTCTATTCATAACACATGCCTCGATTCATTCTAGTGTCTTTTGATGCCACTCAATTCAAGAAATTCAGATTTTCTATGGATCTATGTTTTTTTTTTGATGAAAATGGGTTAGGAATAATGTTTCTCCAAGATTGATTTAAATTCAGTTATTATTGATCTGTGTTGGTGTTGATAAAAATAATTTAGTATTTTGATTTTTCCAAGATCGTTCTTAGCTAATTTTTATTTGGAAATTTTGCGCTAAAATTGACATCTTAAATTTGTGTTTAAAGCTCAATTTTTATCCAAGTATATAGAATAGGGTCAATTGTGTTTCGACCATTCTTGGATAATTATTTTAAAGAAGTAAAAATTTGGTCCTTGTTGCCTTGAAGTCATTAATAATTTGCCTCATCATAAATTGTTTGGAAGTTCTTTAAAACATGGAGAAACAATAAGCTTTCTCCAATGTCCATGTTTGACTAGTTTAATATCTATTGCTTTTAGATGAAAGCTTTCATCTAGCTAACTACTGGAATTTTACACCTTTCTTTATGATTTGTGAGTTGGTTGTGTGATGTAGGGTTCAACTCCTTTTTAGCAGTTGATTCTATTTTCATTCTTATGTTTCAATCTTCTGGCTTCTTATCTTGTGAAAGATAGCTCAGTTGATTTATTACTACTTCAAATGTCACTTACTTGGATACAAACACTTGGACCACATGCAGCCAGAGTAGATTGGACTTAGCCAATTTGAATAGTGGACTACCTAATCTAACTTTCAATTGCTTTAGTTATGCTCATTATGCCTTGGGTTGTTGACTTCACCTTTTACATTGTGGTTGGTATTTAATTACAAGCATTTGAAACATATGTTTGGCCTAAAAAATGAAACATTGTGATGTTAGTTACTACTACAAATGGTTTGAGACTATCCACATTTTGGAGAAACTCCCAAAGAACTATCTTGAAGTTGATTGCATTGATTAATGAAACTATAAAAAAGACTATGAATTCAATGATGGAAGGATTTTCATAACTCTCACTTGAGGATAGATATATTAGTAAAAAGAGTGTTCATCGAGGTTAAAAAAAACTATAAGAAACAACAAAAACATATACTTGACATCAAAATTTAGTCAATATAGGAAAATCAAAGCTATAGTAGCTGAACCTTTATTTCTTTGATTATAATCTTGTATTACATAAAAAATTTGCTCTTAGCTTAATTTAGATGCAACACCTTACATTATTACTTTTGTGATTCTTTTATATTTCCATCTTGTGTCTCTTCAATTCCACCATCTACTTGTTTTTTATCCTTATTAGAACTGGAGTTGTGTAAAGTTGTGCAAGACCCAACACTGCCATTTCCCGCCTCCAATATAAATATAGATGTTAAAGCTAAGGATTGTGGCACTGGAAATAGGCCAACCTCTTTACATGTCCACCTTGGAGCCAAAACTTGTAATTAATTTTAATAAAAAAATTATGTTCAACATATTGGAGGAGATCCAAGTTGAAAGTTTATGACAATTTAATGTCAATGCCACAGCAAGGAAGGAATCAAGATATGGAGAAAATAAAGATTTTTCTATCTTTATGGTGAATGGAATGATAGGTCAGAAACAATGGAAATAATTTGATATGGAAAGAAAACACAATTGAAAATGAAGTTGAGCCATCTATTCCTATGACCAATTCCAACTGTCAAAGGCCAAGACTTAAAAAATAATAATCATCCTACTCAAAATAATGAACTTATGGAAATCATAGATAGGTCATAATTACTAAGTCATTAGAAAGGATCAAGGTAATCATTTCCCATCCTTCAATGATAAATTTCACATAAGGATAGCTCATGCATTTGATTAATCTAGTCGTTTAGTGTAGTTCTTCCATCTATTGAACTATAGCAATGCTCTAATTTCATAAATTGTAGTTGCTTCAATTATATTGGATGCTAAAATCCAATGTGCTATCTATCTATCTATTTCTACCCTTTGTCCTTCTATCTCCCACACCCTCCATTCACTTTATGTGAGGATGAGAAAGGAACTAGAAAGACTTATCTTCATATGGCTTAAGTTATCTTCATAATAGCAAAGGAAGAGAGGATAAAAGGAGATTGAATTTATTTTTTATTTTCACTAATGATTTCTCTCCTTATCTAATTATTGAGTAAACATGATACACAGTCTATAGGTGAATTCATGTGAGATAAATATATCTATTAAAGTAGACTTAAAACATTTCATTAATGATATATCAAGAAGAAAATACTATGACTATTTGAATTTAATCAATGGTGCTTACTACATAAAAATAGACTATTTTCATTACTTGAAAGAAGGTTTTGGTTTCCCACCCAGTTGTGAAATCAGTTTGAGAATCCATTGTATTTATAGTAGTTCCTTGTAATAAGTATCATAACTAATGTAATATATGGCCTAGCTATATCTCTGTTCCAAAACTGTAATGGTATGAGAAAAAAAAAACCACTAGGGTAAAGTCACCAAATTTGGCAAAGAAAATGTTGGTCAATGCATCTATTGAAATAGACTTAAAACATTTCATTAATGCTATATCAAGAAGAAAATACTATGACTGCTTAAATTTAATCAATGGTGCTTACATAATAAAAATAGACTATTTTCATTACTTAAAAGAAGGTTTTCCACCAAGTTGTGAAATCAATTTGAGAACCTATTGTATTTATAATAGTTTATTATAAGTATCATAACTAATGTAATATATGGTCTAGCCATATGTCTATTCCAAAACTGTAATCATATTAACTTGGTTGATAATGTTTTAATGTTGTATTATGACATAGATACCCATTGACAAAATCTATAGTAAATAACTCAAAAATTAAATCCTTCCAATGGCCTATAATTTTAATTTATAAGGTCCACTAAGGATTCTTAGTAATGTGAACTATCATTCACTGTGATGAAGTTTTAAATTTTGGTTCATTTTTCTTTTTGTTTTCCCAAATAACAATAAATGTTGGACTGAAAATGCTGTAGGATGATGATAAAAACCTTTTGGGTGATTAGACCTTAAGGAAATTTACTTATTTTCTTCGTCCTTTGGAAGAAACTGGGTGTGACTACATTTGCATGTGTACTTTAGATATACTATTAGTGGTAATCCTCTAGAGTTTTCACAGTAGGAAGATCCTCAAATCTTGCCTACGTTGTGTTTTAGTGGTTTATTGTTCATGTATAAGCATTGGAAAAATGGTGAACTCTTAACAACAAAATGATAGCTAGCACAAGTTTAGGGTAATATAAATGATGAAAATGTACCATCCTATTAGTTCTTAAATTGGTACGATTAAATACCTCCTTACGAACTACTAGAAGGAGGATAGATATATGTGGGATTGGAGTTATTCAAAAAGTGAAAAGAGAAAATCTTAATAATGTTGAGTATAAATAAATCCAAGCCAAGCCAATCTTTCCCCATGTACAAAAAAGTGAAGACTAATAATTAATTAGTAATAAGATCTACTGCATACTCTTTTAAATTCATACTATTTTTAATCAATAGGGAGGAATTCACTAATAGATTTTAACCTAAAAAATTGTTTTTATTTGATTGTTATATTTCTATTAAAGAATATACTAATGAAAAATTTATATCTAAATATCAATAGCTAGAATGGTACAATTAAATGATAAATTTTGTTGCATATCAAATATAGCATATCTTTAATAAGTACAAGGAAGTAGGTTTTTAAATATTGCTTCTTGATGGAATTAATTCTTTTCCCACATATTATGTGTTTATTGTAGCTTGTTCTTGTTGTGGGATCAATGTTGCAACATGTTATTGCAACACTTGCACAAGAGAATATGAGTAGAAGTCGATGTTTATCTGGTTCAAAGATCAAGCCACAGAATGAATTGTTTTGGTTTAACCAGCCAATGTTGCTTCTTTCTCTGATCCATTTCATAATTTTCCAAGTATAAAATACTATAGATTGATTTTTTATTTACTCTTAGTCCCTATGGCATTGAATTAGGTTGGGATAAGAATGTGTTCTCTTTGGTGTATGATTTTGGAGAATGCGGTTGAGCTAGCTTCATTCTTTTGATTTTGGGTATAGATTAGAATACACATATCTATAGGAGCTCCTAACTTTTTATTATACATTACCATAAAGTTTGTATTGTAAAATTATTTTAAGATATCTTTGTAATCACTTTTTGTTTTAATGTCTTTAATCAATGCAGTGGCAATTTGGATATAATTATTGTTATCTTTAATGTCTATATACATCTAATTTTGAGGTATGAAATTGATTATTTTATCACTAATTTCTAATATTTTCTTAGGATCCTTTGGACATAGCTTGCATATATTGTTTTGATGAACAACTTTGCAAGGAAGTTTCTCTATAGCTTCAATACTCTACCACTTCATGCACTTAGTACTCAAGTAATCCAGACACTACTTACCCTTTTAGGTATTTCAGAAAGCCTTCAGATTGCTTTTGTAAACATATAAATGAGAAGACACCCATACATAACACTTTGCACAAGGGCTTCAGGGATTCATCTTTAGTTTATCAAATTCTTAATCCCCCACCTTGGTTTCTGCATGTATCTCTGTCCCTCTGTCCCTCTCTCTCTCTCTTTGTGCATCATTTCCTACAAATATTAACATAGAATGTTCTAGCTTTAGTGGTTCTAGACTCTAGTGTTTTTGTTATTGGTTCGTCTATTTTTCTATAGGTAAAATATATCATATCTATATTGATGCTTGTGAGGGTGACTGACTAACAGTATTGACTATTCTTGGATTCAAGCATATTATATGTGGGTGAGCCTTATTTTGGTTTCTTCAAAATTTTAATATGCTTCATGAAAAGTAGGTTTTTTAGTTTATTTTTATCTTTTTCCACCTTGATAAGATTTATTGTTTATGGCCGGTTGGTCATTATTGGACGGTTGCTTGTGAGAGGAGCATTTGTTCGTAGTGGTGTGTTTATTGCACTTAACAAGTAAGTTCCCATTTTTTGAATGTGAGTTTATTATAAATGTTGTGATTATTAATCTATATCTACTCTGCCTCTGAGTTTTTTTGGTTGAAACTAGGATTCTAAAATTTGTTGGTGAAAAAAGATTTAGATTTAAAAGGGGTTAGTGTTATTTCTATAAAGACTAGGACCCTAAAATCTTTTTACTAGAGATAAAATCTAAGGCTTGATTACAGGGTTATTCAATTATCTACAGAAGTAACAAATAGTCTAATTAGCTAGAGTTACTTTTGTATCTAGAAGGCTTTAAAATGACTAGAGCATGGATATTTGGACCTTTCCTGAGGGGATCTATAGCTATTGGATTATACCTATTTATATTGATTTTCTTCCTTTGTAGCTATCTTCATATGAAGATTATTACAAATAGAATAGTATAGTATTCATTCTATAGGTCTTCACTTCAAGTGTTATACTTTATTGAATAGTCTCATACCTCAACCTAGGTCTTATACCTCAATCCTGGTGTTTGTTGTAAATCTAAAAGAATGAAGCTCGCAAACTTGATTTTAGGCCCTAGGGTATAACAAACATTTCCAAATTTGTAGTAATTTTTTCTAACATAACTCAATATTTGAAAGTTGAAACATCTCCTTTTGTATTCCCCAAATATTTTTTCCTATTTAATTATGTTGTAGGATTGCCTATTATTTCCTTTCATTCATGAGCATAGAAGAGAGGCCTATTTATTAATTTTTATATAGGATTGCTACTTGGATTGAAATTTTGATGCTAGCCTTTATTATTGTCTAGAGTATGCCAAGAAAATCTATTTGATTTGGCTTGTGTATTTTCAGTGAGGATCCTTGTATGGGACTGGTTTTTGAATTTTTATTTGAATACATGCCCTTTATTGGTTGTACAAATTTTTGAATCCTCCACTATAAGCTTCCCTTCAACAACCATGGTAGATTCATCATATTGCCACTTCTAGGGTCTTGAAGTGTTTCCCTATTTAATTTTTAGAATAATCTTTTCTCAAGGAAAAAAAAGCTATACATTAATATGTTTTGATCTTTTAGTCATCTTCATTAGTTGATGCATTAATCACATTAGTCATTGCTATCAGGATTACTCAAAGCATGTTTCTGATAACACCTAAGTAACTTTCACCTTGTGACATCTCTTTGAGGCATTTTATAAATAATTAAGATACATTGTCTATAATTCCACATTTTGCAAACATCTAGGCCTTCTAGAAATTATAGGATCATTTTAGTTATATTTGAAAACATTAATCAACAATTTCCATATGTACAGATATAAACATTAACTACAACATGTCCAATTTATTTGTAAATATATTTTACTATGAAGAAAGACCACACCTAACAATATGAACCCAGAATGAAATAATCAAACAATGGCTGCATTGTTGGCTCAATTCCAAAGAAAACTTGATAAATGTTATTCTCCTTGTAAAAAGTGTAAGGGCTTAAAGAATCAAAGAATTCTAATCACAATAGCCCATAGTCATTGTAGGAAACATGGTCACGTTGAAGGGGCAAACAATTTTTGTCCATTACTGAATGTGGATTTCCTACTGGAGGAACATGGAGGTGTAAATATCCAAGTTTAGGATAACACTTCCATGGAAGAAGATGATAATGTGCCATAGGACATGATTGAAGAAGATGGTATTGGCGTAGGTGATGAAAAGGCTCACAGTGATGGTACTTGGGAATCTGATAATGATGATACAGATGGTCTTGATATACCTTTACTTGAGAAGGCACATGAGCCCTTATACAAAGGCTCCCAAACAACTCTACTCTACTATAGTGTTGTTAGTGAACTTAAAGGTTATGAATGGTATATCAAATATAGAAATGTCACATATGCTAAGGTACATCATTTTTTCATCTTCAATGTTATCATACAATCACTATTCATTATATTAACAATGCATATTTGTTGTTGTAGGTTTATTAGTGAGTTTTTCTTACTACCATCAAATATTTTGCCTCATTCATACTGAGAATTATCTAACATTATGAATTATATTGGAATGAAGTATTCGACAATACATGAATGTCCCAATGAGAACATTCTATATAATAAACAACATGAATTTGTAACAGAATGTCCTGATTGTCATATTAGTAGATATTGGTCAGATCAAATAACAAAAAAAGTTCCTCACAAGGTTCTTTGGTACATTCCCATTATTCTACATCTTCAATGATTATTCAGGTGCACTAGCTTGGCATAATTTATGGATTACCATGCATGCAATAGAAGTCAAGATGATATTATGTGAATTCCTACTGATGGTTTTGCATTCAAAGAGATAGAAGAAACATGGTCACACTTTAAAGAAGAACCTCATAATCTAAAGCTTTTATTGGCAACGGACGGTGTCAATCCATATAGAGATATGAGATTTTTTACTTAGTACGGCCTATCTTTGTTAGTAACAATAACATTCCTCCTTCGATGTCCATAAAGAGGGAGCACATAATGTTGTCAATGATTGTGTTAGGCATTTTTTTGTTTTATAGTTATCTAAGTTAATTTATAAATAGTGCATGAAAATGATCATAATAATTATTTAATGTTTATGTTCATTCAATTACTAAGTAAATACCAAGTTAAAGATATGAACGTGTATATTAACCCTCTAATTGATGAGTTGTTGAAGGTATAGAATGGTATCACTATGTATGACATCTCTAGATTGATAGGACATCAACAATTTCAATTCCATGCAATTCTTGTATGGACAATACATGATGCCCTTAGGCTAACTCATTTTTGTGGTATGTTATATTGTTAAGATCACATATTTTTGGTCTATTATAGTGCTTACACATTACTATCAAATGCTTAAGTTGCACATGATAATTGTACATGATCCAATTATACATGATCTCTTAGGTCTTTAGACAAAGGGAAAATTTGCATGTCTCATTTGTGTTTTGAAGATGAAATCTCATCATTCAAAAATTTTAGAAAAGTAGGTTTTTGATGAGTTTAGAAATTTTCTCCACAATAATCATAGGTATCAAATTGCCAAAAAACATCTTTTCAATGGGAAAGAAGATATATCATCAAGGCCACAAAGAATGACACCTCATCTATGGAAGTTGGAATATGATCGACTAAATCATCGAGGTAATGTCCAATTTATCATCCAAAGTTTAAAATTTGTATTTTGATATTGTCTTATATTTACTAATACTATAATTGATGCTCATGAAGGTCATCAAGGAATTGATGACCAACTTCCTAGAGGAATGAAAAGTTATCCTACTCAATTTAGTAGGTTATCGTACTACAAGGATCTCTCAAATACACATTTGTTTGATGCTATGCATATTGGAATGAATATAACAGAGACATTATGAAAAATCTTTGATGGAAGGTGTGATAGAGAACAAATTTCCAAAATTTGTACTAACATTCATGAATCTAATCATGCACTAAAATCTTTCACTAAATCAAATAGCAATGGAGACTACATAAATACAACTACCCTTCCTTAGTTATTAATGGAGCAACAAAGTGATGCATTAAAATAAGTCATAAAAAAAAATCCAACAAGATTTGTTGTAAATATAAGCACTCCTCTATCCAAGAAAGGTGATTTTGGGCCAAGGTTGGAAACACATGATTGGCATACCTTCGTCAAGGTAAGTCATGCTCTCTATTTATAGTATATTTTTTAAGATTAAATGTACTACCTATTGCATTGTTTAATAATATATTGAAATGATTATTTTTTAATGATTGTAGTTCATCATACCTCTATCCCTTTCACAATAGTATTAAACAAGTTATATATGATCTTGGAAAATACATGAGGTCAGGAGTGTTTTTTCTTAGATTTGTAACTTTTTATCTGTAATCTATTTTACAATTTTGTTTGAAATCTCATTTATGTATTTTTGCATGTTGAATCTCTTTTAGATAGTTATCATTTAAAGAAATTGATAAAAAAGATATAAAATATTAGAAGAGAAAAATTCCATAGCTTATGTGTGAAATGCAAAAGTATTTACCTCTAACCTTTTTCAATGCTCAAGAACACTACCTAATACATCAAGTTGAGGAGAGCAAATTGTGTGGACCTATACAAGCTAGATCAATATGGATGGTTGAGAGGAACTTGAAATTTATGAAGGGCTTGGTCAAACAAAGAGAACGTCCTGAGGATTCTATGATAGAGGGATATATGATATACCAAACCATGGTGTACATTAGTGAATATCTTCCAAAATTTGCAACAAATATCCATGTAGATCACATTTGGGATCCTAACTCTAATGACAAATTCAAAGGGGACTACTTGATGAGGAAAGGTAGATTGAGGAGGGTGAGAGGTAATTATAAGTTTTTTTTTTTCAGTTTAATAATTCTAATCCACCATGAATATATATAAGTTGTTTCTAACTGGCGTAATTATCTTCTTTACAGTTGGTAATGAGTGCGATGCACTACATTTGTATATTGCAAACAATTTTGATTAAATGATGGTATGGATTGAATAGTCTCAAGCAAATGGTCACTCATTAACATGGGATGGTGTTGCATCATTGGTTAAAGAAGCTCATCATAATGGAGATCCCAATGTTATGCCAATGGTAGTTGATCTAATATATAGCTTAAGAGATATAAAGGTATGCATAAGATTACTAATAATGAGACATTAGTTTAATATCAACTCATAGATTGATGCAAATAATATTGACATGTTCGAATAATTGTAGATTAAACACCACAAAGCTATGTACTACCATGTCTATAAATTTTACACAAAAAAGTTAGAAAAAATGAAGAAAACGTGTGATTCTGGGATAAGTGTTGTATTTGTGGTCACCAATATTTCATTTAGAATTGACATACATCCTTAATCATCTAAAAGTTGATACTATGGAATTTTGGATGATATACTTGAGTTCAATTTTAATTCATTCAAAATAGTGCTATTTGTTGTTAAATGGTTCAAGTTATGACTAAATCAAAATGATCTTGATAGGACTATTATTGAACATGATAGTGGATTTACTATGATTAACACAAGGTCATTTGAGCTAGTCGAAGATGAGCCCTATGTTCTTCCAAGCCAATGCAAGAAAGTTTTTTACTTTGGTGTTCGACACAAACCAGGTTGGTCATTTGTTGTTAGACATGACCCAAGAGGAAGGTCAGTAAAGTATAATGTGATAGAAGAAGAAGATATTGAAGAAGCACAAGAGGTAGTAAATGATTATCTGGAACAACAGTTACCCAGTGATGAAGAAGAAGAAGATGGTGATAATTTTGGTCATGCTGACGATAATGGTGATAATGATGATAATGATGATGCTAATGATGATCATGATCATGGTGATGAAGATGGTGATGATCATAGTGATGATGTTCATGATGATGATGGTGATGAAGATGATGATGATGGAGATGAAGATGGTGGTGGTAATGATGACAATCAAAGTGACATGTATGATGATGGTGATGGAGATGATGATGATGATGACATGAATGAAGATCATGATAATCAATGAAATGTCTACGTAGGATCAATGTCAAATATTTTTTTAGATTTACACATTAGTTACACTATATTTTTAACTTAAGACAAATGACTTACATATACAATCTACTTTATCATTAACATTTTTTTTTGGTAAGTATATTACTTTAATTTCACTGCTAATTTTTAAGACTTATTAATTTTTTCACAGGGTGATATGGATGCACCATCTTAGACACCTTCAATAGAGGTAAACATTAATTATTATAAATTTTAATGTTAATATAGAAACAAATGTTTTATTATTATGTTCTTTTCTTTATGGCTTTGGAGTTATTTTGATAAAATTTTACTAATATTTAATGTCACAAATGATAGGAAAAAGCTAGAATGATTGCTGATCAAATGTGATGTAAAATATAGGCATCATATCTACATGACATCACCCTTAGTGTTGACCTTGTGTTCATCACCCAAAAAATTAAGCAAAGATACACTAATGAACTTGTTAACATTATCGTCAAGGGTGACCGAAGCAAGGAGAAAGAGGCACTAAGAATAGAATTGGACCATAGAATCTAATCTTTGAAGGTAAGCAGTAATTTGATTAAAGAAATAATAGAAGTTCAATAGATATTAATATTTTATAGTATCTTATGGATCATGATATCTAATTTTTTGTGTTCTTGTATAGACATATGTGCCAGTTGTGACATCACATGGTGAACATGGTGAGGGTTTTTGCGCACAACCTTTGTGTAAGTAAGACTTTGTTTGTTTTCATCAACATTATAACACTTACATTTTTTGTGTGGATGTTTCTAGCTAGTATCCCATTTTATCTTTATCCATTACAAATTTATTTGGAAATAATTGTAACGCCCCGCCAAGAGATCCACAAAATTAACCTAAAAATTTCACTAAGTTTGGTAGCATATTTTTTAAAAAATAAAAATACATGGAAGTAAATACCACTTATTACTTATACACAATAATGGAAGCAATAGAAATGTCCATCTAAAAGTAACATGACATACATAACAGGTTACATTCTTCATGGATCCCTTAACATTGAATCACATCTAATTTATCTATTCATCTAACATTCCAACCTCGTGAAATAATAATGAAAAGTCCAATGTTTTTACATTACATTTCTAAATTCTCAATCATCCACTATACAAGTCACAGGGTATGAAAGGCTTAAAAGAACATACATATGTGAAATAAGGTACATCATTCTATTCTAGTCCATTATACAACAAAGTAAAGATAATCACATGTCACACATGATACAACATGATAGAAGATATAGACATCCATCATAAAAGATCAACATAATAAACTAAGTGCATGGTTCTTCCCAATCGTAAATAGCATCATTAGACCATTGTGGATCCTAGCCATCCCTCCGTGCATAACATTCCAAATTACGAAAGAGATCATTGATATTAACATGGCCAGAATGTCACACCTATACATACTACATCATATACAAAAAGTAATCTAACATGCAAATAAAAGAAAAAGATAACATCATCTAACATATGCCAATCATCAATGGAAGGATACATATCCACCATCATAAAGGACGCAGCAGCCATGATGTCTTATATGGATCTCAAATGATAAGAGTGGAGAAACACTACCACCCAACCACATGGAACCTAAGTGGTCCAGTCCCACCATGCTAAGGAGATAATCTCAAGTCCAAAATAGGCTATCAAAATCACATAGCATAAATACTCTCTAAGTCCAAGAATCCTAAAATCATACTAACTCAAAGGTTTCAACACATAAATCAACATCTAATCCTAGAGGCACACAAAGACTTGTAGGAAACCTACTATGCAAGTAGGAAATTTTCATCACATATATCATGTAGAAGTTACCCTGGCAGTTAGCTTACAACTCCACAGATCTCTACTGATCCTTATGCGGCCACTAGTATCCTCTCATACTGACAAGGCATACTATGGAATGCAAGGTCACAACCAAGTGTTCTCTCTACTCCCATCCTAGTCTGTACTAGCACTTGAGGCATGGGCGAGAACAAAAAAATAATCTTTTTAGGTTCATTAAGTCAGTATTAGGTGAGAATATTTTCACTTATTTAAACAACTTACAATGAGTTACCCTGGTAGCCTCTTACGGCCCCTGCCCAAATTATAAGCCACTTCCTGACACTACAAGCATATTACCTACCCTAAGCTCATGGAATTATAAATCACCTCAGTCCTATACAAGTGATTGGAAAGAAATACCAAAAATAATCCACAATAAGAACATCAAATATCCATAATAAAAGCATCAAATCTCCATGAGCAACTGAAGGTATCACTGATAATCAAAAGTATCCATCGGTTCTCAATAACCAAAATATATCTCAAAATCATACTGATCGAAGACTCCAAAATGGTTGACTCAAAACATGTCATAACATGACATCATAAATACACATTTTTGTCCCATCATGGCGACTGGAAAGTAATCCAAGGATAACTAATCGATGACTCAAAGTGGTTAACTCAAGTGTCTCATACATAAGAATCTCAACTTCACACATGAAGACTGGAAAGCAATAACAATCAGTATGTACAAACACTTCATAGAGCATTCCATCACATAACCATGGTTAGGTTTATAAAGATCAAAATTAAGACATCATCATGAAATCACAATCATAACCCTCAAGCCTCTGGTGGATGTCCTATAACTGGTTAACACTAGTCAACCCAAAAATCCAAAACAGAAGCATAGAGAATACACAATGCAACCACATGTTTTGGTTTTACTAAAATTACATAGTAAAATAAAGTGTTTTCATTTTCAAATTTAGTTGGAGAAACATTTTGTACGTTTTTCCTAACTTATGTTTTGATTAGATTTTTGCATAACTCTAGAATCAAATTTTTCCAAATTATTCTAAAGATATTTTGTTTATATAAACGTTATTGGAAAATGTCCCCCCCCCCCCCCCCCCCCAAATTCTTTTCATTATCCTCTTTTCTTCATAATACACATCAATTAAAATAATTAAATTGAACCTATTTACACAATATTATTATAAAATAATTTATCATCTTTAAAGAATAATCCATTAATTTAGATCATTTAATAAATATTTATTATTAATAATGTATATACATACATATCTATATATATATATATATATATATATATATACATACTTATTAACATTTAATAATAACAATAAAAATAATTATACCACAATAAAATTGATATATGAAATAACCATTGAGATCGATTATTAAACAAAACATGGAAAGCGATTTAAAATCGCTATATGCAAGCTGTGCGGCCCTGTCGCGTCGCAGGTACACTGTGACTGCACAAGTACACTGCGATGCATAGTGCCACTGATGGTAGCGCTGCCAGATGAGGTAATGAAAAGGGGTCGAGTGGGGTGAGACCCCCACCCCCTCCCACAAACATATTATATTTGTTTAAAATTTTTAAATAACATTTTTTTGTAAACATTTTTTGCGCAGCATGAAAATTCCATTATAAATGTTTGCCACTGTGATATATCATCCGACTTTCTATATATATATATATACAGATGTATGTATATATGTATATACATTTAGAGTTTATGCTACAGCACTACCATATATATATATATATATATATATACACACACACACACACATGTGTATATATATATATATATATATATGTATGTATGTATGTATGTATGTATGTTTGTAGATTTGAAAAGATAAATAAACATGTATAGAATATATACACAATTTTTTTAAAAACTTCCAATTTTAAGAATTTTCCTATAAACTATTTGTTTCTCTAAATTTACCCAATAGGTTTCACTATAAATTTTAACACTAGCTCCATAATTTTATCAGATTTATGCATGAGGGGTTCTCTCACATAAGAATTAAACATTCGTGACATGAATAAAATAATTGGAACATTCACACATAGAATCCTCGAAAAGTATTTAGAAGACACGAAGAAGACAGGAATTGCAAGAAGCAGAAATATCATGGGCAAAATCACAAGAGTCTACCTAGATTTGGATGCTACACATTTCTCCTCAAAAATTGCAGAGCAAGCTACTTCCTTCTCGCACATTCTCGAGTCCTCCAACATGCTCCAAAATGCTCTCCTAAGGCTCTAGGAGTGCCCGAATATAAAGGCCTCTTAGGAAGCACCTAAAACGTCTCTAGAAACAACTAGAAGGTGTAGACAACTAAGCACGAACTTTTTTCAACCTTCTAGATGAGTCATAAGGTTGTAGACACCATGTGCTTAATTTTGTGCACTGACTCCTATGCAAGCTTATAACGTTTATTTTAATTTTTATAACTTCTATTTTAATTTTTATAACTTTTCTTATTATTATTTTTTTATTATTAATAATTTTTAATTTCTAATCTTTTTTAATTAATTCTTTTCTTAATTAATTCTCATTTAATGAATTATAATCAAAATATCAAAGATCATGATATTATATTAATTCTCCAGATAATTAATTTATCAATTAAATCTATTCATTAAGATTTAATTAATTGAAAAATTCACCATAGACTCCAAGATAAAATATGAAAACCCATCAAAGAACAATCCATACAAAATCAATGTAAAGGGTTAAAAATCATGAATTATGTCATCTGACACATTTAGAAGGTAAAATATCCAGATACTTGTCCTATCTTTCTAGGATAATGGTTTTAAAGGTTTGAGATTTGGACTTGAGAATTTATCTCCCTTCTCTTATCATTGAGATAGTGTAATAGGGTACGCTCAACTTGGCAATTCAGGGAAGTCGATACTATGACTAGCAGGTGACTATGACTCCTTTCCTTAACCACATTAGAAATGCCATACAAAAAGAACAAAGATGCACACCATACACATGCAAGTATGGGGTAAGTATCCATAATAAAATACATGTGATAATAAACCATCCAACTAATCATCATCAATAACTAAAAAAAATGTAATGATCATCATGCATACATGAAATGTAAAGTCTTAATGATCTCATCAAATATCAACTGAATCCATAACATATTGTCTGATAGTCTCAAACAATACCACTAATCCATCAACATAAAACTAGTCTAACATAGTCTGGTAATAATAGCGACAATGTGTCCAAAAAGATGTGAACAAGGGTAGGCACTACATCCACCCCCCCTTGGCTTAGGCTTATTCCTGGAAGCCTACAAAAAATTAGGGATATAACTCCCATAATCTAGCTGCATCCTCCCAAGTAGCTGAAGAATCATCATTAGGATCCCATTGGACCCTTACCTACTTGATGGTTCAACCCCTGAGGGTCAACTCCCGCTACTCCAAAATATGAACCGGCTCTAAAGCCAACTAACCGTCCTCTACCTGCAATACATTCCAATCAAGAACATGTACAACATCAAGAATATACTGCCTAACTACTAAAACATGGAAAACATCATGAATGCAAGCTAGGTTGGGCAGTAGAGAAAGGTGGTGAGCAACTGGGCCAATCCTCTCTAGAATTTCAAATGGTCCCACAAAGCGAGGTGCTAGCTTTGAACCCTTTTTGTATCGGATTGGACTCTTTCATAGACACACTCTCAAGAAAACCTTATCTCCTACAGCAAACTACTTATCTATCCTATGAGCATCAGCATACTTCTTCTGTTGGTCCTATGTCATAGTCAAATGCTCATAGATATGCACTACCTATTGCTCCATATCACGAAGCATCTCAGGACCCAACAAGATACGATCCTCAAGACTATCCCAACTCAAGGGTGTATGACAAGAATGTCCATATAAAGCCTAAAATGATGCCATGCCAATAGAACTATGATACCTGTTGTTGTAAGCAAACTCCACTAGGTAAAGATAATCCTCCCAAATGAGTCTGCCTATCCATCACATACATCCTTAACATATCTTCCAAAACCTGATTCACCCTCTCTTTCTAACCATCTATTTTCGGTTGATATGCAAAATCAAAATTTAATTGTGCTCTAAGCTCATGCCGTAGTAATGTCCAGAATGTGGATGTGAATATAGGATCTCTATCAAAAATGATCTTTCGGGGAATACCATGTAATCTCACAATGTCATGCATGAAGACATTAGCTACAAAAGCTACTGTGTAGGAAGACCTGATTGGTGAAAAATGTGCCACCCTTAGTCAATTAATCAATGGTAACTATGATAGCATCATGATGATGAAAAATCATCGATAATCCTACTATGAAGTCCATGGAGATGATATCCCACTTCCATGAAGGAATGAGATTTGGCTGCAAAAGTCTAGCCAGGTGCTGGTGTTCTACCTTAACTATCTGACACTCAAGACACCTAGCCACATAATTAGCAATGGCTCGCTTCACCCTGGACCAATAGAACAAATGCCTCAAATTAGCATGCATCTTCTTGACACTTGGATGTGCCAAGTAAGGTGTACAATGGGCTTCTACTAGAATCAAGGTGCAAAGCTCATCTAGTAAAGGCACATAAATCCTGATGTAGGAGCATCTTGGGTTGCCTTGTTATCCTGCTCATTTTTGCTCATTTTGCAGTTGGTACCGAGTTACTCTAGCACTCTATAGGTGCCAAGTTACTCTTCAGGTGTCGAGCTCTTGTCGTACTCTTCAGGTGTTGAGTTACTGTAGCACTCTTCAAGTGCCGAGTTCCTATTGCACTCTTTAGGTGCTGAGTTACTCTTCAGGTACCGAGCTCCTATTGCACTTTTCAGGTGCTAAGTTACTATAGCACTCTTCAGCTGTCGGGATCCTATCGCACTCTTCAGGTGCCAAGTTACTCTTTAGGTGCCAAGCTCCTGTCACACTCTTTAGGTGCCGAGTTACTGTAGCACTCTTCAGGTGCCAAGTTCCTATTGCACTCTTCAAGTGCTAAGTTATTGTAGCACTCTTCAGGTGCTAAGTTACTGTAGCATTCCTTTAGGTGTCGAGTTATCCAGTGTATGTTGAGTGCCAGTATTTGGATGTGATTTTTGCAAGCTGACTTGTGGGAATTATTTCATTTACGACATTTAATTCAAGACCTTTTCTTGGGATGAGTCCAGACTATTGTTGGGTCGGCCCTCCTCTTATGTAATAGAATGTTCTGTAGGCCATTTTGGCAAGTATAAATAGAGATTTTATGCTTAGAAGAAAAGTAAGTTTTTGAGAGAGAAGAGGTTTTTGGGAGCAGAACTGAAAGTGCAAATTTTCTATTAGATCTTTGAATGTGAATGTATTGTAATTGGCCATAACCCAGAAGGCCTCATAGCTGGGCATGTATGAAGATATTTTGAGGAATCAATAGAAATATTTCTCTCTTCTCCTCCTTTGGTTGCTGTCCACTTGTGTTTGCTTCTGTTGTGTTTACTCTTGCAGGGTGGTTTAGATAGCTGGGTGAGCCTTTGGCCCTAGTTATTTCATTTCAGTTGCCTACGTCAAATCCTCCCCAAATGTCTCAAAAGACCATTTGACTCTCAGACATAGCCTGCAACCTTACCCTCCAAAGGTCTTCCTGATTCTATTTCTCTGCACACCTATCGATACCAAGAATTTGTAGGAAGTGCTTGAAGAATCTAACTCCTCAAATCCACACTAAGAGTCATAAATGATATCACATGTCTCCTGTGACTCAAAGCATCTACCACCACATTCTCCTTACCTTGAATGTACTTTACCTCAAAATCATACTTGCATAGAAATTCCATCCATCGCCTCTGGTGAGCATTCAAATTAGGCTGAGTGAAAATGTACTCAAGACCACGATGATCACTATGTAGCTCAAATTTGTGCCCCAACAAGAAATGTCTCCACCTTGTCAAAGCATGAACTACTACTACTAACTCAAGATCATGTGTAGGATAATTTAGCTCATGATCCTCGAGCTTCCATGATTCATACGCAATCACCCATCCATTATGCATCAAAACTATCCCAATCCCTTCAAGAGAAGCATCTGTACACACCATGAAATCTCCCTATGGATCATGTACTACTAAGATCAGTGCACTAATCAAAGGCTCCTTGAGCTTCTAAAATGCTTCCTCACATTTCTTCATCCATATAAACTTCTTTCCTTTCCTCTAAAGGGAAGTGATAGGATGTGCTATCCTAGAGAAGTTTTGGACAAACCTACGATAATAACCAGCTACGCCCATGAAACTACGAATCTCTGATACATTAGTCAGTGTAGGCTAATCTACTATCTCCTAAATCTTTGTAAGATCCACTGAAATAGCATCACCTAAAATGACATGCCCTAAATACTGAATCTTAGATTTGAAGAATTCACACTTAGCTGCATTGGCATAAAGTTGATTCTCTGAAACACTATAATACAAACTATAGGTGTTCCTCATGCTCCTTCTGTGTCTTAGAATATATCAATATATCATCAAGAAACACAAGTACAAACCTATCAAGATAAGATTGAAATACACCGTTCATCAAACTCATGAAAACTGATGGAGCATTAGTCAACCCAAAAGGTACCACTATGAACTCATAATGCCCATAGCGAGTTCAAAAAGTGATCTTGTAAATGTTAGCCTCCTTAATGCAAAGCTGATGGTATCCTGACTTAAGGTCAATCTTGGAGAATACTACAGCTCCCTTGATTTGATCAAATAAGTCATCAATCCTAGGCAGAGGATACCTATTCTTAATAGTCACCTTATTCAACTATTTGTATCAATAAAAAGGCATAAAGAACCATCTTTCTTTTTCACAAAGAGCATTGGAGCTCCCCATGGTGATAGACTAGGTCAAATGCTCCCTTTGGCCAAAATTTCCTCTAGCTAAAGATGCAACTCACCCAATTCCTATGTAGTCATATGATAAGGAGTTTTAGAGATAGGCTCCGCTCCAAGAATCAGATCAATGCTAAAATTGATGTCCCTTTTTGGAGGCATTCCTAGAATCTCACTTGGAAATACATCTACGTACTCCTATAGAATCAGGTGATCTAGAGTCTTCCTCATAGGATCTTCCTCATCAAGATCATTTACCATAATAGAAAACATCTGACATCCCTTATGAAAACTCTACTTCATCTGCATGGCAGAAATAATTAGTAGATATATAGGCGTTGGTACCCCAACTATCTTCACATCATTCCCTTGATCATCTTGGCACATAATAATCTTCTTCCTGCAATCTATACTAGCTCTATGAGATCCAAACTAGTCCATCCCCAAAACCACATCGCAAGAACCAAGAGGTATGAATTAAAGGTCAACTGCAGTATCAAAACCTCCTAAACTAAGCCCACACTTATAAACTATAGAATCTGTGGACACCTTAATACCTGAGGCTAGTTCCACTTGCCAACCATGATCTTGCTTCACCGCATCCAGCTTACACTTAGAAACTATAAATGGTTAAATAAATGAATCAGTAGCTCCTAAATCAAACAATACTGAAAGAGTATAGCTCTAATAGCACCCATGGTCTCAACCACTAGTCCTTGATGATCTTCTTGACGATGATCTACTATTGCAAACACTCTATAGCTCTACCTACATCACAAACTATAGGCTCTAAAATTGTATGCCTAGGTCCTAAAAAATGAGGTACTCATTGTGGACATTGAGTTGCATAATGTCCAATCTGTCCACATGAAAAATTTTATCTATTTCTGCCAGATCCTTTACTCATGGGTGGTGTATTTGATTGCTAATGGATATTCCTACTAGCAAAAGAATGACTGCTTTGAGCTGGCTGATTGGGTTGATTTTTTTTACTATGCTGAGTGTTGCAGTTGTTCTTGGAGTTAGAACCTCTGCCACCACCTTGAGCCTAAGAATTTGATCCCTTCTGCTATTGCATATGCTTAGACTATACTGATATTTTTTCCCCTTAGAAAAAGAAGGCTTCCTATTCCCACCTGAAAAGTAGTTGCCTTTAGATCTTGATGCTACTGGTGCTCCAAAAAAACCTCCCTAACCAAGGTTGACACTTTGCTCAACAAGGATGGCTCGATGTACGACATCCTTGAGAGTTTTTGGCTCAAATACCTTGACACCCCAATTATATGGTTGTTCAAACCTCTGATAAATTTTTGTGTCAACTAAGCTGAATTTTCACTAAACCCTAAAAAGACATGAGCTCATAAAACTTATGCTCATACTCGGTCACTGACAAAGTATACTACCTGAGATTATGAAACTCATCTGCCCTTTGTTGCTTCCATTCCTCTAGTAGGAATCATTCATGAAAACTCTCTAAGAATAGTTCCCAAGTAACACTACTCATATCAATACCTAGCTTCTTCTCATCAATTGTCCACCAAGTGGCCCCAAAATTCTCCAAATTAGTAATCACAAATCTTGCCTTAACATTCTGTCAAAATCTTGCATGGAAAAGATCCTGTCAAGGGCAATAAGCCATTGTTTGGCCACATAACCAGAACCTTGCCCATTGAAAGGCTTGACCTTATATCTCAAAAGATCCTTCATCTGAGTGGACACAATGGACCTCTGATGATCCTTCCAAGGACTCCTAGACCTAGGTCCATACTCTTGTTCAGTCTGATGTGCTTTGGGCTAATATTGAATAGGAGGTAAATAGTCAAGAATGGTCTGCATCATCTGTCTCAAATTAACATCTTCAGACTCAGCTTGGCCTTCTCTACGGCTCTCTTCTTGCTACTCACTAACGTGCTTTCCTCTACTCTCTTTATGAGAAGATTCCTCATGAACAGACTCATGGACACTAATAGCTCTGCCACGACCATGACCTCTTCCACAGCCTCTATCATGGCCTCTAACAAAAGACCTAGTCCTAGATACCATCCTAGAATAGTACAAAGTACTATTATGACAAAGAAAACACATGTTTTCAATAGACTAAGTCCAATTTCAGTTTTGCCTATGTTTAGGTTTAAGTAAGATTTCAATTTAAAAACTAAGTGTTGAAGTATGAAAAATATACCAGTAACAGTTCAAGTTTAGTTCACCTAGTTTCAAGTCCTAGTTGTTCCAAAATACCCAGAGCTCCCAATGATAAAACTCAGGCTCTGATACCAAATGTAACACCCAGCAAAGGGATCCAAAGAACTAACCTAAAAATTTCACTATGTTTGGTAGCATTTAAAAAAAAAAAAATACATGAAAGTAAATACCACTTATAACTTATACACAATAACAGAAGCAATAGCAATGTCCATCTAAAAGTAACATGACATACATAAAAGGTTACATTCTTCATGGATCCCTTAACGTTGAATCACATCTAATTTATCTGTTTATCTAACATCGCAACCTCATGAAATAATAATGAAAAGTCCAATGTTTATACATTACATTTCTAAATGCTCAATCATCCACTATACAAGTCATAGGGTATGAAAGGCTTAAAGGAATATAAATATGTGAAATAAGGTACATCATTCTATTCTAATCCATGATACAACAAAGTAAAGATAATCATATTTTACACATGATACAACATGATAGAAGATATAGACATCCATCATAAAAGATCAACATAATAAACTAAGTGCATGGTTCCTCCCAACCGTAAATAGCATCATTAGACCATCGTGGATCCTAGCCATCCATCCGTGCATAACATTCCAAATTATCAAAGAGAGCATCGGTATTAACATGGCCAAAATGTCACACCTATACATACTACATCATATACAAAAAGTAATCTAACATTCAAATAAAAGCATAAGATAAGATCATCTAACATATGCTAATCATCAATGAAAGGATACATATCCACCATCATAAAGGACGCATCAACCACTATGTCTTAAGTGGATTTCAAATGATAAGAGTGGAGAAACACTACCACCCGACCGCATGGAACCTAAGTGGTCCACTCCCACCGTGGGGTAAAAGCACAAACCTGTGTCACCTTTTGTGATATCTTGTACCATTTCGGTCAGAACACTTTCGGCCGTAATGGTTTCGGCCGTAACCGATCTAGCCATACACACGTGGTGGTTTCGCGCACCTACGTGGTGTGTACCATTCTGGCCAAAACTGGTTTGGCCGAAAGTGTTATGGCGGAAACCCAAAAGGGAATAAAACTCCGCGCAAACATCTAGTGGCTATCATTGTTACTGTTGCAATTTATGAATGTTTGGAGAGCGGATTAAGGGTTTCAGCCGTAACTGGTTGGTGGCTTTTCCCTCCCTATTTTTTGATTTGTAGATGTTAATCGTACTTAAAATAGTTGTTTTTTACGTATTTTGCGAGTGGAATGCTTTAAATTATTTATTTTTTAATATGTTTAAATTATTTTAATTATTTTAGATTATTTAAGAATGGTATTTAAATTAATTTGTTAGCAAAAATGTAGTTAAACATGATATAAAAATGTAGAAAAACATTAAGTAAAAGTGTAGAAAAATATTAGGAAAAACATTAGAGTAAAATATAGAAAAACATTAGTTAAAAGTCTAGAAAAACATTAGGTTAAAATATACAAAACCATTAGGTTAAAATATACAAAAACATTCGGTTAGAATATACAAAAATATACCTTCTAACATAACCTTATATTAACTACAATCATAACCCATACCACATTCTAACCATAACATAGGCCCTCTACTAACCGAATGAACCACACTTAGATATTGATGATTTTCATTTTAACAACTAGTTATTGTTAGGTAATAATGATTCTTACATTACCAAATGACACATAACAACCTCATGATACATTTCTAAGTATTTTTATCCATATATATGTTAAGGGGACCTAGGGACTCCTACTAGGTCATTACGTCTGTTATAGGTTGTAATAGGTATTCATATGTTTACTAGCACATAATAGGTATTGTCAGGTAATAATGAGTCTTACATTACCAAACAACACATTACTTGATCACTTATGTCAAATGCATTTTTCAATACCTTATCCATACATGTGTGTCTTAAGGGGACATAGGAGTCGTAATAGGTCATACTATTTTTTATAGGTTAGATAATAAATCTTAATATGTATTATTAGGATATAATAGGTCTTATTAGGTAATGATGATTCTTACATTACCATATGACACATAACGACCTCATGATACATTTTTAGGTATTTTTATCCATATATATGTTAAGGGGAGCTAGGGACTCCTACTAGGTCATTACGTCTGTTATAGGTTGTAATAGGTATTCATATGTTTACTAGCACATAATAGGTATTGTCAGGTAATAATGAGTCTTACATTACCAAACAACACATTACTTGATCACTTATGTCAACTGCATTTTTCAATACGTTATCCATACATGTGTGTCTTAAGGGGACATAGGAGTCGTAATAGGTCATACTATTTTTTATAGGTTAGATAATAAATCTTAATATGTATTATTAGTATATAATAGGTCTTATTAGGTAATGATGATTCTTACATTACCATATGACACATAACGACCTCATGATACATTTTTAGGTATTTTTATCCATATATATGTTAAGGGAACCTAGGGACTCCTACTAGGTCATTACGTCTGTTATAGGTTGTAATAGGTACATTCATATGTTTACAAGCACATAATAGGTATTGTTAGGTAATAATAAGTCTTACATTACCAAACAACACATTACTTGATCACTTATGTCAACTGCATTTTTCAATACCTTATCCATACATGTGTGTCTTAAGGGGACATAGGAGTCGTAATAGGTCATACTATTTTTTATAGGTTTTAATAAATCTTAATATGTATTATTAGGATATAATAGGTCTTATTAGGTAATGATGATTCTTACATTACCAAATGACACATAACGACCTCATGATACATTTTTAGGTATTTTTATCCATATATATGTTAAGGGGACCTAGGAACTCCTACTAGGTCATTACATCTGTTATAGGTTGTAATAGGTACATTCATATGTTTACGAGCACATAATAGGTATTGTCAGGTAATAATAAGTCTTACATTACCAAACAACACATTACTTGATCACTTATGTCAACTGTGTTTTTCAATACGTTATCTATACATGTGTGTCTTAAGGGGACATAGGAGTTGTAATAGGTCATACTATTTTTTATAGGTTCTAATAAATCTTAATATGTATTATTAGGATATAATAGGTCTTATTAGGTAATGATGATTCTTACATTACCAAATGACACATAACGACCTCATGATACATTTTTAGGTATTTTTATCCATATATATGTTAAGGGGACCTAAGGACTCCTACTAGGTCATTACATCTGTTATAGGTTGTAATAGGTATTCATATGTTTACTAGCACATAATAGGTATTCTCAGGTAATGATGAGTCTTACATTACCAAACAACACATTACTTGATCACTTACGTCAACTGCATTTTTCAATACGTTATCCATACATGTGTGTCTTGAGGGGACATAGGAGTCGTAATAGGACCTCATGATACATTTCTAGGTATTTTTATCCATATATATGTTTTAAGGGGACCTAGGGACTCCTACTAGGTCATTACGTCTGTTATAGGTTGTAATAGGTATTCATATGTTTAAACTAGCACATAATAGACTGACCTTATTATCAACCTTAATAAAACTATATCCCATTTACTTTATTAACATTCTTAACTCTAATTCAAACTAGTAAATTAAGTCATGAGTTCTAAATTGTAAATTAACATTTGCTAACTAAACTCATTTACTTATCTAGTAACAAATTTTTCTATCCCTATGTCCTAAATGTCATCTACACTCTGGGCCATAATCATCAAAGCATTTACATCAAAATTTAGATTTTAGTCAAGAATTATATTTTTTTATTGCATATATGTACATGTGTGCACTTAGTTATCATTTAATCAAGAAATTTTATTTTATTTTTATTGCATATACATGTACATGTACGAATATTTATTTTTCACATTTGCATGAGCACGTTACAATGTACATTAGATATGGTCTCTAAGATAATTTATTTTAAAATACATATGTATGTTACATGATTGTTCATTTAGCACCATACATTTAATGTTGTGTATTTATATGTACATGTGTTTTAAATTAAATTTAACTTTTAATTATTTTATTTTAAATAGACTTGTATGTTTATATTTGTATATATATTGCATGTGCAGATCTCTAGATATTTATCACTCAGATTGTAGCTTCACATTCATATTCTCATTTTATTTTCATATATACACAATGGTATGTGGTTCTGCAGATCATGCTCCTACATCCTCAGGGGATGCCAGTGTTCATGGTGGGGGTTAGATTGCTAAGTCTGGTACAACATGTAGAGCGACCTCCACCCATGATAGACAACAGTTATTTAGAGATACAGTGGCAAGATTATCTCATGCTATGTAGGTTTTGGATAGCTCGCTTTCCTCTTCTACCACCCTCCCTAATAGGGAGAAGGTTATAGCGATGCGAGAGGAGTTATTTTGTATGATTCAGAGAGTTGAATCATACAACCCTTTTGATGATATGAGCATTTAGACATTTTATTCTTCTTTATCTCGCAGTGTCACTGGCACTGTAAAGTACACACAAATTGATACTGAGGTTTCCTCGAGCATGGTGAAAACCATGTTTCCATCTTATGCACATCGTCACATAGTCAGAGGCTACTCTGCGACAAAGTGTACTGATCCACTTCTTGCACCATTAATGTATCCTCACTGGTTGGCTACTCATCATAGATGGCCACAGAAGGATGAGTTCCCCCTATATTTCTGCAAACAATTGTTTGCAAAATTTCATTTACACTATGATGTTGACTATATAGATTATCCACAGCATGTTGGGCAGGGTCAGGGGAGACTTTCTGATAGATTTAGACCCGCAGACACTCTTGCACGCATTAACAAACCGGCAATGGTGGGTCCAAACCTTTTGGTTATGCTGAGAGGTCCATAGATGGCTACTGCAGGATGACACAATTAGGACACAAATTTTTTTGAGCATCGCCACCGTCGCCACACAGCTACATGAGATTTCTTTTGATTGATGTAGTTGATATATACTATGGTCTTGAGGTACTGCTCCCACAGCTACATCATCCAGCACACCTGTTGATGATGATTATGGAGTTGCAGACATACCTTCTCCTATAAAAATTTCTATAGTCTTAGAGGTGGATGCATTGCATCGTTTGGCATCATATTTAGCATCTAATCTTTTAGATGCATATCAAGCATTATTTACACTCTCAAGGATTCCACTTCATAACATGAGCTCTCAGATTAGACATATTTTGTCACGTACAACAGTCCCAGAGGATTCACAGAGGCAGGAGGACATTCCTGCACATTCTACTACTCCTACTACTACACAGGCCCAGGCTACAGCACCAGCCCCAGCTACTCAAGATCCTACAGCACCCCCCCCTACTCAAGATCTCAGTGGCACCATACAGCCTGGTCTATTTACTTCCATGCTTTCAGATCAGGGCCGCACTATTGACTTGGATGCTGATACTATTTTTTCATTACATGATTCAGATATCAATCAGATTAGTAGAGCATTACATAATGCTATGTTAAATATCTCTATATGTTTAGATTTATTTTTATTATAGTAAATAATATTTCTTTATGTTTAAATTAATGTATATGTGTGTGTTTGTATATGTGTTATAGGGTTTGACTGATAGTATGTTACGTTTTGTTGATCTGCATACAGTGCCGACAGATCCTACACATCGTGAGTCCTAGGTATACATTAAAATTTATATATATATATATATATATATATATATATATATATATATATATATATGATTTATATACATGTAGATCTTGATATAATTTGTCTGTACACATAATAAAATGGCTCACTTGTTATCATTTGACACAGGGTTCAGATGCAGCTGATAGACCCTTTTGGGGACAAGGCCCAGGATCAGGAGGGGGGATGTAGCTGATTAGATCATATGTGGCCTTTTATTTTACTACACACATGTTATGTCTAGATACATATTTATATGGACGGTTTGATGTTTTATATGTTATTTTAAAATACATGGTTTATATGGACACTTTGATGTTTTATATGTTATTTCTAGATACGTGTTTATATCATGGACACTAAATGATGTTTTATATGTTATTTCGTGATACATTCTTATATGGAGATTTTGATGTTTTATATATGTTATTTCCAGACATTTGATCTACATGATCTATTTTTATACATTTAATATAGGTACATTATATTCTCCAGATATATGTACATGTATGTTATTGATCTTTTAATGTAGACGTCTATTTTATTGATCTTTTGATGTCTTCATCTTTTATGTAACTTATGTATGTGTTATGCACATGTTTCTATATATGTTATTCATATTTTCAATATTCAAGTTTACATGTATATGTATAGTTATTCATCTTAATGCCTTAATCTAAGTGTAATTAACTATATAATTTTAATGGTCAATGTACATAACAATATAACATATATTTAATGACATGTCTTAATTAACTGTATTTAGTCTAATTATATTTAATGTAGATCATGTATTAACTATATTTAAGGGCATGCCTTAATTAACTATAATTAACTATATTTAACCTAATTAACTATAACTAACTATATTTAATCCTATTAACTATATTTAATCTAATTATATTTAATATCTTACTAATTAACTATATTTAATGACTTAATTAGTTACTCTATTTAATGACATGTCTTAATTAACTATAATTAACTATATTTAACCTAATTAACTATAACTAACTATATTTAATCTAATTATATTTAATGTCTTAATAATTAACTCTATTTTATGACTTAATTAGCTATATTTAATCTTTAAATTAACTATATTTAATCTAATTATATTTAATGTTTTAATAATTAACTCTATTTAATAACTTAATTAACTATATTTAATGACATACATTCTTAATTAACTATAATTAACAACATTTAATTAATAAAATATAATGTACATGTAATTATATGTAACATAGTTCATATAGCATATACATGTAATCTTAACATAACGATTATATACAAACATAAAGAATGTATCATATAAGAACATATAAAGATTATATGTACACATACAAATACATAAAAATACTAAAAAGGTTGTCTTAAGGGGAGGTCCTAAGAGACCTGGTCTTAAATGAGATATCCATGTCGAATTTAAATAAAAATAACAATACATGTCTAATTTTGCATATGCAAGATAAATGATCCAATGTACAAAAAATTATATAAAACAAATATCCTATCAATATTAAATATGAAAGTATAAGAGCTATACAGGCATAACTCAACTAGAGCTCCACAATAAGTACATAGGTAAACTAGAGCTCCACAAACAATGTATTGTTAGGATCCTCTCTACTTTTTATTATCTCTAGAAGTTTTTCATGTTCTTCAATAGGAAATTTCCACTTTTGATTTCCACGACATCCTTTTCTTTGTACTGCTTCAAATTGTAATTTGGTTGCTATAACATGGTTGCTATAGTGTAAAACCTTTTCTCCAAGCTTGTATTCAATAAATTCAATACCACTACCAGTTACCCTTGTTTGTTGATAATATGTTCCTTCAATAACAACTGATCCAATTCGATATGACTGTTCATCAGCATCTATAGTTCCTTCTAGCAACTTGTGTTTTTCTTTTGTGCATCTTAAAAGATAATAGTCCACATTTTTTGCATTATCTGGTAAGGCTTGAACTGCAAAAATATCTCCTGCATGTATATAAAAAGAGAAATATAAATTAATTTTTAAAAAAATATACATGTATATTAATTTATATATATGTATATATGCACACAAACCTACCACAACTAAATCAGAAATGCACTCATAATCAGCTGAATATACAGGATCATGAATGTCAATGTCAATGTCAACATCTTCAAAAGGAGGCTTTCTAACTATCTCCTTCAAATCCCAATGTGAAACATATCCATTCTCAATATTTTCACATGCACTCACTACATTGTCCTTAATGCAATCATCACAAAAACATGTTTTCTCTCTTACTTTAAGTATTGGAGGTTTATGGTTTCCTATAGTCATCACTTGACGTAAACTTCTAATTCTAGGAATCGTTTGACAATTGTAAGGATTAGATCGATCTATATCTGTTACAAATACAAAAGCTAATTGTCATATTTCAAAATAAATATTTAATTAAAAACTCAACTTGATTTGAAAAGACATTAAAAATAAATATAATTTAGTTCACCTTTCACCTCCCAAAAGTAACGCTTATTCTATTTAGTATCTCGAGTAGCAAAATGAACTTTGCACCATTCAACAATATGATTTGCGCTCTCTATCCTATTCCCTGTATGTACATAAAATATGCATGTATATATAAAATTTAAAACATATGCTATTAGAGTATTAAACATGTACATTTAAAATATGCATATATTTACCTGCAAGTTCATGTTGTCAAAGTGCACGTTTTATACATGCTCCTGCTCCATCATGCTCCCCTTTTTCGTGTCCACTTTCAAAGAAATTCCATAAAAACTTAACATTGGTTCTAGCATGTTGCATTGCTAACCAATTAAATGCTTTTGCAGATTTGAATTGTCCTATGAACATGAAACATGATAAGTATCTACAATTATCCAAGTACATATATTAAATAGAAATAGACATGTCCAAATAAATACAAGTTAAAATAAAGTTAAATAAATGTGTAATTATTTGGTGTATACTAACCTGCACATCCATCAGACCAAATCCAGTGCTCTGAAACATTTATTCCACAATTTCAGAGATCTTCAGAGAACATTGCAAAACAATGAGCCACATAACTCCTGTCATGAACTTTATCATCGCTAATATAGAAATGAACCTCTTTGATGATGATGCGTTCATTTTCATCCAATATTTCTATCTGATCCACCTCAAATTGTGCATGTCTATAGGTCACTTGCACAAATATTGCAACTTGTTCAGAATGATAATATTGGCTTTGGAGCTCTGTATGAGGTGAAAATGTATAATTCTCAAAAAAATCTACAATTGAAAGTATACAACCAGGTGGAAAACAATTTTTGGAATCACGAAACTGTTTAGCTTGCCATCGTGCACCATGACAATGTTGGATATGTGGATATATCAATGGACAGAACTTGGCCATGAACTCATCATAATGCAATTCACTCTCCTTCAATACAATTTTTCTAGATTCATCCCCTCTATTATTTTGGTATGTCTCACATTCATATCTCATCCATGAAACTGGTGTGGATTCATTAATATTCTCAACTTGCATAATTTGAGAAAATTTGTGTAAATCTGCACAAACTTCACACTGATTTTTGATGCATTGCACTTTGAATTCATCTGAATCTTCTAATTTATCACAAATTGTGTTGTACTGCTAGGGATGACCAAATTAGGATCAAGTATTTCCATAACTTTTTAAAATGATTGCAAGTGTAGACCAAATTCAACATGATTTCTACAACAACAAGTTTCTCTTATCTTATTTATGCGTACAAAGGAAGGACGTAAACTCTCAAACATTCTTTGACATATTTTGACATTTGAAAATTCTTGTTTGAATGCTTCAAAAAGTTCACTTTGAATTATATCTATAAAATGTTTTGGATGTTCAATTTTGTCCCCTGTTTCTTGATCTTTAATTTGTATAGTATCACGCCTGTTGGAAGAAACACGAGAATATGTGGTCCAAAATTCAATAACTTGTCTTTTTACTTCTTCAAAAATCCTGTCTTTTCGAGGAACTATACAAATAGTCACCTAGTTATTCTCAATGTTATCATCTAGCATATTTCTCCTCTTGATGTATCTCTGGACAGTTCTTCTAGATATATGTAGTACATCAGAAATTGCACATACCTATTTTCTATGTGTCAATTTTTTACTAGATATAGTAGTCATCAATGCTCTACGTGCATTACTCAAATCACCTCCTCGAGTTGTGTTGTCAATTTTGTAATAAGCATTTTTCAAATTTTCAACTATTATTTTATTAATATTATGAGCATGGCTTTTCCTGTTATCAACACCCAACGACTCTAAGACAGGTCTCATATCTCTTCTCCTAAATAACTTGACAAATAATTGTGCCTATCCAAATATACTTTTATCCTTGAAATATTCATCCCACATGTTCTGACAATGCTTTTTGATAGTGTTATCATTTATCATATCTTTAGATGGAATTTGGTTAAAAAGTAGTTCTTCATCCAAATCCATCAAATCTTTTATGCTTTCTAATTTGTCTCTATCAATAGAACCGCCAATTTCTTCCTCTTCATTACTTTCATTTTATTCATGAATCTCATCATGTTCAAGAATTTCAGTAGGTTGGTTTTGAGCATGTTTTGTATGGCCTTTCATTTTGTCATCTCTTTTTCTATCATATTTCCTTGATCTTTTCCTTTTTCTACCCATTGAATAATTCAACCTATAGAAAAAAAAATTAAAAATTAGATTTTACTAAATATCAGCTAATGGTTCAATATATAATACATAAAAATAAAAATAATTAGAAGAGAAAAAAAGCACCTTCAAATTATTCGATCTTTTGTAATATTGATTAAATCCGCAAAACAGTTGTTGAAAATTGCTTCAAAATTAATTGTTTTTTGCAAATCTTCTTTCAATTTTTGTTGTCCCTATATATTTAATTATTTTAAAAAGACAAAACAATATTTTTTTATATCAAAAAGTCACACTAACCGCTAGCGGTTTCTCAAGCCGACTAGGGGTTTTGGCCGTAACTGTTCCGACCGAAACAGTTCCGACCGTAACTGTCTATGTGGCAGCCAAATAATAAAAAAGTAGAACTTCCGTAAACATCTCACTTTGAAGGCGAATTTGACCTACTAAATTGAAGTATTTTTTAAAACTAAAAATATGCTTTAGTAGTTCTCGGAGTCACGATTATGATTGTATAATTTTTTTTAAAGTTTTGATTATGAATAATATGTTATAATTTCAAAATATTACAAGTAGGTATCTTAAGATTCAGGAAGATGTCTATTCAAAAATAAGAAAAAAATAGTAAATCATGTTAATATATTTTTTTTTTTAATGGTGCACTAGAGGAGAGAGTCTTCTTCAAGAATATGTAATTTTAAAAAAAAAATATGTAGATTTGATGAAAAATGTTTGACGGGAGAAAAAAACTATCTATTTCTAATAACTTTGAATTGGACCAGCTATAACATCAAAAATATTAGCCGGATTTTAATTTTTATTTTTTGGTGCACCAGGTATACATGTTAACTCTAACATATTCCAAAATCAAACCAAAATATGAAGATTTGCATATATTTGTTTGACGGGCAAAAAACTCTATATTTTTAGTATTTTTAAAAAACTAAAAAATACACTTTAAAAATTCAAAAATAAATAAAATTTTCACTCATTTTTAAAAAAAAAATTATAGACATAAACTTCATCCAATTTTACACATTTCATTAGTTTACATCATCTTCAAATTCTAAGCACAAATGCCACTTTTATTTCATTAAATTTGAAGACTTTAAATTCTGATATCACTTCTCCTTTATAATCTCAAGTCCCAAACAGGCTATCAAAATCACATAGCATAAATACTCTCTAAGTCCAAGAATCCTAAAAGCATACGAACTTAAAGGTTCCAACACATAAATCGACATCTAATCCTAGAGGCACACAAAGACTTGTAGGAAACCTACTATGCAAGTGGGAAACTATCATCACATATATCATGTAGAAGTTACCCTAGCAATTAGCTTACAACTCCATGGTTCCCTACTGATCCTTATGCGGCCACTAGTATCCTCTTATACTGACAAAGCATACTATGGAATGCAAGGTCACAACCAACCATTCTCTCTACTCCCATCCTAGTCTGTACTAGCACTTGAGGCATGGGTGAGAACAAAAAAATTATCTTTTTAGGTTCATTAAGTCAGTATTAGGCGAGAATGTTTTAACTTATTTAAACAACTTACAATGAGTTACCCTAGCAGCCTCTTAGGGCCTCGGCCCCCATTGTAAGCCACTTCCTGACACTACAAGCATATTACCTACCCTAAGCTCATGGAATCATAAATCACCCCAGTCCTATACAAGCGACTAGAAAGAAATACCAAAAATAATCCACAACAAGAACATCAAATATCCATAATAAAAGCATGAAATCTCCATGAGTAACTAAAAAGCATCCATAGATAATCATGACCGCAAAAATTCTCTATTGGCAACTAAAGGTATCACTGATAATCAAAAGTATCCATTGGTTCTCAATAATGAAAATATATCTCAAAATCATACTAATCGAAGACTCCAAAATGGTTGAGTCAAAGCATGTCATAACATGACATCATAAATCAACATTTCAGTCCCATCATGGAAACTAAAAAGTAATCTAAGGATAACTGATCGATGACTCAAAGTGGTTAAGTTAAGTGTCTCATACATAAGAATCTTAGCTTCACACATGAAGACTAGAAAGCAATAACAATCACTAAGTACAAACACTTCATAGAGCATTCCATCAAATAACCATGGTTGGGTTTATTAAGATCAGAATTAAGACATCATCATGACATAATAATCATAAGACCTGAGCCTTTGGTAGACATCCTATAATTTGTCAACATTAGTCAACCCAAAAACCCAAAATAGAAGCATAGAGAATACACAATGCAAGCACATGTTTTGGTTTTGCTAAAATTACATAGTAAAATAAAGTGTTTTCATTTTGAAATTTAGTTGGAGAAACATTTTGTACATTTTTCCTAACTCATGTTTTGATTAGATTTTCCCATAACTCTAGAATTGAATTTTTTCCAAATTATTGTAAAGATTTTTTTTTTATATAAACGTTATTGGAAAATGTCCCCCCCCACAAATTCTTTTCATTATCCTCTTTTCTTCATAATACACATCAATTAAAATAATTAAATTGAACCTATTTACACAATATTATTATAAAATAATTTTTCATCTTTAAAGAATAATCCATTAATTCAAATCATTTAATAAATATTTATTATTAATAACATATATACATACATACATACATACATACATACATACATACATACATACATATACATACATACATACATATACATACATACATACATAAATAGATATATACATACTTATTAACATTTAATAATAACAATAAAAACAATTAGACTACAATAACATTGATATATGAAATAACCATTGATATCGATTATCAAACAAAACATGGAAAGCGATTTAAAATCACTGTCAGGCTTATGCAAACCGTGCGGCCCTATCGCATTGTAGGTACACTACGACTATGCAGGTACACTACAATGCGCAGTGCCATTGATGGTAGCTCTGATAGTTGAGGTAATGAAAAGGGGTCGGGTGAGGTGAGACCCCCCCCCTCACAAACATATTATATTTGTTTAAAAATTTTAAATAACATTTTTTTGTAAACGTATTTCACGTGGCACGAAAATTTGATTATAAATGTTTGCCACTGTGATATATCATCCAACTTTCTATATATATATATATATATATATATATATACAAATGTATGTATATATATAGATGTATATATGTATATATATGTGTGTGTATATATATATGTGTATATATATATGCAAATTTTATGCCACAGCATTAAAATATATATATATGTATGTATGTATGTATGTATGTATGTATGTATGTATGTATGTAGATTTGAAAAGATAAATAAACATTTATAGAACATATACACAATTTTAAAAAAAACTTCCAATTTTAAGAATTTTCCTATAAACTATTTGTTTCTCTAAATTTACCCAATAGGTTTCACTATAAATTTTAACCCTAGCTCCATAATTTTATTAGATCTATGCATGAGGGGTTTTCTCACATAAGAATTAAACATCCATGACAAGAATAAAATAATTGGAACATTCACACATAGAATCCTCAGAAAGTTTTCAGAAGAAACGAAGAAGACAGGAAGTGCCAGAATCAAAAATAACATGGGAAAAATCACAAGAGTCTACCTAGATTTTGATGCTAATTCGCTTCTCCTCAGAAACTGCAAAGCAAGCTCCTTCCTTCGCCCACGTTCCTGAGTCCTCCAACACTCTCCAAAATGCTCTCCTAAGCCTCTAGGAGTGCCCGAATATAAAGGCCTCTTAGGAAGCACCTAGAATGTCTCTAGAAACAACTAGAAGGTGTAGACAACTAAGCATGAGCTTTTCCAGCCTTCTAGATGAGTCATAAGGTTGTAGACACCATGTGCTTAATTTGTGCACTAACTCCTATGCAAGCTTATAACTTTTATTTTATTTTTTACAACTTCTATTTTAATTTTTATAACTTTTATTATTATTATTTATTTATTACTTTATTATTATTTTATTATTATTATTAATTTTAAATTTCTAATCTCTTTTATTTAATTCTTTTCTTAATTAATTCACATTTATTTAATTATAATCAAAATATCAAAGATTGTGATATTACAAATAATTAATTTACTAATTAAATCTATTCATTAAGGTTTAATTAACAAAAAATTCACCATAGACTTCCAAGATAAAATACGAAAACCCATCATAGAACAATCCATACAAAATCAGTCTAAAGTGTTAAAAATCATGAATTATGTCATCTGACACATTTAGAGGGTAAAATATCTAGATACTTGTCCTATCTTTATAAGACAATGGTTTTAAAGGTTTTGGATTTGGACTTGATAATTTATCTCCCTTCTCTTATCATTGAGATAGTGTAATAGGGTACGCTCATCCTAGCAATTCAGAGAAGTTGATACCTGGTACTTGCAACTTGCATAAAAACCATGCATGGACATACTATATATATATATATATATATATATATATATATATATATATATATATATATATATATATATATATATAGATATAATATGCTAAACTAAACAAGCAATGGCAGGAAGTGGTGCGTCATGTAGATCTTGACTAGCAGGTGACTACAACTCCCTTCCTTTACCATATCAGAAATGCCATACAAAAAGAACAAACATGCACACCATACACATGCAAGTATGGGGTAAGTACCCATAATAAAACACATGTGATAATAAACCATCCAACTAATCATCACCAATAACTGAAAAAAATGTAATGATCATCATGCATACATGAAATGTAAAGTCTAAATCATCTCATCAAATATCAACTGAATCCATAACATACTATCTGATAGTCCCAAACAATACCACTAATCCATCAACATAAAACTAGTCTAACATAGTCTAATAATAATAGCAACAATGTGTCCACAAAGATGTGAACGAGGGCAGGCACTACAATAATATTGTATTCTTCAGCTCATGATGAAGTGTGGACTCCTCCTTTGGTTGGCGGTCCAATATTGCCTGGTGCATTGGTTACAACAAGGACCATGCAAACATCCTCATCTATGCCCATAGAACTAGTAAAACCTTGTTTTTTTATATTTTGTAATGATCACTAAATCAAGGACCAATTCAACATGTATGTCTCCCATAAAAGCTATTTTATGTAAAAAGATGCTTTACTAGGAGATATATAGGATGGTAAAATTTTGTTGTATATTAGTAAGATGTTGCACTTGTGATATTTTAAAATATAGATATAGCTAATTTTCTTTCCTCAATTTAATTAAATGATAACTTGTGACATATTTGAGTAATAAAATGAACCAAACTATGAAAAAGGGTAAGATACATTCAATCTTTTAGTTATCATTAAGATAAACAATAAATAGAATGTTTGATGAATCTCATTGATCAAACTAACTTTGATCTTGGCAAGAAAGAGATTAATGAAAGTGAAAAATTAGTGTTCTCTCAAAAGAGGATATAATCCAAGTAGGCATATGTTAAAAAAAAAAAGACAGGAAGAAGTAATAGCAGCAATAAAAATTATCCAAAGAAATAACAAGACTTATGATTCCAATCTTTGTATAAAATGATAGACTCCTAAAATCTATAAACTTTGTAAGTAGGTGTATGCCTCTAAGAATTAAATATTGCAATTTACTTTAGGTTGTTTATTTTTTGGTAAAAAGGGATCTTCCCTATGATTTTTAAATAGGTATATGCTCCTATAGTTGGTTATCTATAACATTTTGAGTGGACAAATGTCTCTCTGTAAGATAGGAGGCTTTCCTCACTCTATTCTTTCCTAATGGAGACAAATTTTGAACAAAGAAAAATATAAATTTTTAAAATGATTATTAATTAAATATTAGGGCTAAGTTCTTTTGCTAATTAAAAAATATATTAATAAAATGATTTAGAATTAAAATTAATTTTAATATATTTTATTATTATTTATCATTTCATAAAAGTACTAATCTAATGAAATAAAAATATGACAATATTTAAATTTGATGGGTTAAGATCAATGGTGTTCTAAAGAGGGTTTCATAAAATATTAGATAAAAGATAAGTCTCTAATAAAGGGTTGAGTAGGCGGGTCATTTTTAGCAACCTAAAAAGTCAAAAAATTATTTTAAAAATACACCAATGATCCTCTTAATAAACAATGCTTAAGTCCCTTTATTTTTACTTTTATTAATGGCTCTAATGGCTCTAATTTTTTTCACTTAATTGTTTTCAAAATGTGGGGGATGGGTGACATATGTTCAAAGGAAAAGATCTAGATAACTAGTTTAATTCTATCCTACTATTTTGACTTAATTTGGCCAATAAATTAGGGGCACCAACCACTCTAAATATTATATCATGGTTATCTCTCAACCTAGTGAGATTACTTATCTTCTTCCTCCTAAAGAAGGAAACATCTCAATGTTGATTGATGTTGAACTAAAAAAAAAAATCTCCAACAAAATTGAGTTGAATCATTATGCTCATGATCACCACTATAAATTTCATTCTAGATTTATTGTGCTTCCTAAAACCTCTCTTCCCTTAAAAAAAATCTCTAACCACTTATTTAAACCTAAAGCTACTGGACAGAATTTGTTAACATTGGTAATGGCATATACAATTGATAAAATAATGATAGTTGTTGATGGAATTATGTATAGGTTAATGTAGGTCATATGCTTTGAATTCTTTGGCCTGTCAAATACTCTTGCTTCAAATATACTCCAAACTTATGGGTCATATGGATGCTTTTGTGATGCATTTACTTGTTAGAATTTCCTTGAATAGCACAATCACTCATCTACATTTTATTGAAAGCAAGAAGCTCAAGCAGCTAAGGCATTCTACTTCATACAACATCCTTATGCATAGGAGCTTTAAGGTTCGAAGTATGTTTGCTATTGTGCTATAGATGATTATGTGGTTAAATCTTACAAGTAAAATACACACTCAATTCTATAAGATTATAGTTGCCAATTCGAACTACTTTACCAATGTTCTAGATTTTGTAGCCCATTGATTATTCTTCTCTTTCATGCTAGGCTAGATGTTATCTCCATTCATGATAATGAATATTCATTTTAGCAACTTTTAGTTCCTTGGTATTGTGAATCTCTTAAAACTCTAGAGACAATTTTTCTCATATTAGCTATTATTATTGGGAATTCAATTTAAGTTATAATGAGGTTGCTAAAGATCTTGAACTTTGAATGCCATCAATGGTGAGTAAGCTTCCTTATTAATCTCTTTTTGTAGTTTCTTCATGCTATACAATGTGGTAGTCTTGACATTGATTTTTTTTGCCAACTATTGTATCTTTTAGCAATTCTAGTTTTGTATACCTGTTTATAAGTGCTAATCAAAGAGATGTTAATAGCAATTGATGAGTATGAAATATGGGTATTCTATCTTTCTAATAGCATCAATACAATTTGTTTAAGTTAGAACCATAATTCCTATAGTGATAGGGAAAATATTGTTTGCTAGGATTTTGGATGTGATTCAGTATAATGGTATAGTATGGCATTTATCTGATGGCATAGAAATTAAATAAAGGGGCAATAGATGTAGACTTTAAATTCCATGGAAGTGGCGTACAGAATAGTGAGGTGTGAAATTGGTGGCAGGTTGGTGAATAGAAGTAGCTTCAAATGTTGCATTATCTTGATTGTATTGCTTGCAGATTGGTATTTATGGTTACTAAAGGGCCTCTTCTATACAAGGTGGCTCTGAATAGAGGCCTATGGTCAATGGAGCACAAGAAAATAGGAAAGACTTATGATCATTGGAGCACAAGAAAGAAAAGATTCCTCTTGTTTTGTAGATGACATTTGGATTATATAGATGTCTAAATTTAGTACTACTATTTATTTGTAGCTAATAAAATAGGAGTACATAGGTGTCAACATTGTTAATTTTAGAGGATTGAATTTATGGAGCTTTAATTGGCTCATCATCTATTATATATTCTAAGATTCTAGTACTATAAGTGATTTATAGCTAGTGTGATAGTTCAAGTTGTAAAGCATAGTGAAATAGGTTATTTGTACCTTAAGGTTACATTTTACTACATTTTTCTTGAGGTTTATGGTATAACAACATCAAAAAAAAAATTATATAGAAATTACTTGATTTCACAAAATTAGGAGAATTTTTTAAAATCCAACAAGTTTAATGGTTTATTTTACACAATTATTTCAATAATTGATATGTAACATTTCATGTAGATAAGATGAATGAAAGTAGTACCTGGCAAGATGGATGTGGTATATGATCATTTTATAATCTAGGTCTATTTCTTTGAGCACTCATAAATTTGTCTGCAAAACTATGCTCATCTTCAATAATTGTGTAATGTTTTTCACAAATTCAATAATCAATTGGTACCCTATTTAGCATCCACCTAGTTAGATGCAATTTTGACCAATTTTAATAGATTTTAGTATCTCTTAATTATGCCATCTTACCCAAAACATTTCTTCATGTTTTTAGAACCTAGAGCACTCTACTAAAATCCTACATATTTTTTGACAAGACTACATGGCACTTAACTATTTTTACTTAATTTAGTGTCATAACATATGTTCCTCTTTTAAACTAACCCTTTTCTACTTTGTTATAAGGTTAACTATGATTATATCATAACACTAACCCTTTGATTTGATTATTGTGGCAGCCATAGTTCTCTAAGATGCAAGTGTGGTATTGCATAGTTGAATTAGTTGGTCTTGTTTATCTATATTTGTGTACCTTGATCATCATTGAAGGCCAAGTTGATTTGTTTGAGTTGCAACTAAATTTGCCTATTTCTGATAGTAGACACATTTTTTATGTTAAGTGCATTTATGGAGTGAATTGTAGTGTTAGCTAATTGTCAGTAATCCTTTTTTTATAAATGTTCTATGAATGTTAGAGGTTGGGTCACTTTCCCTATGTGTTTAATCAAGTGCATTTATATGCACATGTGATTGGTTACATTCAAAATATTTCCTCAACTTAAACCCGGGGCATCATTGTTGTACCAATCTATTATTACCACATTGCCATGTACGTCGAATGGTACTAAATCATTACCGATCTTAACTTTGAAGCTTTATAATAATTTTTGGTGAAGTGTAGCTCTTGATTTTTGCATGGACTATTTTATTTCTCTTTTTGGTCAAGTGTAGCTTTATATTCTTATGTGTGTAAAATTACTATATTACAATATAGTATATTATACTATGGTTTGGCATGCATGTATTATTATGCTACATAGCTTATTGTGTATTTGTGTACACATGAATAAGAGTTACCAATAGAGAGCAGTACTGCTAAAGCTTATCCATTTCCTAGAGTAGTCCATGTGACTAGTACTAGTTCATATGAAGGGGCATTGTTCTTGAATAAGAAAACTATGTTTCTATTAAAAGAACAAAAGATTCCAGGTGCTTTAAAATTGTTATTATTTAAAGCGTAAATTTAGTTTACTTTTACATTACTCATCTTGGACTAATAAATCCTTTATGTTTTTTAGGTAATAATTCTTTCTTTGAACATCTTTTTCATATGACATTGAGACTATTTGGACCCACCATATGTAAAAGGTACATAGTTTCATATCATTGCTACATAATTTTTATTTTCTTTCATTTATTGTAATATATTAAAGTTATTGATCTAACAATCTATTTGTTTTTAAAAAGGTGGAATTTACAAGCTGTGGAATTAAAAAATTAGCTTATTGCATCTTTTGAGGAGAAATTTGGAAAAAAACATTTTTGACACTGGCCTACTTCTCAAAAGAGCAGCAAAGAATATAAAGACTATGAGGGATCAATGTAGAAGGGATCTTAAGGATAACCCAAAGTATGACCATCCTCCTATAATTACACCAATGGAGTAGAATGAAATAATAGAAGATGCAAAGGAGAAAATGCTATGTGAAGATAGAGTAAATGAAGCAGCACAGGGAAAAAAGAGGTCATGATAGTATTAAATATATTGTAATTATGCACTAATTATTGATAATTGTAAATATATAATCTAAGATGTTTGAAGTTGTTCATAGATTGTAGGACACATTTGTGGCTACAAAAGTCAGACTAGAAAATTTTTGCCAACACAAACTTGGCTCTGGTGGCTATATGAATCTCCAATCTCGACTTGTAAATAGGAGCAATGAAATTTCATATTTATTTTTAATATAATGTTGCAAAATATATGTTTTTAATGAAACCATATATTGAAAATTGACGATATTAAGACAAAAATACAAGGCACAAAATTCAATGTGGGGGTCATAGATGAAGATAGAAAAATTACCTTGAAGGAAGGCTATAAAGTCATGGTTGCATGCCTATGTGAAAAATCTATAAGCCTTTGCCAACAATCCAGTGCACCAAATGATATCTCATGGGTAAATTGGTTAGATGAAAAGTATATGAAATTGAATAGTTGGGAAGATTCTTTTTTGGTATTACCTTTGAATGTAAATTGCCTGCATAACAATGTGCATAACATTTTACTAAAACCTTCATATCCTACCACAAAACCTGCTCATGATGAAGGCCATGATATTCATTATAGTGGTGGAGGTATTAATTTTCTATTGGAAATTAACTATGCAATTATGAATACAATTTAACATCTTCAATTGCAATTTGATGCGTATCCTTTTTTTGAATATTTTAGAGCATGTTGAACATCATGCTGAAGGAGTGGAGTGTGTTCCATGTGTTCAACATGTTGGCATGGTGATGGATCAAAATACTAATGTTCATGAAGTGGCATTGTCAGGTAATAAAAATGCATGTTTATGAAAAGGGTGAAAATAGTTCATCATTTGGTTTTAGTAATAAAAATGCATGTTTATGAAAAGGGTGAAAATAGTTCATCATTTGCTTTCATTAGTTTGATGTCTTCATGGTCCTCTAATGTTGTTTATGAAGGAAATAGAGATCAACAACATAGGTACACATCCAACTAGAAATAAAGAATACATAGTTGCAAACTAACTTGGCTTTTATTAGTTCATGTATCAGGTTTCTCATAGGATGTATCAAAAGGTAAAAAAATAGAATTGGTTCTTTGTTGAAGAGATATCAGTATTTGCACAACATAAAACCCTATCTCAATACAGATATCATGCCAATTCTTCTTTCAATGATATGAAACCAAAGCTTTCTTATCTTTCATTTCAGTTACGGTGTTTTTCCAATTCAAATAGGTACATATCAATCAGAGTTCAATTTCTAAGCTTATTTTGTTAAATGTTAGATAATGTATCATAGATTTCTTTTAATTTGATTATGTAAAGTTTTTATTATCAATATTTTAGGTGATTCATTATTATTATGCAAGAAAATATAAGTGATTATGGATCATGATTATAAATTGATATAATGATAAAAGCTTTATATAATTAATTAATTTTTTTAATGTTTATTATACAATATCATAAAGTAAAGATTTATAATTTCAAAGTATAATAAAAATCATTTTCAATTAATCATAATATTTGTTACAAATATCTTCTAATAATGAACCATCAACCATGATGAATTCAAGAATTTGTACAAATCTTTTGCATAGTAGAGTGCCATTTTCAAAGAACCATGAAAATAATGAAGGTAAATAAATCTAAGTGGGAAACATGCCCTACATCTAGGCCAAGCAAGTTCAAGTATGTTTTCTTTTCTATTCTTTTCTATACCCTTCTCATCAAAATTTTGTTTGGGTAATTCAGATTGATATATTAGTGATTTAGGTAGTAGTTGGGGTTTGGATTATGGTTTAGTTTGGGTTGAGTTTAGATTATGGTTCATTTTGATTTCCAAATTCGAGGTTAATATTTCTTTATTAGAGGATGTCTAGAGATTTAGTTTAATTAGAGAGTGTGTGATGTCTAAGTTGTCTGTGACATATCAATTATTATTAGTAAGATCATTGGTCACATATTACCAACTAGTTCTTGTGATCTATTAAAAATTTGAAATATCTCTTTTTGATTATATGATGTCACCATATTGCTTACCAGATACCAAAACATTCTTGTCAGTACATGTATTGATTAGTAACATCTTAGTTGAATGCATTACTAAAAACATGATAATCTTATAAGAATTACTTAAGTAATAGTAGTATATGATAATACATGGATGATGCATAGGTAAAACACAACTAAAGCAAGCACAATAAGAACCAACACCAACAAGAGATAGATAATAAAATTCTTCTATTTAATTTATCAAATGAATAATACATACACTGGCTCTCTTACATATTTCTTCTCTTTGTAACTTCATATCCAAAAACTTTGCTCTCAAGCTTGACCTAAACCTAAACCTAAAACTCTATTTATACTTGCTAAGATAATCTATGAAATCTTCTAGATTATTACAAAATAGTAAAAACAATTTATATAAAATTCTAGATCAGTATAGAATGGGGAAGAATGACCCCATAATGATCTGTACAAATCCCAAGAAAATTATCTTATCTTAATGACGAAATCAAGATAAGATCTATACAAATCCCAAGAAAATTATCTTATCCTAATGACAAAATTAGAATAGATTTCTCAAGTTGGCTCATGCATAAAACTTGACCTAAATACTTTATGTGGGTGCTCCTGCACCATACTCCTAGGGACAATAAAATCCAAGTCTCTTGGATTGGCCTTCTTCTTTCATGCCTTCCAATTCTTTGATATTTGCTATTTTCACTCTTGACCAATATCCAAATCAACTGCCATATGTGCATTAAATTTTTCCATATTTATATAGAACTCTTGCAAACCTACAATGAATGGATTAGATGGAATCTCATTAAAGATGACTTCACCAATTTGGGTTACCATAGGAACCACTGCATCCTTTACTATGATTTCTTTATGCTGCAATATGTCCATGTTTGGAGACAAATTTGTCACTATGGGAACCTCCACTATCCTCTTAGCTTTATCACAAGTCTTCTTCCTTGTTGCTAGTATCCTTTTGATAGGCCATACCACTTTGTTTCTTAACTTTAAATGCCATCTCTTGGTTCCATCAAGAACCATTGCATCTATCTCTTTTCCATCTTTATGAACCCTTTCATCACAAGGCTCAATAATTACCACTTCAACCTGTTTCCTATCTTCAAGAACGTCTATATCATAAGTCTCATAAAAAACATGTTGTTGCTCAGCTTGTATATCTACATCGCTATGTTCATTTGGTATGTCGACATTGATTTTTTCATCTGCTATAGCAACATCAATGTGATTAGGTTGTTCTTTCAATAGACAACTCTTCTCTTCTAGTGTCTCTGTACAGGCTTTTGTAATCTAAATTGGTTGATGCTCCATATCTATATTTTATTTTTCCATATTTTTCTATAGTTCTTCTTTTAGTCTCACTAAATTTCATTCCCCTTTTTAAAGTTCCCTCATGAGAAATTCCATTCGTTCTTTTATCTCTTGATCTATTCTAGCCTCCTCTTCTCTTTTCTTCCTTTTCTCTTCTGCTCTTTTCCTTGCTTCTTCCTTCTTCTTGTTTTGAAAATCCCAATATGAAACCCATGCATCTAATAGTATCTTTGGATCATGAGATAAATCTCCTCTTGTGACCATTATCTCCTATCTAGGTTCTCTTCACTCAACCTAGTCTTTTGGACACACTTACAGGCTCTTTCCTCAACTTGTCACAAAATCTAATTTACCTTAGAAGCTAAAAGCTTTCCCCAAGCTTTTCCCAAGTGCCTTAGAAGCTTTCGCCAAGCTCTAATACCAAAAATGATGCAAAGATAAAACAAAATAGAAGCAAGCACAATAGGAACCAGCACCAACAAGAGATAGATAATGAAATTCTTCTATTTAATTCATCAAATGAATAGTACATACACTAGCTCCCCTACAAATTTCTTCTCTCTATAAATTTTTATCTAGAAGCTTTTCTCTCATGCTTGACCTAAACCTAAACCTAAAACTATATTTATAGTTGCTAAGATAATCTGCAAAAGCTTCTAGATTATTACAAAATAGGAAAAATAACTTATAGAAAATTCTAGATAATTATAGAATGGGATAGAATGACCCCACAATGATCTGTGCAAATCCCAAGAAAATTATCTTATCTTAATGATGAAATCAAGATAAGATCTATACAAATCCCAAGAAAATTATCTTATCCTAATGATAAAATTATAATAGATTTTTCAAGTCGGATCGTGCATAAAACTTGACCTAAATTCTTTATGTGGAGTCAACTTGTGCATAAAATTTGACCTAAATACATTATGTGAAGTCAGCTCATGCATAAAACTTGAGCTAGATACTTTATGTGGGTGCTCCTACACCATTGGATGTGCTCAAATATGATCACACATCATATTAGATGTGATCATCAAAATTAAATCAAGCTAGAGTAATAAAGAGCTTTTCATTGTGACAATAAAGCATGCAATCTAGATTGCACATGATCCTTCAATTGTATGCAACAGAGACAAATTTTCTTTTAGAATAAGGTTACCAGATGTAAAGCACACCCATTAAAGCTATTGCACTAGGAGAAAATCATAGGAAATATATAAGAAAATCAATACACAAAATTGCAATGGTAATCACCTCAAATAAAGCACAGAGTTCAAAATCCTCCACATTACTATTGATGTGCAGCACAAATAGAGTATTGGAAGGATTATCAAGCACATTTGAAATGCCGTGGTGATTTTCACCAGCCCTAGCAATATAATCTAAAGTTACCATGTTGTTTTTGTTATAATTAATACACTCTTTTGAATCAAAATCCAACTCCATACCACCTCTACTACTAAACAAATCATCATATTCTTCTAATTCTTCAACCTAACTTGGTAAACCAACCAAATCAAAATCATCCATTATGCCAGCCAGAATTTCTTCTTCATCTAGAAGAACAAATCCTTGACCTTGGATTGCCATGTCTTTAAGGGTGGCCAAAGGATCTTCTCCTAGAGATTTTTCATTTATATGACAAGATGAAATTATGCTGGAATTTTTAGTGCACTCCCTATGTGACAGATTTACTGTAGTAAATGTAAACAAGTGATTAGAACTTATAAGCTACTATAGCCCTCGTTTCATATTTATGGAAAATTAGTATGAACATGGTAACATATCTCTACAACTTACATTTTCCATGGAAAAGAAAAGGAAATGAACTTGAAAACAAACTGGTATCACTTGATACATTGAAGTCATTCAATTTGGTTGGAATATATGTAGTATTTTTCTTTGCCTAAAAAATACCAATGGTTGGGCTCCATCTTGCTGAAACTGCACTTAAAGCTTACAGGATTTTGAAGCTTCCTCACATTTTAATATTTTGGTACATCTAGGATGGAAAAAAAAAATGCTCACTGGAGACTTAATTGCAAATTACACCTAGTAGGATAGCAAGAGGGAGATGAAGAGAGAGAGAGAGAGAGTGAAGACAAGACATGGAGCGAGGGAGAAGGGAGGGATGGTGAGAGAGGGAGGGAGGGTGTGAGAGGGGAAGGAAGGAAGTGGGGAGGGTGAGAGATGAGAGGGACATAGGAAGAGTAGTGAAGTGGGGATGAGGGAGTGATGAGGAGATATGGAGACAAGAGTAGTTGTAGCAGTTTAAATAGTAGTGGCAATAGGCCTCATATATCAATTGATTCAAGATGGGAAGCCATCCATACCATTAAGACATGGGATGGAATTTTATGTTTGAAACATTTCAAGCTGTTGAAGAAATTGGGAGAAGGTGACATAGGCAGTGTGTATCTCTCATAATTAAATGGCACAAGGTATTATTTTGCAATGAAATTGATGAATTATGAATCTTTGGCCAGTCAAAAAAAAGATGTTGAGGGCACAAATAGAAAGAGAAATACTTCAGATGCTGGATCATCCTTTTCTTCCAACATTATATGTTCACTTTCAAATTAAAAAGTTTTCATGTTTAGTTATGGAATATTTCCCTAGAGGAGATCTTCATATACTACGATAGTGACAACTAGGTAGGAACTTCTCCAAGAAAGCAATTCAGTATGGTATTTAACTCTTCTGTATTTTGGTGCACTTAATTGTCTAAAGATTTTTAACTATTAGTTTATACTTTTTAGGGAATTATCAATGTAAACTTCAATCTTTGAATGTAATATCTAAAAGGTCATAGTAACATTGTAAAAGAGTTTGATGCAGGTGCAATCTTTATTTTAAGCTTGTTTGTTAATAAAGAAACTTCTAGATAAATAATCTGAGGTGGTGAGGCTCTCACAAACCTTGGAATAGATTAGTTCCAATTATGTAATAGGAAGTTGAGACATTATAGGGATGTCATTAGATTAGTTCCAAGCTTAACTTAGCCTATTTTATAGTATACAATAAGCCTCAGTGCAGCTTGCAAGAATGATAAGTAGTGTATGGTGAACCATAATGTAAATAAAGTTGTTGTTTTACATCTGACTATTTTATTCGAGTTCTTATTCTGTGAGTCTTTTGGTTTCTGCTATCATTTTTTTGGAGTGTATTTTCTAGAATGCATTAGTTGGTATCAAAGCTTGTCAATAGCTTCTAATGAGATTAGACGATTGGGTATTAATCTATGCCAGGCTGCAACTGAAGATGCCAAGTTAAGGAGATCATAAGGTGTAGATTCCAAGTCAGATCATTGTTGAAGTCACCGCTTGTTGTTTGGTATCAAAGAAAGTCTGATATAGCCATTGGGTGAGGAATACATTCATAGCCACATGAATAGCATACAGAAGGAAGTCTTCGCAGTTTAAAAAATTTTTGATGAGGACCCAACGCAGAGATTAGTGCAAGAAGAAAAGAGAAATGTTAAGTTATCTGGCGTCACTGTGAAGCTGCAGAGATAAAAGATCAATCCCAGTAAAATGCTCATAAGTTTCTTGTTTTCTAACAAAATTCAGAAATTCAAAATGTTTTGGAAAGCTGGGAGAGAGGAGCATCAAACCCAAAAATTATTTTGAATAATTCATTTTAGTGAATGAACAGCTTTCATCGCAAGGTGATGGATTGTGATAGATTTTACTACAATATAGAGGAGTAAGTTTTATGAATTTAAATTTAATACTATTTACATATTTGAAATCTCTTTTCTAAGTGATCCATTTTATAAAAGAGGACATTTTGATCTTAGTAAGAATTAAAAAAAAATGTATGAGAAAAAAGATTATTCTTCAACCCCCTACCATTATTGTCTGAAAATAAAGAAGTCCCAACGAGTGCAAAAGAAGACATTTTCCTAGAGATGGCATTCAGAGTTCATGGAAGAAGAGGAGGTTGAGGAGGGGGTCGAGGAGGAGCAGCCACAAATGTAGAAATCCTAGAAGAGATGAGACACATGCAAGCATGACTGCAAGCTATGGAACTTGCACAAAGAGGAGGTATTGATATGGAAGATATCAGTGATGAAGAAGAAGCTTAGGAGGTAGAGGTAGAACTTGAGGAAGAAGGATTTGAGACAAGATTCATTAAAGCAATTACCAGAGTGACTTCCAAACCCAAGTTGGAAGTGCCTATGTATGAAGGTAGCCTAAATGCTGAGAAATTGATCGATTGGATCAGTGCAATGGAGAAATACTTCGAGTATGAAAGTGTCACTGATGACAAGAAAGTAAAATTTGCAGTAACAAGACTAGAAGGTCATGCATCCCTTTGGTGGGATGGAGTAGAAGATGAAAGAAGACAAAAAGGGAAATTAAAGATCAAGAGTTGGGATCGGATGATAGCAAAGCTAAAAGGTGAATTCCTACCTAAAGACTACTAGGTTAATCTTTTTAAGAAATTACAAAATCTTAAGCAAAAGGAAGTGTCAGTTAAAGATTATACAGAGGAATTTTATAAGTTGACCATTAGAGATGGTCATATTGAAGATGATACAGAAAAAGTGGCTTGATATCTCAATGGATTGAGATATAATATTCAAGATGAAATTAATCTTTTATGTCCAAGAACGGTGGAAGAAGCATACTAGTATGCTCTCAAAGTAGAGGAGAATCTTTCTAGAAAACAAGCGCAAAGCTCAAGAGGGAAAAGTAGTAGCTATAGAGGAAGAGGATCATCAAGTGGTAGAAACCAATGGCAAGCTCATAGGGAAGAAGCTAGTAGTTTACATCACCAGGAACAATCTTCCCTAGGTAATGATTCCTTTAGAATCAGAAGACCCTATTCAAGAGGTAGAGGTAGAGGATTTGTTGGCAAATGTTTTAAATGTAATAAGTATGGACATAGATCTTATGAGTGTCTAGAGAACTCTGTGACAAGCCAAAAAAGTGCACACATTGCTCAAGCTGAGGAGGAGATTGCAGAATCACTTGTTCATACAGATGTACCTGAGGTTGGAGAATCACTACTCATGAAACGAGTCCTACTTAAGCTGACCAAAGAAATTCAAGAGCCATTACAAAGGAAAGCATTATTCAATACTACTTGCAAGGCCAAAGGTAAATGTTGTAAAGTTATAATTGATAGCGGGAGTACTGACAACCATGTATCCACTGAAATGGTTGATAAGTTAGGCTTGAAAAGGACAGCTCCTCCAACCCCATATAAGGTGTCTTGGCTACAAAAAGGACATCAGGCATTGGTAACAGAACAATGTCAAATAGAATTTCAAATACGGAGTTATAAAGATAAAGTAATATGTGATGTTATGCCTATGGATGTCTGTCATATTCTCTTAGGTAGACCTTGGAAATTCAACAGGAAGGCAATCCATGATGGAAGATGTAACACATATACTTTTGAAAAAGATGGACATAAACACACACTAATACCTCTTAAGGATGAAAATGTAGTTGAAGAGGTCAGTCCTAAGGTATTAATGGTAAGTGGGAAAGAATTTTTGCATCAAATCAAGAAGGAGGAGGTAAATTTTTCTCTAATTGGGAAACCAAAGGTAATTCTTACAAGTACAAAATTGGTTGATTTACCTTTGGAAATTCAAAATATGTTAGATGAATTTATTGATATTGTTGTGGATGATTTGCCTAATGAGTTACCACCAATAAGAAGTATCAGCCATCATATTGATCTTATCCCTGGAGCTAACTTGCCAAACAAAGCAACCTATAGAATGACTCCAAGAGAGAATGAAGAGATCAAAGCCCAAGTACGAGATTTTCTTGACAAAGGGTTGTTTAGAGAAAGTCTAAGTCCCTATGCCGTTCCTACAGTATTGAGTCCAAAAACAGATGGAGGATGGAGAATGTGCACAGATTCTAGAGCCATAAACAAAATCACCATCAAGTATAGATTTCCTTTGCCTCGTATGGATGATTTAATGGATTTTTTAAGTGGTGCTAAGTATTTTTCTAAAATAGATTTAAAAAGTGGATATCATCAAATTAGAATAAGGGAAGGTGATGAATGGAAAATGGCATTTAAAACTAATAATGGGCTTTATGAATGGTTAGTAATGCCATTTGGTTTAGCAAATGCTCCAAGAACTTTTATGAGATTAATGAATGAAGTGCTTAAGGAATTTATAGGAAAATTTGTAATAGTCTATCTTGATGATATTTTAATCTATAGTCAATCAAAGGAAGAGCACCTTTGTCACTTAAGATTGGTTTTAAGTAAGTTGAAGCAAGAAAAACTTTTAATCAATCTTAAGAAGTGCATATTTTTGAAGGATGAGTTAATTTATTTGGGTTTTGTAATAGCTAAAGATGGATTGAAAATGGATCCTGAAAAGGTTAAATCCATAATAGATTGGCCTACTCCAAGAAATGTTTATGAAGTCAGAAGTTTTCATGGACTAGCTCATTTTTACAGGAAGTTCATAAGAAACTTCAGTGGTATTTGTGCTCCAATTGTTGAAACAATCAAGGGAAATAATTTTTTTTTCCAATGGACTAAAGAAGCAAAAAAAAGTTTTCAGTTACTGAAGAAAAAGATTACTAAACAACCTATTCTAGCCTTACCTAATTCTGATAAACTCTTCCAAGTTGAATGTGATGCTAGTGGAATGGATGTAGGTGTTGTTTTAAGTCAAGAAGGTAAGCCAATTGCTTACTATAGTGAAAAACTAAATGATACAAGGAATAAATATTCTTCATATGACAAAGAATTTTATGCTCTTGTTCAAGCTCTGAAAAAGTGGAGGCATTATTTAATGCCCAAAGAATTTGTGTTGTATACTGATAACCATGCTTTAAAGTTTATTAGTAACCAAACCAAAATAAATCAAAGGCATGTAAAATGGATTGAATTTCTTCAAAATTTCACCTTTTTTATCAAGCATAAAAGTGGTCAAACTAACAAATTTGCAGATGCTTTGAGCAGAAAAAGTTTGATCATGTAGAGCTCTGAAATAAGCATAATGGGTTTTAATGATCTAAAGGAGATGTACAAGGAAGACATAAACTTCAAAGAAGCATATGAAGCATGTGTGAATCCTCTTAGTAAGGACAAAAGTTCTTGGATGGATTTCCTGATACAAGAAGGTCTTCTATTCAAAGGAAGTTAGCTTTGCATCCCAAGAAGTTCCATGAGAGAGAAATTGGTGAAAGAAAAACATAGTGGTAGTTTAGCAAGACACTTCGGGCAAAACAAGACACTAGCTTAGTTGAGTGCACATTATTACTGGCCAGGTATGAGCAAAGATGTTAAGAAGTTTGTAGAAAGATGTAAAGTGTGTCAACATGCCAAAGGAGGTGGTCAAAATGCAGGTTTATATCAGCCAATACCAATTCCCAATAGGCCATGGGATTCAGTAAGTATGGACTTTGTACTTGGTTTACCAAGAACTCAAAAGGGGCATGATTCAATCTTTGTAGTAGTTGATCGCTTTTCCAAAATAGCTCATTTTATTCCATGTAGAAAGACAAGTGATGCTACAAATATTGCCAATTTTTTTTGCAAGGAGATAGTTCAGTTACATGGACTGCCTAAAAGCATTGTCTCTGATCGAGACACTAAATTTTTAGGACACTTCTAGAGGACTCTATGGAAAATTTTGTGTACAAATTTAAGCTTTAACTCAACTTATCATCTTCAAATAGATGGTTAAACAGAAGTAGTCAACAGAAGCCTTGGGAACATCTTGAGAAGTTTGATCAATATGCATCCCAAATAGTGAGACTTGGTACTTGCACAAGCAGAGTTCCCATACAATGACTCACCTAACAGAAGCATGAGTATGAGTCCATTTCAAATTTTTTATGGTATGCATCCTAGAGGAGTATATGAGTTAAGGAATTTGGGTAAATTTGAAACAAGAAATGCCGATGGTGAATACATTGCAAGAGCAATGCAAGATTTGCATGAATAGGTAAAAAGGAAACTTGAAGATTTAAGTACCATCAAGTACAAAATGAGAGCTGATCAGGAAAGAAAAGAAGTCAACTTTAATATTGGTGACCTTGTTCTAGCTCATCTTAGAAAAGAGAGATTTCCAAAGGGTGAGTATAATAAGCTAAAGGCTAAGAAAATTGGTCCTTGCAAGATCTTAAGAAAGTTTTCTAGTAATGCATATGAAATAGAACTTCCACCAGGAATTGCGATTTCTCCTATATTTAATGTTGCAGATTTATACCCTTTCAAAGGTGAACAACAAAAAATTAAAGCACCTAGAAAAGATAAAGAACAGATTGTTGAGTGGAAACAACAATTACCCAAAGAAACACCCAAGCAACTTGAGGAAATTGTGGACAAGAAAGTGGGAAAGCCAAAGGCAAAGAATATTTCCAATACCTAGTCAAATGGAAGGGCCATCCACTTGAGGATGCCACATGGATGATAGATTCAGAACTATCCAAGCATGGTACAAATATTGAATACTTCATGGATAGGAGTTTATGAACAAATCTTTTGTTTCTTGGGAGTCTGATGCAGGTGCAATCTTTATTTTAAGCTTGTTTGTTAATAAAGAAACTTCTAGATAAATAATCTGAGGTGGTGAGGCTCTCACAAACATTGGAATAGATTAGTTCCAATTATGTAATAGGAAGTTGAGACATTATAGGGATGTCATTAGATTAGTTCCAAGCTTAACTTAGCCTATTTTATAGTATAAAATAAGCCTCAGTGCAGCTTGCAAGAATGATAAGTAGTGTATGGTGAACCATAATGTAAATAAAGTTGTTGTTTTACATCCGACTGTTTTATTCGAGTTCTTCTTTTGTGAGTCTTTTGGTTTTTGCTATCATTTTTTTGGAGTGTATTTTCTAGAATGCATTAGAGTTCTTTCCTCCCTTTTGAAGAGTTTGAAAAATAGAGCCTTAAAAATAATCTTAATCTAAGTGGGTGAAGGCATAGTTTCTTCTAATGGCTAGTTCTTAAATGCCTACAACAAAGAGTATTTGAAGTGTTGAATGCTTAATGTCTATAAGAATCTTTTAGGTTGTTAACTATAGTATAGTAGAATAAATGGTACATAATATATTGAACCATGACTCATGATATTGAAAGGTCATATTAAAATGAATTTGAGTCAACCAATTTCTATGTGGGCCTCTACTTACACATCATTTAACACTATTATGTCATTAGCATCACCCATTCTCTAAAGTTTTTTTCGTTCTTTAGATATACCAATTGGTGTTCCAATCCTTTTTGAAATTTAATGCCTTAATTCACTTGTGGTAGATATCTATTCAACTTGCATTAAGGTTGTAAACTATAAATAGAGATATTAAATGCATAATCTTCAAATTGCATAGATATCAACCATGAAATGAAGATATTTGCTGCATTAAATTTATTGTTGAAGATTTTTCAAATCATAGTTTTATTTCAAATTTCATATTTTAAAGAACTTGTTTGATCTGGAATATTTAGTTGAATTTATCTTGCCCCTAAATATAGATGTATAAACTATCAGTGTTGGAGCTCTATTTCTTATGATAGATTTTGATATTTTGATCACTTCATGTATAAATCTTTCAGGCTTTGAAGAAATTTCTAGATGGAGATGCCATATTAAAAATTAGACCCAAAAATAAATAGAAACCCTACTACAAACTTGATGATAGAGAAAGTGCTATTAAGGAGTGGTTAAAAGGCTTGGCGGAAATTTAGTTTTGATCAATCAGGTATGCTTTACATGTCTAGACTTTGTCTACTCAATATTTAGCTCTTGTTTATGGCCTATTATTATTAGAACTTTATAAGTATATATAGTTCATTTATCTGTTAAAAATTACTATTACATTTTGATTTTCTTTGTGTTGTGCATAATCCAAATTAAACCCATTTATTTCTTATTATAGGGCTGCATCAGCCTTATGCTCAAAAAAGAAGAGGAAAGCTCATGTTATCAGATTAGAACAACAAGAGCCATAAGAGAATGTCAAAGATAGTCATGATGTGCATATTAGCATCGTGACTATTTTCGTCATTCTCCTATGGCTCTTGTGGAATATTCAAGGATTGTAGGTTCTTCAAAGATTGCAAGTTATTCTTCAATCAGGAATTCTCTTTTAGTTGAGCTCATAAGGGAGTGTTAGAATTCTTTAGAATAACTAAGGGGGGGTGAATCAATTATTCAAGTTCCAATATGTCCAATTCAAACTTTTAACAAGACCATATTAGGCACATACATATTGCTATTCACCCAAGCTTTAATCTTTATCTTAGTAAGTTGTTGTAAATCAACATGCAATAATGAAACATTAAGAATCAACACATAACACAAATATTTACGTGGAAACCCAATTTGGGAAAACCACCAATACCATGCTACCTTCTTTTTTACTCTTTTGAAGTGATGGCCTATTAAAGGCCTCCCTTGTTAAAGAATACAACACACCATTAAATGTGATCCTATCAAAGGATTTCAACACCCTGTAAGGAGTGTGCCTTGTTAGAAGACTTAAGAACATTCAACTTGGAATGTCGCCTTGTTAAAGGATTTTAAAAAGGTTATTAGGTCCACCCAATTCTGTGGGACTTTCAATCACCTTTTCAAAGGCTTCACCAACTAGCTATTAAGATAACCTATTAATATAGGATTTCAATGTCTAATACAATGGTAAGAAAGTATGCTAAAGGTTTGACCTGATACTACTTGCAAATCAAACCTTGCAGATCTAGAATCACACTTCAGTTCTTCTATCTTGCTTGGCTTTCCTTACAATTCTAACAGCTTGTTCACCCTTCAAGATCTATCTCCCTAAGTCTTCTACTTGTTATGCCAATGCATTCATCACACTATGGTTACTTGATCAAATCAGAGTCTTAGTGCTCTATTCTTCCTCACTGTGTCCTTTCCTTGACACTTCACACTAGCCTTATGTTGGCTTCTTCACTTGACAATACTCTTCCACCTCTCTACTACTTTGATCTCTAACCTATAACTCCTTATAAAGAAGTTATGTTCTTCATTTCCTACTCAATTCTTCCTTCTTTTAACTTGAATTGGCTTGAAAAGAAAATGATATTGCTTTCCCTCCAATTTGTTTCTTCTAGAAATATTAAGATAAATCCATCTTTATTTGTCTAAAATTAGTTTGCATAAAACTCTATGAGACCAACTCATCATCCTTATCTCCAACTAGTTCACAAAATTCAATGTTACAAACTTATTCTTACTGAACTGGCAAATCTTTTGACTTTTCAAATAATATAGCAACTCAACACCATTGAAATATTGATGCTCAACACATACTGGGTTACTCGGCATCAATTGTGTTTTACTGATGCTTGGCACCTGAACAATTTTTCTTAGCATCCACTACATTTTTCTGATGCTCAACACTTGAGGACTTTTTCACTCAACACCTTAAGATTACTTGGCACACACTAAATTTTGAACTTGCTCAGCTTCAACTGAGAATTTTCTCGGCTTGAACTAGATTGCTTGGCACTCACAGATGAACTTAGTTAAGCTTTGCAAATTGACTTAGTTACACCTTGCACTTCTAATGTATCTAAGTGTGTCTAACCTTTGTGTCTTAAAGTATGTCAACAATACACTATTTCATCAATGTCTTAGCTGATCCTTATACTTAATTACAACAACATAACTTCAACCTTTTTCTTGGTGCTCTAGTTACGTCTTATTGATTAACTCCTCCTTTTCAATCAACTTAGTGATAGTATTTGGATCATTTAAGAAATTTTTATTCTTGCAAATAGAAAGTTTGACATCAATGAAAAAATAATGATTGAAAATATTCTTTATCAATTCCATCATTCTTCAATCAATTATCTTTTGAATCATTTTCAATAGGGAGATCAACTAGCAAAGATGCTCTATTAGCTTTTAATCCACTTCATAGATGAGATTGCATTATATGAGATTCATTACTACACTTGGGAATAGGATCATCTTCAATCTTTAGAAGATTGAAGATGAGCCCATTCCCAACTATAGTAATGAATCTCAAAGCTCCTTCAACCCAAGCATATCATGTCCTTTAGATGATCTTTCTAAAGCTACATCAACATTGTATCCTTTAGGTGTTTGATTCTTCATCTTTCTTCTTTATTATTCTATAGAACAATTCTTATGGTTTAAGTTTTTCAGCATCAATTTGTAATATATCTATTTTTGTTGCATATCATCTTTGTATTATGAAAGTTGTAGATGATTGGCTGAGTTCCACCTCCCAGCAACTGTACAGGTATTAAGATTCATATTTCATTATAGTTGCAAGGATTTTTATTCTTAGAATTTTTTTAAAAAAAATTATGTCAACATAGATTTTTTAGGGAGTATTTTAGATCACTATGAAAGTATCTATTATGAAAAAGAAGACAGAATAAGGAAATTAATTTTATATGACAGAAGATAGACAGATGTATTATGATCATAAAGTAAAATAACACTCTCTATCTTGTTATAGAGGGCCAAAATAAGAGTTCTAACCAAACACAAGTTTTCTTTTATGGAGTGTATAATATGTGCTACAACTTATGTTCATTGCCTAGTTTGTGCATATCTAGAAACCATGGATTTTGATAACCACATTATGTTCAGGCATCCTATGAAATAGTTTGCATGACTTATCTATGCTTCCATTTGCAAGCATGTCTAATTTAAGCAATCTATAAACTAAAAATAATAAAGTATGAAATAGAATGGGAAAGAAAAATATGTTCTATTGACATACCTAGGAACTAACATTATGTCATGAGATTTAGCCAACAACATATATTGTACCAAGAATAGTGCATTGTAATGGTATTGTTCATACAATGTTGATATTTATTCAAGAAGACTATTTTTATTTAGTTTTATTCACCCAGTTTCCTGTTTAGTTTGATTTTTAGTTTGTGATTCTTAAGACTCAAATGCCTACAAGTGCTTCATTCAGTGTCCAGTCTCAAGCCCTGATCATTAGGCAAGCTCCTAGCTCTTATTATAGTTTTCTTGCTACAATTTCACATCCAGTTTGCATGTGATTCTACTTACCTAAAGGATCCTTAAACACAAACAATAGTAGTCTCCTATGCCCAAGATAATATAAATTTTTTTGGATTTAAATAATAAAATTGCAGCAACATTATTAGTGAGGATCTGTGTCTGCTCAAAAACTTCTTATCTAAGATAGTCTTCCTGAGGGTTGTGAGCTTGTTTATTTCTCCTTTACATCAAAGGTTCAATGCAAGCATGTTGCTAAGAGCCTACCCAAGGTTATACAAATGCAAAGTGAACTGGTTTTTGATTGCCTCTTTTATTAGACTGGATTTATCTATTTGGTGTAGAGAACATGGAGAGCTTGCCTACTTATTTAGAATTTTGTTTCTTATCCCACTAGTACAGAAACAACAATATAATACTAATTAAACTACCAAAATTTGTAGATATGTGACTAATTTTGATCACGTGACCAATGGTAGTTAATTGCCAGACATTTATCTCCCAACCAAATTTATGACTAAACTATTTTAATCATTGATTAGGTCATTGATTAAGCCATTTATTGTTGTTACTTGGCAGTTTATATGGTAGTTTATTTGGTAATTTTGGTAGTTTATTTGGTAGTATATTTGGTAGTTTTTTGGGGTAATATATGGTAGTATATTTGATAGTATATATAGGACTATATTTGGTAATATATTTGGTATTTTATTTGGTAGTTTATTTAATTATCAATTTATTCATATTAGGGCACGATGGAATTGAACCACCATCCTCCTACTTATAAAGCAGGTGCTCTTCTATTGAGCTAGTACCCTTTAAAAACTAATGCAAAAATTGACAAAGTTGTCTTCCCAACATTACGTCTACCATGATCATGGTCATTGTAAAAAGATATACCCTTCTTATGATATAATCTATTCATGGTAATAGCAATTAGAACCTACATATTTATCCAAAATAATTCATTTATAAATTACGATAGTGTATAGAACTTGAAAAATATCATACCAGCCATGTTGGTTGTCATCATGCAGAATGTTGAAATCAAAATATAGATATGTGCCATGTTCATATTCATCTATTGTGACTTTTGGTTCCTCATGTCTCTGGAACCATGTATTATATTTCCTATGGTACCTCCATGATTGTTTCTTCAATTCTCTTGCAGTGTTGTTGATATGTATTCTATCATGTTTTCAAGCCAGGATGTGTCTTTACTAGATAAATAACATTCAATATAAAGATCTTCTATTTATTTAGAAGCATTGAGTACATTAATATTGTAGAATTGTACCCTACTTGCTAGTAGTAAAAAGTAAAAAGGAGAGTATATGTGTCCAAAAGCTTGGAGGTCTTATAGCAGCATGTCTCTATACATTTTATAGATGATGAAACAACATAATTAAATAAAAGACCTAAACTATAATCATGTCCACCTTCAATATCATGTGTATGAATAATACATTTAAGCTTCTTTTTTGACTATGGAGGAAATCTTGCGTACAGGTATATAACTCTTCAAACACTCTAAATCTTTGGATTGAGGAAGCTTGTGGTATGCTGCATGAAGCATTAGGAGATTGTAAATGTGATCATGTGTTCCTCTAGAATTGTCAATTGAGCCAACCAGATTATCATCAATAGTACTAAGTTCTGAATTGCTAACAATTTTGTTCATGCTTTTGAAAGTAACATTCATTATTTTTAATGTGATAATAATGATAATTTGTTAAGTGAACAACTCAAATGTCCAAAAATCTATATTGCTTATGTTTCTTGGCCTATTGTATGGGCTATCCTTGTGAATAGTTAGCTATTTATTAAAATAAAGATTCCTAAAATCCTTAGTAACTAATACATGGCTATGTGATTTCCACAAGGAAATATAATTATGAAATAGTTGTAGAATCTTCATTTAACTTTAATTTTGTGGCCCTAGAGACTTAAAGTTACTGAACATAATTTCTATTTAATTTCTAATTATGAATTCTGATAGGTTACAGGCCCTCCCAAGTTCCTAAATAATAATGCATTACAGCCAATACCAACAAGGCCCTCTCAAAGGGAAAATGCTTTTGGAGGATGCCAGGGTGTGAAAGGTTCCAAGGTAAAGAAAGAGCACCCAACTGGTATGTCATTTTGCAGCTAAAGTTACATTATCTTCCAGATTCATTTTATTAAATCTGATATTGCCTTTCTACACTTTCGAAGCCTTCATGATAATGCTATTAATGTGTCCTCTAGGTTTACTGAGTTTTTGTATGCACCCTTTTTTGTTTGAGCCTTACGCTTAGATTATCTGTAAACTTTCCCTAAGGTTAAACTCATGATGAATTCTGTATAGACATCACTGTAAGCCCATGTTACATGAAAATTTTGGAAATCGATGTGTGGAGGAACCTATGAAACATAAGTGTCTTAAATAGGGAAGGCAGCTGTAGGAAAATGTAAAAAATTGTAGTAGACTTCTTAATGAAATAACAAGAATAATATTTGAAATTGCAAAACTTTGTAGAAATAATTAGAAATATTATTAAGAATATTCATAAATGGAAACATATGACATATTCTGGAATTATAGTTCCAAAGGTCCAGTGCAGGGATGACAACTGCTTGAAACATTTCTCAATATTCAGTCAATATTTCCAAAATTTCTCAGAATAAAACTTTGGAAATGTATAAATCTATTTTCCATGGGAGCAAGTGCCTACCTCCCAACCTTGTGTCCCTATGGCCACTGCCATATAGGGACATAGGAATGTTAAGAGACCATCACGTATTGTCTCCTGCCCTCTAGAGAAACTAGGGACACACTCCCTTTTTCATTTTTATTAATAAAAAGTTAAAAACAAACATTTTTCTGAAAGAATAGAGAAAAATCTTTAGTATTCTTTAGATATTTTGGTTATACAGAGTAACTAATGATGCATAACAACATATTATTGGCTCAATGTTTCTACCAGTGTTACAGGACTCTATGATTCTCGAGGTGAGGTAGCTTTCTAGAGGTTGATTGCCTCTACACTTTGACTCAACCAAGTCCTGAAGAGACCAATTAAGCCAACCAAATTATCACCAATAGCACCAATACCTACATAAAACACTTGATTACTTTAAAACACCTTTGAAACATATATTATGTCTAATAATGCACATATTATTCTAAAAATTTAGAAGCATTATATCTTATTATGATTTAGTTTCTAATATTTTTACTCTCAACTCCAACAATGAAAAGGAATTGTGTGCAAGGAGTTTATATGCCATTTAAATTTGGATGTCATTTCAAAACAAAACATACATAAGTGGCAGAATTCACAAGAGTATGACACTATATTAAGATATATTTAAGTAGATATAAATATTAGACAATATTTTTGTTGTGAAACAAACTATTTATAGTCATCTCAAAGATTAAAAGTATTTCTATGGTATGTAGCAGCATTGGGGTTAACTCTAGCTAATATAAATATTTTATAAACAAACTTTTATAACAAATTCAAGCTCAAATTGAATTTTCCATGGCCAAGGGTCTGTTAGGATACCTAATATTAATATTGTTAGGGCATCTTCACCAAACTTGACTATTTAACTATTGCTATAGGATCAAGTCAAGGCCTATCTTTAAATATATTAGCTTTGTGAGTAGATGGATGGAACTCTATACTTATAGATGCCCATGTTTCAAATAGAGGTAGAAGTGGTACATTTACATTTTCTTAGCAAACTAGTATAGGATTATTTATTTCTTCAGTTACTCCTACAATAGAATCTTTAAGTGGGATCAATACTTAAAAGGCATTAGTGTAGAGCTCTCCCCAAGTTCATACTCCTTGATTATCTATTAAAAACCAAAGGTTCTATAGAGGAAGGAAATAGAGAATCCTATTTTTTTGAGGCATCTTATATTTTAAGAGACTAAGGTTGGCGTTCTAGTATTTGACATTAGCCACTAGTACTAGACCTTCCTAAATAAGGCTATTGAAAAGAAGAGTTTAATGTCTATCTCCAATGCTAATACAAATATATTAAAATATCATTGAATAAACATTTAATTTGGATTCTAATATTTGAAGAGGAAAACATTTTGAATAATTTTTTTGCATTGTAGAATTATTCAGAAATAGTCATTACTAATTTAGATGCTTGTTCTACTACTATAATAATGTCTTCAATTTGAAATACTATAGATAATTTCATGCTTCATGATTTTTTTGGTGAATAATACATTACTTACCTGGGAAAGAGCATATACAATAATAAAATACAATCCTACTGCTTTTTTTCTATTGAATGACAGCTAAAGGTAAAACATAAACTTTGAAACCATTGAAGACAAAACATGGGCATACTAGGATTAATGTACTCAGAATACTTGGAAAACGTGTTCTAAATCCCAAAAATATTCTTTTGAGACTATGTTGTACCTGATTCTCTCTTCACCTGAATTGCAATCATGCAATAACTTGGAAAAATCCATCATATCATTTGACAGATCAAATTCATGTCAAAGTTTAATTCCATATGCATTTAAAGATAATCGAATGCTCCAATGTGAAAACTAATGGCTACAATTTTATCTTTCCAGAATGCATCATTGAGCTTGTCTCCACATTTGAGATCTATAGATGCATGAACAATTGTTTTCTCTATTATATGAGCATTTTCGTCATTGCTCTGTATTTGTAAGAGTTATTTACATGTATCAACTCTCACGGTCCAAACTTCCAGTACAGACATGAATCCCATGGGTTTAATAGCCTAGTATTCCATACTATAATTGTGCTTCTCTAGGGTAGCAAGATTAATCAGCTCCAATAAAACTACACTTTTAAGTTTTCTTAACATTCATAGCCTTGATAATTCTTCAAAATAGTAAGATCAAGATTCATCCTTCTCATTGAGCTTTCCTTTTTATTTAGGTACTTTTTAATTGCGTGTCATGACATATTTAGTTAAATTCACAGAACTGTATACTTGATCTAATTGTACCTACCCATCAAGATGTATGTGATATTTTGTTAAATTTCTACACGTCTCTCAAGATCTCACACTATGCTTTGATAGCCTTGGTTTTCATTAATCAAATGATGTTCCAAATCAAATTTGAATCAAGGGAAATATTTTTAAAGTTCAAATATTATTCACATTCTTGTATTTACAAAATTCATCAGATCAAAAAAAAAATATTAGAATAAAATTGAGGGGTTTTATGTATTGTGTTGTCATTTAAATGGGTCCCATTCTATCATGAATGCTAGATTATAGCAATAAAGATTTCTTTGAGCAGATATGAAGTTAAATTTTCTCCCTTTCATATATTTAGAAATTAAACATATGGCCGTATTTGTACTCTTTTAACACAAACTAGAAATAGGAATATTTTTACCATGAAACAATATAAGAAGATTTTACGCATCATCAAAAACTTTTCTTATCCAGTTTTCATAGAAAAATATCTTAACATATTTGAATTTTTGATATTGCCATGAGGATTTAACTCTATAGTTATTGAGTTAAACTCATTGGTCCGTGTTTTATGAGTAGTGATTCACACAAATTCATCTTTCATAAGAATAAATGGACTAGTTAGCACTCATTGGATCTAGGTGATAATCATAGAGGTGAAGCATGGAGACTTCCTAGATTCAATAAGTTCTAAGTGTTCTATTTATTCTCATCAGAGATGGATTTATATAAATCACTGCTCATGAAATATTGATCAATGAGTTTGACTTAATAAATACACAGTTAAATCCTGATAGCAATATTACAATTTGAATTGCTGTTGAAAAACATCTCATACTTATATTTGAATTTGGTATGAACTAACTTTTATTTTAGTTTATTCAAAACATCCCTTAATAGCATATCTTGAATAAAACCCTAAGCCAACTTAGTCTATGTTATAAAAAAGAGTTGTCTAATATGAAATGGAACTGGGCTATGAGATTTACCTTAGGGAAACACATTATAGAAAATCTCTTGTACTTCGGTTTGGTTGCATATGTAAAATCCGGAATCATAGATAAGGAAATTTAGGTAAAGTCTGGAATCTTGTACTGAAATCTACATCAAATCTGAAGTTGGCTTCGATTTTTTCCTTTGTTTCTTTTTCAATCTCAATGAAGACTAAAATCTTAAATGAAATTCCTAAAAAAACAAATGAGTGGTGAACATGAATAAAAACCTCAGATGAAAGCTTCTACTGGAGTCCTTTGTTACAATGGGAAATTTTAGGTTAGGGTTGTACCTGGAATTCCGTCAAGTGACACCCTACGACCATTGTGTAGAGTAGCTCTTTTATTTGGATCTAAAGTTTCTTTTCACTAACTTTTTAGATCTTTTCATGGCCAAAGACATGCTGAGAGAAGAGAAACCACCTATTTATCATAGCAAAATATAAATGTAGAAATCGCAGGCACCGAATACTCAAAATTTATCCTTTTTTGACCTGGCATTACAATAAACATTTTCATCTTTATCTACTTTAAAATCGTGTAATGTCCAAGCTAGATCAGATTTTTATGGATGTTTCCAACTCGATTTTCGTGACCCAAAACATTTTCCAAATGAGATTTCATGGAATTCGCACAGAAGACTACCACAGCAAGAGCGATGTCCATAACTTTGTATTTTTTTCTAAAAAAATATTTTAATGTTCCTTCTAATTAATTAAAAAGTTCTGAATTTTTTAATTTATTAAAAATAAGAATTATTTATTAGTTATAATAGCTTGTTAATAAAATGTTAATTATTTATTTTCATTGTATGGTTAAATCTATGAATTAAAAATGTTTCATCTCAATAAAATTTACTTCTAAGAACGAAAAATATTTTTCTTTTAAAAAATATGTTAAGAGTTTTCTTTTAAAATCTTTTATTTCTTAGAAAACTTTCTATAATACAAACTAATAGACAACTATTTTTGTCATTGTATAACATTTAACTCTTCTTATTTTTTGCAAAAAGAAATAACCCCTTACTTAAAGCAATTTTTTTTTACTCGATAACTACATAGTTGAATATTGATAGAAATATAATAATTTGACTTATTGTTGGGAAATATATTTACAAAAATTCAACTAATTCTAGTTGTTTTGTGTGCTTCCTTGTGAATAAGAAGTTACTCCCAAATATGATTATCATTTAGAGTGTTATAATGCAAGACTTAAAACCTTGTGACTCATTTGATATAATATCTTTAAAGAAATGGAGTATTGATTTTTTCCTTGAAGACTCTTGCAACAAGTGCTTCAAAACACTCAAATGTATGCAACAATATAAACCTTTGGGAAACAAAACAAAAAAAAAAAACTATTATCCCAATTATGGAATAAAAAACTACCTAATCTATCACACACAATACCATCTTAAATTTAATAAAACTTCAAATATAAATAAAATAAGAATAAGTATATTTTAATATATGTATATTCAATATTGTGTAATTTTACTCAATGGTCAAATTGGTCATTTATTTAGTCAACAATACTTGTGAATAGAAAAAAAATGGTAGAATTAAGTTAGTCTTAGTCATGTGACTAAAAATTTTAGTCACATGACTAAAAATGTTAGTCACGTGACTAAACATGTTAGTCACATAGTCATTTATTTGCCAAATTTCTACTAGTGTCCTTTTCCTTAATATCATATCATAGAAAATACAAAGAGCTCATACAAGTTTGTATGATTAGTTATTGTCGATGTTTTTTAGGCATTCTATAAAATAGTTCACATGCCTTGTGTATGATATGACATTTTGCATGCATCTTGCACTCTCTCATCCGGCTGATGATGGATTACGGAGAGTGATCTGAAATGATGATGCTAAAAAATACACACAATCAAATCCAAAATGAACTTGCATTACAAATGGATTGTAGAAATCTGATATGACTCTTCTCTTCCTAGCAACATGTCCTAGAATGATTTTATTATTTAGTAGATCCATCACAACCTAAAGATAATGTGCATATGCATTTCATTAGATCTATGAAATTACTAAAATACAATTAATAACTTGTTTAGTTAGTAAAAAAACACCACTAATCATACCATTTACACATCACAACCCTATCATGTAGAAGATATTAAATTTCAGCAACTAGTCTCTTCACATAATTCACAACTACAAACAAATATGCTCAAGTATACATTTTCCTTATCTTTGTGATATGATGGAAAATGCAAATGAAATCAAATTTACAAATTTTCCATGAAACTAAAATTAAATGTAAAAGCAGTTCTATTCTCAAAATAAGGAAAAGCTCCATGAAGTTACTCCACAATCCACAATTTACTTGGCTACTATAGATCATAGAAAAATTAATATCCAAAAATTGAAAACAACTATCATTAATAGACATTAACAACTAGGAGCAAACTACTAATACAAAGCCAAATTTTAGACCTAGTTTGAATGTTGAATGGAGGAGGACTGCAAAGCCATGAAAAACTAATCAGATGCTTATGTGGAAAGAATGATTGAATTGCTAGATTGAAGATGGAAAGACTAGATGTTGGCTTCCTTTGATATTTCCCCCACATTCTATCTTCAAAAAAATAAAATCATTGTCAAACTTGAGATGAAAGACCCAAAAGCCCTAATGATAGACCAACAAAATAAAATCCTTCTCAAGCTCAAAAAAAAGATGCAAAAGCATAATGCTAGATAAATGAAAAACCACAAATCCCAAAGGATACTAAGTAGGTCAACCAAAAAAAATGTTCAAATGATTATATTAACTCTCAAAAGAAGAGGAAATCTCAATTTCAACATGGAAAGCCACAAATATATAGTTCAATCAAGAACAACTTATGATTATAGAAAAGTAAACACTTGTTAAATGTAAAAATAGCTTGCACTTCCTTAGGTTGTGTATACTAAATATATAATGTTATCCATAATAGCTTCTAGTCTGGGAAAAGCAAGCTCTTCTCATATGCAACAATGGCTTGCATGCACTTAAGTTCTATATGCTTCACATGTGCACATCTTAATGCAATTCTCCTCTTTTTCCAAATCAATTTACTCCAATTTCATTATGTATAAAATTCCAACTATAAATCTAATTTTAAGTTTCTTTATCACCCATTGGAACTTTACATGATGCATATCTTATTTTAGGAAAAGAAAATATACTCTCATCACTAAGAATTAGTTTCCATCACCAACAAAATAGAGAAAAATTTAAAACTAATTTTTTCAAACATTGTTACTTAACAACAAACAAAATATAATTAACATACTAAAAGTCCACTACCTCAAAAAATAAAAATGTACAAGAATTCTCCATAGAAGACACTGAAGCCTGCAATTATGAACCAAATGGTTATAGGCAATATCAAATCCCCAAAGATTTAAAAAATTCTAGAAACCTCAATTGAGTGTTGTTTCATAGAAGGCAGAATCATCTGGTAGTCAAGTCCTTGTATGAGAAAAATATGCTTGTTGGATATAATTATCTAATTGTGTGTTGTTTTTGATGTCACACAACTGTCATACAAGTTATCTGTTAATGTCTACCAAGCTTAGTTGATTTGCAAGATGATTTTTAGTGTCTACCAAGCATTCCTAGACATTACATTATGTAGATAGTGTCTACCAAGTTCACTCAGTCATCAAAGGATTTTATGACAGAAGACATTTTTTCCCAAGCTCTCAAGGTTAGAGAAGGAAAGTTTGTGTTTACTGAATTCACTTGATAACCACAGTATTTTGCATGGTTCACATTTTTAACCAAGCTTCTAATGGTTAACTTAAAAGATCATTTCTAGAGCAGTGTTTATAGAGCAAGGTCATCCAATGAAGCAATTTGTTAAGTTGTGAATCCAAGCTTAAATATTTTAAGTATTATTTCCAACTAACTATGGTAATAATTATAAGTGATTGTAACTTGTAAATGAGCCAACTTGATAATATAAATGGTATCTATGAAAGGTCAAATCGCAAAGTCTAAGTGTGAAATGAATGAGAAATTCGATGAATGAATGAGTGAGCATGCAAGTGAACTGATTGATTGAGAGAGCAAATTTTTAAGGATGGTCAGATATCCTTGAGGAGCAACAAACCTATATTCGATCAAGAAGGATCTAGTGGTGCAGAACAAAGATCTATAATAAAAAATTTTAGTTGCATCTCTTTTAGGTCATTTCATTGTTACTTTCTAATCATTGTAGTAGTGATTCCAAAATCTCTTAATAAAGTTGGTCTAACAGCCATTTTGTAAATCCTCTAACAAGGTGATAATTTTATTAAATTGTTCTAAAGACCTCTAACAAAGTCACTCCTAATAGGGTGATTAAATCCTCTAACAGGGTTAGACCTAATAGTGTGTTTTGTAACCTTTAATAGGGTTGGCTCCTAACAGGGCTCACTTCAAAAAAGTGAAAATCAATAGCTAGTTACATTGGTGGTTTTTTCCATATTGGGTTTCCACCTTAAATCTAGTGTCTCATGTGTTCATGCTATTAATTTTATGGTTGCAAGTTATTTTATGCATGTTAAGATCTGTTAATGTTAATGTTCATTGCATTTACTGAGTTATAGCATTTTTATGAATGTTTACCAAGTGACAATAGTAAGTGATTTATTTGACATCTAAGGGATCTATGGATTTGTTTTTGTGGTAACTGATTCACTCCCTACCCCCTCTCAGTTATTCCACCTACAATTCCAACAATTCTTGACAATTGAGACAACAAATTACAACACCCAATGTACGAAAAATGAAACTAGAACTCTCGTGATCAAACAAACCAAACCTCTCATTCAAAAAGAAACTAGAACTCGCATGACGAAAAAAAAAAAAAAAAACCTCTCATTGTAGGATTAAATAGAAGTTAGGAAGGAAGCATTATAGGATTAAATAGATGAGTCAATTTCTTGTATGAAAATATGCTTGATAGATGTGGCACCTATAATCTTTATAAGGTGCAAGTAGCAAACATATAGGTAGAAAACAATATTGATATCCCTAAGGTTGAAACATTTAGCAAAAAATTAGTAAAAAGTATTCTCCATAGAAAAATGTGAAAAATAGATGGAAAAAGCTGCCAGATATGAATCCTCTATCCTAGGTGAACTTGTGAATTCTATTTATAGAACATAATAACATTATTGCAGGGATCATATACTATCACAAAAAGAAAATGGTTACAAAGATTAACTAACAATTCAACCCTACTTTACAACAAAAGTTTAGTCACTCGTATGGAAGTGATGCAGGAGCATCCAGAGGTATAAGGCCAATCGTGTGTCACCCAAAAAAATGTACTTAGACATAGTTTCTATTTCATGTGTTTTCATTTTTGGACACCCATTTGGGTCAAATAAAGGTTCCAACTCTCACAGTTCAACTATCAGTGTTCTAGAAAATCTCGAAAAAAATAGGAGCATACAATTTGGCCATCATTTTGGTGACCTAGAATGTGTGAATTGGCCAGATGAATGTAATTGTGATTTAGAGCATTCCAAAAAAAGAATCAGGTCAAAAGGCCCCATGGTTTGAAAGTTATTGCAGTTTTTTGGGTTTTGGAGACCTCCTAAGAATGCTTCAAACTCAGGTTAGGGGCATTAAATGACCTCAAAAAGGGCCAAAAAATGGGGGACGAGTGAATTTTTTCCATAGGGATATAGAGTTCTTTGAGAGCTTTCCGAAAATGTAAACGATTCATCAATCGGAGCTACGGTTCAAAAGTTATGCCTCCCGGAAGTTCGATTACCATTTCTGGATTCTTCTAGATTTGCACCAACTTCTAACGCAGCTTCTGGAACCTTTTGTTTGGTCAGTGGATGCCTACTATCACTTTCTAGAATGTACTCCTAGTCCTTAACCCTCCAAGGTCTATTTAAGGAGATTTCTAGCATTGTGAAAGGTAGTTCGGAGTGGAGTATGAGAGGAGGTACCGAAAGGAGAAAATATCTCCAAATTTATGCTATTGTAAGCCCTTAGGGCATGTTTTGAAGTTTATTTTTTTTGTACTATTTATACTAGCTTATTTTCTCAGTTAATATAATTTCCCTTTTCTGTTGTGTCCATTCTATTCTTGGGTTGTGTCCACATCAAGTGGTATCAGAGCTGGTTTTCCTGAGTGTGTAGACAGAGCGTCGACTGTAAGGCAGTTTGCACTAGGACTGTGTGGTTGTGGGCTCGAGTTAGAAGATGCTTCCATGAAGAGAGTGTAGTAGAAGGGCTAGAGCTATTAATCCTAAGGAGGTTAGAGCCCTCCAAAGGCAGGTACAGGCATTGCAAGAGGAGCTTCGTAGAGGAGCAAATGTTGCCGCAGGTGACGACAGTGAGGATGACAATGAAGAAGAAGTAATGGAACCAGAAGGGGAATTTGATGGGGAAGTTATAAATCATGTGGAGGAGAGGCTTTTTAGGGCCATTACTAAGTTTGGGAAAGACCCACAATTGAAGTGGGTGTATTTTTAGGAAATTTGAAACCAGATGAGTTGATCGATTGGATCAATGAACTGGAAGAATACATTGAGTATGAGGATATCAGGGACCCAAATAGGGTTAAGTTTGTAAAGGCCAAACTGAAAGGCCACGCCAAAATTTGGTGGCAAGAGGTTCAATTAGAAAGAAATAAAAGAGGAAAGGAGAAGATCACAAGATGGGATCGCATGGTGGACAAATTGAAGAAGCAGTTCATTCCTGTGGACTATGAGCTTGATTTGTTTAAGAAGATGCATGGGTTAAAGCAAGCAGGAAGAATAGTCCAAGAATATATAGAGGAATTTTATTGACTCTTGATTAGACCAGGGCATGCAAAAGAAAATAAGGAGTAGGTTGCTTTTTATATCAGTGGGTTGCGACCTAGCATCCAGGAGGAATTAAGCCTGGTAAGAATGACCAGCGTTGAAGAGGCATACCAGTTTGCCCTACGAGTTGAAGAGAAGTTGAATAAAAAGTTGAATAAAAGGTTTGCTATTGAGGTAAGATCATTTCATGGTCTGGTTAGTTTTTACACGAAGTTTATTAAGAATTTCAGTGGCATGTGTGCACCCCTAACTGATACAATAAGAGGGGATAGAAAAGAGTTCAAATGGACTACAGCAGCTGTGAGAAGTTTTGAATTGCTCAAGAAGAAGATGATACAATAGCCTATGTTGGCACTCCCAAATTTTAGAAAAGTGTTCTAGGTGGATTGTGATGCTAGTGGCAGTGCTATTGGGGCTATATTAAGCCAAGAAGGTAAGCCTATTGCATATTTTAGTGAAAAATTGAATGATGCAAAGAAGTATTCTGTTTATGATCAAGAGTGCTATGCAATAGTTCAAGCCTTAAAGAAATGGAGGCATTATTTATTGCCAAAGGAATTTGTTTTGTATACTGATCATCAGGCATTACAGTACCTAAATAGCTAAGGTAAATTGAATCAGAGGCATATGAAGTGGGTAGAGTTCTTGCAGAGGTATACATTTGTGTTGAAGCATAAAAGTGGAAAATCTAACAGGGTTGTAGATGCACTAAGTAGGAGACAGTTGTTGCTTACTCTAATGCAGGTTGAAGTAGTTGGGTTTGATGAACTCAAGAATTTGTACCTTGAGGATCCTAATTTTGCTGAAGCATGGAAAGCTTGTAAAGAGCCTATTGCTGTAGATAGAACCAAGTGGTTAGACTATTTGATTCAGGATGGCATATTGTTCAAGGGTAGTCAATTGTGTATTCCAAAGAGTTCCATGAGGGAAAATCTGATTAAGGAGAAACACATTGGAGGGATGGCAAGAAATTTTGGTCAAGATAAGACCATTGCCATTCTTAGAGAACATTATTTTTGGCCTCAAATTTCACAGGATGTGAAGAAGTTTGTACAGAGTTGCCAAGTTTGTCAAGTTGCCAAGGGGTTTAGTCACAATACTAGCCTATATCAGCCATTGCCTATTCCATCAAGGCCATGGGAGGACATAAGTATGGATTTTGTTCTTGGATTGCCAATGACACAAAGGGGTAATGACTCAGTATTCATGGTGGTTGATAGGTTCTCCAAAATGGCACATTTCATTCCATGCCACAAAACTCATGATGTTGTCCATATTGTAGACTTGTTTTTCAAAGAGGTGGTAAACCTACATGGTCTTCCAAGGAGTATAGTTTCTGACAGAGATACTAAATTTGTGGGGTATTTCTTGAGGACATTGTGGAAGAAATTTAGAACAGACCTAAAATTCAGTTCCATGCATCACCCGCAGATTGATGGCCAAACAGAAGTGGTAAACAAAAGTCTAGGCAATTTTCTGAGATGTTTAGTTAGGGATAAGCCTGAAGGATGGGATTTGATTCTACCACAGACAGAGTTTGCTTATAATAACTCTATAAATAGGAGTACTAGAAAATCACCATTCCAAATTGTATATGGGAGTAGCCCAAGGACTGGACCAGAGCTGAGGAAGATAGAACAAGGGGAGAGGACAAGTGTTGAAGCTGAGGAATTTGCTAAACATATCAAGCATCTACATGAGGAGGTTCAAGCACACATTACCAAGATGAATCAAGAGTATAAAGCTAGGGCTGATCAAAGGAGAAGACATAAGGAATTCCAAGTAGGAGATTTAGTTATGGTGCACTTACGAAAAGAAATATTTTCAGCTAGTACTTACAATAAGCTAAAAATGAAGAAATTTGGCCCCTACAAAATTTTGAAGAAACATGACTCAGGAAATGCATATGAAGTGGAGCTGCTAGATGGTATTCAAATTTCTCCCATTTTCAACATTGTAGATTAAACAGAGTATCATGATGATGGTGCAGATGAGGAGCTGGTGTTAGAGCCATGTCCAATTTTGGCTTCTAAGAAGGAGGAGATAGAAGACATTCTAGATCATTGTGTGGGTAGGAGTACCAGAAATAGGTAGTATGAAGAGTATTTGGTCAAATGGAAAGGACGACCAATCGAGGACTCAACTTGGATTTCAGCAGCTGACGTTTCCCATTTGGGATTTCCTCTACCATTCATAAAGTGACAAGGTCACTTTCCAATCTACCCTGGGTGTCTGATGCAGGAGCATCCAGAGGTATAAGGGCAATCCTGTGTCACCCAAAAAAATGTACTTAGACATAGGTTTTGTTTCATTTGTTTTCATTTTTGGACACCCATTTGTGTCAAATAAAGGTTCCAACTCTCACAGTTCAACTATTAGTGTGCTAGAAAATCTCAAAAAAAAATAGGAGCATGCAATTTGGCCATAATTTTGGTGACTTAAAAGGTTTTAATTGGCCAGATGAATGTAATTATGATTTAGAGCATTCCAAAAAAAGAATTAGGTCAAAAGGCCCCACAGTTTCAAAGTTATTGCAATTTTTTAGGTTTTGGAGACCTCGTAAGAATGCTTCAAAGTCAAGTTAGGGGCATTAAATGGCCTTGAAAAGGGCCAAAAAATGGGGTATGAGTAAAGTTTGTCCATAGGGCTATAGAGCGCTTCAAGAGCTTTCCAAAAATGTAAACAGTTCATCAATCGGAGCTACAGTTCAAAAGTTATGCCTCCCGGAAGTTCGGTTACCATTTCTGGATTCTTCTAGATTTGCACCGACTTCTAACACAGCTTCTAGAACCTTCTATTTGGTCAGTGGATGCCTACTAGAACTTTCTAGAATGTACTCCTAGTCCTTAACCCTCTGAGGTCTATTTAAGGAGATTTCTAGCATTGTAAAAGGCAATTCGGAGTGGAGTTTGAGAGGAGGTACCGAAAGGAAAAATTATCTCTAGATTTATGCTATTGTAAGCCCTTAGCACATGTTTTGAAGTTTAATTTATTTGTACTGTTTGTACTAGCTTATTTCCTTAGTTAATATAATTTCCCTTTTCTATTGTGTCCATTTTGTTCTTGGGTTGTGTCCACATCAGGAAGTATACAATTTTTTGGCAATCCCTATAAGAAATAGCCAAAATTCTCCAATGAATCATAGGAAAATGTGACAAAGGCCTCAAATCATTGTCAAATTTGACATGAAAAATCCAAAATCCCTAATAATGGACCAAGAAATTAAAATCCTTCTAAATCTCAAACAAAAGATAAAAAATTATAAGGCTAGATAATGAAAAACCACAAGTCCATCAGTAGGGAAACAAAAAAAAAATGTTCAGAAGAGAGAATGGTACTAACGTAGAGTCAATCAATGTCAATGCCCTCTTTTTCTATTATCGCCAATAGATATTTTTATGTCATATAGATGACTAGAAAGAATAGATGAGAGAGAAAGATCCCAAACTTCAAGAAAGTAAATATTTTCATAGAGTAACCATAAGTGGGAATAACTAGAGGTAGGAAAAACTAGAGGTAGGCAAAAAATCTAAGGAAGAAAAGTGTACTATGAAGATTAATACCTAGGAACTAAGTGGAAACAATATAGGTCATCCAAACCTCAAGAAAAAAAATACTTTAATTGTTGTGAAATGCTCTTTTTGTATAAAAATAGAATTTAAATGAGAATACCACCAATTCCACCTATTTAGATGGAAGACCAAATCCAAGGTTTAGAGGTTAAATGGGCATACCAAATTCTCATTTTTTCTAATTCCAATTCCAATTGTGCCAACCCAAACAATGAATTAAAACTTTTTTAGAATTTGAAATTCTAATTCCATTCCAAATCTGGCAACCAAACAGACCCTTATAGAACATAGGAAGTGGTTAAGCCATGTCATGAATCCTGAAGGGGAATGTTGGTAGTTAGTCCAAAAATCCCCCCTCAGTGTTCTCAAGGAAATTTTAACATATGAGAAAGCTTTGATACCACTTGTTACAAGCTAGAGTTTTCATTGCACCAAAAGATCAACCTATCAATGCCCGATACAACCACTAGACTTATAAAAAATATGAGGTAGTGAATCCATGTCACTAATCCTAAAGGGGAACATTGGTGGTTAGTCCAACAATATAATTGAGCTTGAATTGGTTAAGGAAAGGAGGTAGTAGTAGAGATTTCTTTTGTAAGTATTATTGATGACTGTAAGGTAAATGATAACCCTACTATTGTTAGATATAATGCTAAAGTTTTTTTTGAGACTAACAATAACTTGCATAAAGATGTTTCTATTGAGCATAGTGAAAAACAAAGATCTAAACCTACTGAAGAAATAAGAGTTGATATGTCAATTCATACTTCCAGTAGAAACATGACAAAGAATCATCCAATAGAGTGGATCATCAGAAGCAAAGATAAAGGTGTGATAACAAGAAGCAGAATCAATGAAGAACTATGTCTAATATCTGAAGTTGAACTAAAGAATGTAGATGAAGCATGTAAATATGACTATTGGAAGTAAGTTATGAAAGATCAAATAGTAAAGAATGAGATAGGGAATTGGTCCCTAGACCAGAAAAAAAGAGTGTGATAGGACCAAAATGGGTATTCAGGAACAAGATGAATGAACAAGGTGAATTTGTAAGGAACAAAAAAAGATTGGTTTCTTGGTTAAGAAAGAAGTAGGATTGTATATTGCAAAGTACAACAGAAGCAGAATATGTTGCAATAGAAAACAATCATTATCATGTTGTTTGAATGAAGTAGATGTTGAAGGATATAGGGATAGAATTTAGTGAACCTATTGTCATACATTGTGATAACACAAGAATAGTGAATATGTCTAAGAATCTAGCGTTTCATTCTAAGACTAAACAAATTTCTATCAAATATCACATATTGAGAGAGAAAATTGAAGAAAAGAAAATTATATTGGAATGTGTAAGCACCAAAGAGAAGATTGCAGATATTTTCACCCAAGCCTCTTTCCAAAGAGACTTTTGAGTATTTAAAAGGTATGCTAGGGGTTATGCCCCTACCTACATTAGTGTAGATGATGCAAGAGTGCATTAGTCTAGTGTAACATAGCACTATTATTTATCTAGACTGAATGTTGATGCTTCATGTATGGGGAAGTATCTATGATGGAAAAAGTCATCTAGGAATCTTGTTGGATGTTATTTTGTATAGTGTCTTTAGACACTTGAGCAAGTCAGAGATAGTTGTTGTAGAGTTTGATGGTTACTGAAGCCTTTGACATTGATGTGAATTGGGGAGAGATTACTGCATGAAAAATAGTTTGATATAGAGTACATTGAAGGGAAAGATTACATCTGATATAGATAACATTAAGGTATATCAATGGGGGAAAATGATTGATGAAGAGGATTTTAAAAGAAAGGTTAACAGTCTTTTATAGTTGCTATTTCTGGAACTAGATGTTTTTCATCTATGTTTCCATCAATGCCAAAGGGGGAGATTTTTGGAAGAATGAATTTTGTTGATACTTATAGGGGGGAATACTATAGAAATATGATTAGATCATTATTGTGATGATATGTTACATTCATAATTGTGTTTTTCATTGATGTCAATGTTGGAAAATAGATTTTTCTTTAAATAAAAGAAATAAGTAAAAGATTATATGACCAAGTCTCACAAGACAAATACAATTTTCTAACAATTAAGGAATTTCCACTTCTTCAATTGCTCTCTAAATTTTGGTAAGATTCAACTTCCTTATTAGATTTTTGGTCACAATTTCCTTTCAAATAAGAATTACTTTTAACTTGAAAGTAACAAGGTTTTCCATCTATTATTGGATAGAGGGAATTATATAATTAACAACAATTAAATAAACACAAATGCATACGAAGGAGATAACACATAGTTTCTTTATTAATCATCTCCTAAACAATAATCAAAATTGATACATATTCACCATAAAAATAAATATGGACAGCATTAAAGGAATTTCAATAATTCAATATTGATTCAATACTAGATCAAAAATGATTACATTCAAAGCATACAACTTCAAACATTCAACCATTTCCTTTCAAAAAGAACAATATTGTTCAGATATGATATTGGAAAACTCAAAAAACTTGCATAGCTATAAAATTCAAATAAAATGGTCATGGCATGATTAGCATCAAAAACTAATGCTTAGCACTATTGAGTTTCAAACTTAAATAGAAAGGAGCCAGCATGGAAAAGGGTATGCAAACCTAGAGTTTAACTTTTTAAAACCATAAACTAAAAACTTTTGAAAGTAATTAAACAAAAAACACTAATCATCTACTAATTGGTCAAGTGGTTCCTCTTCCTCCTTATCTTTAGCATCACCCTAACCACATACCATCTTCCACGTCCTAAATACATTCATGAATTCATTCATGGAAGCGTATTTGGGTTGTTGATTCTCTTCAAACAATTCTTCCATATGTGCTTGTCTAGCTTCATTTTGTTCATAGTATCTAGGTAATTGGGGAGTCATAGAGTGCAGATTTTTGACATCACTTCAATTTTATCCACCTTGGAGAAGTCAAATGATGTGAGATTGATTTTGTCTTTTATAGAATTCAAGCATTCTTCATGTTGTTTGACCATGATCTCTACATCAAAACCTCCTTCTTTAAGAGGGTTAGGGACAGCTCAGCTAGCGGACTAAAAAGTTCCTGCTTATCTGCTCCTATAAAGTTTTGAAATCTTTTTCACAAGGTTGCATCCTTGAGATCATAGAAGTATAATTGGACACCCTCCAAGCTATGTTTTTCCTTAGAACCTTAATTAGCCGTACATCCACATGTTGTTATGGGTTCTCTTAGAGAAATTTTTCTGGTTCAAAATCTTCCACTTCCATGAATTGGGAAACCATAACTGATAAATTATTGGCTTCTATTTTTCGAGTCTCGAATTGAGCATGGGACTCATCAAGTGCAATCTTGGCTAAAGAAACAATTTCATGCAAATTCTACATGAGCTGAGCAACTTGGTTCATTATCACGTTAATCCAACTAGATACTATAGATTTTATCATTTTTCCTTCCTTCAAATTTGCTAACAACTACTGATTTTTAGGGGTGTTGGAATCAATAAAAAGTTGTGACTGATTATCAAGAATTGAGCTTTGTCCTTTCAATGAATTTATATGAATTCCATCTTTTTGTGATTGCAACACAATTTTCTTTATAGATGCCTCTACCCACTATTATTTTATCTCAAAGTTCATTACCCCTAAATTTCTATGAGTAATTTCAATTTTTCTTAGGTCCAACTTGTTAGCTCCCTCTTTTTGGTTGTAGGTGGTTACCTCAGCTGTGCTTCTCCCGATCACACTATCAAAGGTTATCCTAGTTGTTCTTTTGATCCTTTTGGGCTTGGGGGCCTTGTTGGTATATTTACTCATGATATCATTGATTAGGAAGGAAAACAAAACTAGACTCCTTTTCCTATTCACCAAGGCCACAAGCCAATTAGGAGTGATAGCGTCACATTGCA